>OZ012738.1:112852979-113275479 GCA_963859935.3 Lathyrus sativus | reverse complement strand
GCTCGTCGAACTGGTTGAGCAATAATCGGAGGCACTGGACTGGATTGACGACCTTGAGGCGATATATTCTTGACAGTAATGGCTGGTTGAGGAACCATAGCAGTGTTGGTAATCTTAGAAACATTAGTAGGTTGATTATCCATCTTCACCTTAAGGGCTTGCAGCATCTCCAAAATCTGCCCCACACTTCCTTGAAGATCTTCGAGTTCAAGGTTGGCACGGTCGATCTCTCGAGCTTACTCTTCCATCCTTTTTCGAGCTTGGGCTCTAGTATTGTACTGATGTGGAGGACCCAGGGTGACGAAACTGGAAGGTGAGAGAACCGAGAATAAGAAATCGGGAGACACATGCAATGCAAAAATATGATGCAAAGTGCAAATGAATGACTTCATAGAACTCAAACATTTACGAATATTGCGGAATACCAAAGAAATTTTATTTATTAATTTGAAAATTGGATTACAAATAATATTCTTAAAAGAAAGTCTTAATGAAAATAGCTAAATAAAAGCTAGTAATGCCCTAAGGAAGCAATGTCCACCACTTCAAGGCGTAAGCGGATATTTAGAGGAAAATAAGTCCTCGTAGATTCTTCCCTTCTTGTAGGAGAGTACCTCTTCATTCTTTGAGTGAAGCTATTTTTGAAGTTCATCGTACTCGCTGACCATCACCTGGTATTTTTCCTTCCATGTTTCGGCTTCATGTTGAGCTTTCTTCAAAGCAATCTTCAACGTTTCAGCTTCAGACATGAAATATTGGACAGGTTCCTCTCTTGGAGGTAAAGGATCTTGGTGAGGATAAGGCATATTCAACTTGATAGCTCTTTCTCGGACCCACTGAAGATAAGGTTCCATGGAAATGCAATTTGGCCTACCCAGACTTTCTCGACCTTTCCTATGCAAGTGTCCCCAAGAAGATATAATTTGATCCTGAAGCTCTTTGTTGACTTCGAAGAATATCTTCTCTACATAGATACTTTTAGGCGGTTCTTTCAAGGGATACCCTAACTGTCGGCGAGTTAGGACTGGATTGTAGCTAATTCCTCCATTAAAACCGAGTAAAGGCATGTTAGCAAAGTCCCCACAACCATCAATGAGTAATATTCCATCATACATACGGTTATACCAATCAATATCCGAGTGAGTTAAAACCATAATCTTTTGTGACCAACGTCCTTAGGCAAGTGCGAAATAAACCACTTGTACAACAATGGCACACAACAGATAATCATCCCTCCACCACGGAGGTTTCAGAGATGTACAAAATGATAGGTATTACCCAATAAGGTTGGTACTGGATTCCTTCGCATGAAGATCTTGATGGCATTAAGGTCCACAAATCCTTCAAAACTAGGGAAGAGCAATACTCCATAGATAAGCAAAGCAAGGATCATCTAAAAGGTAGGCATGCTCAAATGATCGGCATAATATTAGGCTTTCTCTATTAGGAACTTTGTAGGTAACCCAAAAATTTCACCCTTACGAGTCATATTCTCCTAAATGTCAGATACCTTCAAACATGTGGCTTTAGCAATATCCTATTGTTTAGGGTCCTTCTCCAAGAAAGGGAAAGGAGACTTATCCAAAATAGGCAACCCTACAAGCTGAGAATATTCTTCCAAAGTAGGTAATAGCTGATAATCGGGGAATGTGAAAACATGGTAGTCGGGATCATAGAATTGTAGCAAAACCGAAAGAAGTTCCTCATTCACCTTAAATTCCAACAGAGATAACAACCTTCCATACCGGTTTCGAAATCTATCTTGATCTTGGACTAAAGATCCTAGCTTCCTTAGGTCATCTAGCTTAAGACTTTTAAGAGTATATTTCACAGTTGTTCTTCTATTGTAATCCATAGTATCCTGCAATATCCATAAATAAGGTTTGAATTCCATGGAGTGTAATGCAATGTGATGCTTTATGGATGCAATGCACATAAGCACAGTCCTAGGTTAAAGGTATGTAGAAGGAGTTAGGGTCTACCCATCCCCATAAGGTATGTACTAAGGTTAGTTGTACCTGCCGAACAAGGTTCTAAAGAAGTGCCCAAAGTCATCATCCCTTTCTTAGGATATTACCAACCTTCCGACTGACTCGGGGGTCGATAATATTCTCAAGAGAACCTCTTTTGAGTGTAGCATCGCGTAGCAACTATTGTAGGACTACTCCCACATAGTTCCCGCGCTACATCCTATATAAGGCCAAAGTGGTGTTAAGGTACTACGGTCCTCAATATCATAGACTCCAATCGAAAATAGTAAAAGTTTTCACGACTAACTCGTTCAACCGAACCATTTTTGAAAGGGTCTCAACTGAGTGGTGATTCTCGAGTCAACTTGGTCGGGACTCACTCCCGGCAAGCCTCGTCGAATATCTCACCTTCCTATAATAAGGTCACTCAAGTCCGAGTTAGGACTTATCTCACAATAACAGGGTACCCCCCAAGCAAGGCACAATAATAATATATACAAGAGAATAAATAATGAAAAATATCATACAATAAACAAAATAGGGATAGCCCTTAAAAGTTATGGTATTCCCCAGTGAAGTCGCCATTTTCTGATGCGATGGAAATAGGATATCAAACTATTAATTAGTTTGAATCACAATTCTTAATTCACAACCGCTCTTTGATTTATCCGAAGGAAAATGTCAAACAAGGGAAAACCTATTTTTGCATCATAAACACAATGCGGGGAGAGACCTAGGTAAGGGGTTGGTTAAGCTTAGGGAAGGTACTAGCACCCTAAACTTCTGTAGTACTCTACAGGAACCTTTTGTTTATTTTTACTGTTTTATTTTATTATTTGCTTTAAGTATATATTGAGCTAAGGGATGGAGTGACCTAAAAGACCTAAGGGTTAGTCCTAAGATTACTTGGCAAGACATTGCATCTTGTGCCTACGTATCCTGGATAGGGAATGGAATCAGAGTAATCGTAGTTCCCCTTGAAAGGGAGGTTAGAAACTTCTTGACTGTGGTCAAGGTTTCAATGGGGGAGTAAACGTATCTTAAGGAGACGCTTACGTGGAGTGTGGGGACTCCTATTTCTATGTTGAAATGTTGAATTGAAATTAGGGTTACAATTAGGTGTTCCACGGCGGGAAACCCTAAAATAGAGTACGACGACTCTTTGACCTAATGCTAGGGTAAATGGAATTTTCGTCCACGGCGGGACACCTAGGCTATTAGGGTTTGAAATGGCTAAAGGTTAGGACTATTTACTCGGCGGTCAAACGGTTAGACCTAATCCTTCGGAAGGGATTCTAACGGCAAATCATGCAAGATATAGCAAATTATTATACGGCAGAATTAAAGTGCGGAAAGATAAAGAAAGCGGTTAAAGAAGCATCGCGACAATCACTCGCGTAAATTACAAATCCCAAAAAAAAAATGCAAAAATAAAAATAACTGCGATCATGGCCTCGCATAAATTACATCCATGAAACAAAAAAATAGTACGAGCAAATGAAATATTGAGGAGCTGCAACGAACAAACTAATGAGGGTTAGACGAAAATGAAACAGCTAAATTAAAAACTTTATTTTTTTCTTATATTTATTTAAAGGGAAGAATTAATTTTTGCATTTAAAAGGAAAAATTATTTTAATTTTTGATTTTTTTTAAAAAACTTGTTTTATTTTGATTAAAGAAAAATGTTTTGATGAAGAACAAATCTTTTTTAATTTTAAGGTTTTAAATGAAGAAGAGTTTGTTTTTAATTTTGGTTGTAATAAAAAAATGTTTTAATTTTAATGTTAAAAAATGTTTTAATTTTTTTTGAAATTTTCTTTTGGTTAAGAAAATTGTTTCTTAAAAAAAAGGATTCTTAATTAAAAAAAGAAATGGTTTTTTTTCAAAAAAAGGGTTTTAGTTTTTGGCTTGGGATTTTAAAAATAAAAGAAGTGTTAGTAATAAATTAAAATATAATGTGATTACTAATTAAAGTTATAAAAAAAAAAAGAAATAATAAGATAATATAGTAAAAAAAATGAAATAGAAATAAAAATAAAAGGGGTGGGGATAGGTGGATGGTGTTGCTGTGTTGTTTTGAAGGTTTGGAAAAAAAAACCTTTCCTTGTTTTGAGGGTTTGGAAAAAAAAAACATTTTCCTTGTTTTGAGGATTTGGGAAAAAACCCTTTCCCTTGTTTTTCCCAACCGGTGGCGGCTCCCACGACCATTGGCGATTTTTGAAGCCTTTCCCTTCCTTCTTCTTTGCCTGTTATCCCTCCCTCTTTGTCTTGCTGAAACCTGAAAAATTAAACCCAGAAATTCCGTTATTTACAAAATTAAATGCTCAACTTGTTGGCGGTTGGGATTTGTTGATGATGATGCTTAATGAAGGAAGGTGATGATGATTCTTGTTGATCTTCTGAACCTTCTCTTCTTCAAAACTCCTCCTCAGCTCTTTCGGTCTCTTTTCCTTTTCTTCTTCCTTCCCTTTTCTCAAATGCAACTCATGTTTATATAGGTAACAAATTAGGGTTAACTCTAACCTAATGTCCATTTTAAAGCCCAACTTAAATAATTAGTCAAAACTAAATAAAATTTAAACAAATTAAAATAAACTTAAAACTCTATTTATTTATACTAAACATTAAAAATATTATAAAAAGAATAAAATATTTTCTAATATTTTTAATTTTATGATTTTTGGATGTTTTTATGAATACTATGGAAAAAAGTGAAAAAATAATATTTTTTAAAAAATAATTTAAATAAAATACGAAAATAATAATTAAATAATTAAAAAAAACTATTTTTGTTATTTTTTTTATGAAAATAGAAAAGTTAGACTAAAAATAAAAGAAACAAAACAAAAAGTGAAGAAGGTGGGATTCGGTCTCTTGCTAATTCTGCTATTTTATTCATTCAAAATAAAGTGGCACTAGAAACCCGGTAAAGGTTGGACAAAATTTGAGGTACTACACATGCCAACTTTTCTTGAGCCTTGTGAACTAAGACTCTAGCTAACAAACTGATTTGGCAATGCAGCTTGCTTTCTGAAGTACGGATAACTTTAGTTTTATCACTAACTCTGAATGATCATTAGAAGCCAATTTACATTCACCAAGTGTAGAGACAATTATGTTGCTTCTTATGATGTTGAGACTTTTAGCTTCAGAGTCTACACCAGACATCACTTAGATAGTGTTCCTCAAATTCTGCACCACTAAAAGTTAGCAATTCAGCTTTCCTCAAGTGCGTCCTTGTATATTAGATTCTGAATATATATATATATATATATATATATATATATATATATATATATATATATATATATATATATATATATATATATATATATATATATATATATATATATATATATATATATATATATATATATATATATATATATATATATATATATATATATATATATATATATATATATATATATATATATATATATATATATATATATATATATATATATATATATATATATAAGTATTAGAACCCGCATATATGAAACACACATCAAATATATTGTTGTTCTTTTAATACTTTATTATCATCAAAACCCAAGGAATACATTTCATGAACAAATCTTGTTGTAACATTAGGATGTATGGTTTCTCTCAAAGCCAAATAGACCATACAATATTCTTAAAGCATTCAGAGGAAGGCAAGGTAACCATCTTCATTGTTTACATAGACAAAATTATTATTACAGGTGATGACTATATTGGAGTTGAAGGGTTAGAATTGTTACTAGCTAAGGAATTTGAAGTTAAAGACCTTGGTCAGTTAAGGTGTTTTCTTGGAATGGAAGTGAAACGATCAAAATTTAGAACTTATTTGTCTCAAAGGAAATATACTCTTGAAATATTTTAAGAAGCGGGGGTGTTAGGATGTCGGCCAGCAGACACTCCTATAGAATCTAATGTGAAAATAGGAGAGGGAAAAGAGAGTCCACCGATTGATAAAGAGATGTACCAAAGACTGGTTGGGAAACTTATCTACCTAACCCATACATGGCCAGATATTGGTTTTCCTATCAGCATGGTTAGCCGCTACATGAACGATCCCAAAGAGACTCACATGAAAGCAGTTAACCGTATTCTATAGTATCTCAAAAAGGCACTAGGGAAGGGACTGCATTTCAAAAAGAACACAAGCAGGAAAATAGAAATATTCCCAAATGCAAATTGGATTGGCTTAATAACTGATAGAAGTTTAACTAGTGGGTATTGCTTCTTTGTATGGGGCAATGTAGTGACATGGAGAAGCAAGAAATAATCTCTGGTTGCAAGAAGCAGTGTTGAAGCATAATTTAGGTAAATGGCTCACGCAGTTGCAAGAATTATCTCAGGAAGATAATGAATCCTTCAGAGGATATGTGCAGAGATGGAGAGAATTCGCTGCTCGTGTGCAACCCCCATTTCTGGACAGAGAGTTGGTTGACGTATTCTTGGGTACCTTGAAAGGCCATTTCTTTGACAAGTTGATCAGTGGTAGAGCGTCGAACTTTGCTAACTTAGTGATGACAGGAGAACATGTTGAGAGCGGAAAAATTCGAGACATCTCAGATACCTCAGTTTATGAAGAGGAATCAGTTGTCAGTTCTCAAGAAGAATAGGAGAAAGGAAGTGATGTTATCCCGGAATCCCCCGTACCTCGGATTCAGTGTTCAGACACTTCGAGCATTCAGAGTCAGCAACCTGTTGGGTATGTATATCAGATATCTGTCCCCCGCCAGAGTCAGCAGTCTTATCGTCGTCAACTGCGTCAACACGCCAGACGAAGGCCGAGGAAGCCAGAAAGACAGTTTACTCAGCTACCGGTATCGTACAGTTAGTTATTGTCGGATTTGATCAGAAGTGGATTGGTAGTTCCAAAGAAGATTAATTTAGAAATTCCACCGTATCTGCCAGGCTTCGACGTCAACGCCTGCTATGAGTACCATGCTGGGGCACAGGGGCATTCGACTGAAGACTGTAAGGTGCTTAGAAGCCAGGTTCAGACTCCGCTGGATTCTAACAGGATCTCAATCACGCCTCAGGGTGTTCATATTAACGACCTTCCTTCATCCAGCCAAGTGGGTGTATCAGTTCATGTTATGGGAGAGTTCACTGAGACCAGATGTTCAGAAGAGTATCAGGATGACTTCGAAGAGCAATTCTGAAGATGGCTGGCTCAGCAGCAAATCAAGTTTGAAAAGCCCGGTTCCCAAAAACTGACAATCTTTGCTTTATCATGTCATGTCTTTGCATTTGTAGTTTCTTTCCTATTAAAGCGCAAATTGCATTTGTAAAACTTGTATTGTTTTCAACTGATATTGATAATGAAATAAATATGCATGTTTTGATTTAATGCATTTGTGTTCACTCAATGTTTTAACTGATGTAAAACGCTTGTGTAAGTGGAATCCAGGGAGGATGACGAAATCCAATGATGCGTAAGCTTCCGATGCTATGCTTTTGAACAGATAACCTGTTAATGATGTACAAACATTGTTTCAATCCACAAACACCGAAGATATAAGGAAGATAATCCCTTGTTAACCCCTTTGAGCCTAGTAGTAGGAGTTTTTTTTCTGAAGATAGAAAACCCTCAATCTTAACCCGGGGCAGGGTAGGTGTCAGTTAATTTGACCAAACGTTCAAATTACAAAAGGAGTGTCCGTTCGAGGATCAATCACACCGCTAGAGGTCGTACCTAAAAGCCATGATGGTTAAACCTGGCCGATCAGGAGTGAAACAATCACAATCTCTTTTCAAACAAGTCAGACGAGCCGGTGTCATACGATTTGTTCAAAAAAAAGAAAGAAAAAAGAATCGAAAAGAAAAGCCCGCTAAGTCGAATCTTGAAAGCAAGCACCTTAGGCAAAAATTAGGGTACCCCGCTGGACTTCAAAATCGAAGAAACTCAAAAGAGTTAGTCCAGGCAAAAGTTAGGGATCGAAAAAACGAAAAAATGAAAAGGATTACGAAAGAAAAATCCTCGAAAAGAGCGAAATCGTGTGGCTACTGGTGCCCAAACAAAGACGAAAAGCGAGTGGCTGTCACTCCGAAAACTTGTGGTTTCCTGAACCGTCACTCCTGTCACTCAACCTTTGAAAGGAGAGCGCTAAGGTCGAATTAGTTGAACATAGGATTGGAGAACATCACGGAGAATGGGTGGGTTAAAATGAATTTTGAGCCTTTATCCTTTCCTTCTTAAACCGTGAACCTAACCACGTTACAACCTGGAAAAGTCCTAATTGAAATAGGTTTGTTTCGAAAGCATACTTCGGTGAAGATCGCATCGAAACTGACTCCTAGAAAGGATTCCCCTTACAACTTTGTATTAATATTGACATGTTGATGAATGATTTCATACACTTTATGTCATAAAAGTTTTTCCAATGAACGGGAATGGATTTCAAAAACTGCCATATGCATTGCATTTGATATGTCTTTTATGCAGAATAACTTGTTTTACTTGCGAGTAAGCGCTTGACAGCAGGAAAGTTTCCATGATGGAAAGATTTGATCAGGACAGAAGGTCGAATGCCAGAATATTCCGGTGAACCGGGGCAAGCTATGTCAAACGATCACAGTATGGGGTTCAGCCATCCAGAAGTCAGTTAATCAGAAGCAGTCAGGTCGAGATTCTGTGAATCTCTTGAGGACAACCGGGTATTTCCCCACAGATTAGCCAATCAGGGGCAAAGTCGTTTCAAGACAGGGGGAGGCCACCCTAAGAGCGCAGAAGTTATTTAGGACCCGTGGGGCAATTAATATGAAGCACCTCTTCGAGGTTCAAGATGCTGAGGCAGATCCGGGTGCAGAGATTATAGATTTCCTTTCAAGGAACATCCCCACAGAGATCCCACGGGCTGGGGCAAAAGCTGAAAGCGAAGGAATTGTTCCTCTCCATATCCGCAGAGTTTACCAAAAGTCGTTATAGATTCTGGGGCAGGCCATCGTGAGTTTGTTTCATGGCATGTTTTTCCAAGCAGGATAATTCCTTCTTCCCCAGCAGGTTCAATTGTGTTTCCCCACAGAGTCTGAACAGGGGGTTGTGAGCATTGATGTGTCTCCCCGAACGGAGATAGATTCTTCCCAACCAGATGTATCCTAGGAAGGATCATCATATCCCCAACTGAGTCATACGCAGAGGTGTGTACTCATTCCCAACAGTGGGTCAACAGGAAGTTTTCTCGTAGAAGACTATCCACAAGTGCTTAGCTCTCGATAGTTTAGACTGAAATCTCCGGCAGAGTTGTTTGCCCAAGATGATTCTTGAAGTCCTCAGTGAAGTTTTTTGTTCAGGATGATTCTTGAATTCCTTAGTAGAGTTTGTTCGTCCAAGATGATTCCTGAATCCCCGAAGCAGAGTTACTTGATAGTTCTCCCGAATCCCCAGCGAAGTCGGTCTCACCTTTCCAACATTTATTTTGCTGGAGTAATTCTGTGATACCCGGTTATCCCCAGCGGAGTTGGCTTCACCTTTCCATCATTTATTTTGCTGGAATGGTCCTCCTGTGTATAGCTTCTCTACGGCAGCCCGAGCCTGCATTTGCATCTTTGCATATATCATCATATTTGCATTTCATCCTCAAATGCGTAGCATTTCCATCATATGGAGCATTACGCCATAGAAAAATTCAAACATACGCATATGCATAAGAAGCATAAGCCAGTTTGTTATCAGCCTTCCGTAGCAACGTAAATCACCCTGCAGTCGATATAGGGGCATTTATCCAGCAGCTTTGTTCAGACAGCTCATCAGCTTACTTTCTCTCGGGTTTCAGATCATACGACGGTTATGTTTTGTCCTCTGATGATGACAGCCCCAAGCAGAGTTCCTTTGTCCATCAGTCCTCTGATGTTGACAGATTTTCTTTCCGTTAATCTTTATTAACGATGTGTATCTCCGAGCAGATTCTCTTTCCGTTAATCTCTATTAACGATGTGTCTCCCCAGCAAGTCTTCTTACCGTCTATCCTTAGACGATGCAAGTTGTGAATACGATCTTCTGTTTGCTCAGCATTCAATGATTTGGATTTTGGATATTATTTTCTCTCCGTCTATCTTTGGACGATGCGAGATTTCGAGACGAATTTCAGATATGGTTTACTCTCTGCCTATCCTTAGGTGATGTGAGTTTCGGGCGTGGTTTTCTTTCAGATTATTGGATGAGATGTTGTTCTAGGAAGGTTTTCGTGCCGTCAATTCCTATTGATGTTGTGGCTCTCTGAAGAATGTTTGATTTCCTTGTTGTCGATTCCTATTGACGATATGGCTATTTGAAGATGATTCTCTTTTTGTCGATTCCTATTGACGATGTGACCCTTTGAATACATTTCCTTTTCATCAATTCTTATGAACGAAAGGATTCAAAAGTTTGCTGAATAGTTGTGAAGTTTGTTGACGTAATCATTAATTTGATCTTTCTTTCCGTCGATTCCTATTGACGATGTGGTTCTTCGGACAAGTTCTTCTTCCCGTCTTTCTTTAGACGATATGAGTATTGGAGTCTTCCCGTCTTTCTTTAGACGATGTGAGTATCAGATTTGTTCCTGTTTACCCTCAGATGATGTGAGCATGGTGGCCTTCTTTCCGTCTTTCCTTAGACGACGTGAGTATTGGATGTCTACCCTCAGATGATGTGAGCGTGGTGGATTTCTTTTTGTCTATCCTTAGACGACATGAGTATTGTCTCTTTCTGACGAAGGGAAAGGATCAAGTGCATGTTGATCCGGCCTGTGGGTTCGATGTCTGTGGCGTTACACAGATGACTGACGGTGAGGTCAGGTGTTCTGTATCAGATGAGCAGTCAGTGTTGCCGTGCAGCTGTCTGTATTCCGTTTTTCAGGATATTTGTTCCCCAATCATAGTTGCAGTTTATTTCTGCAGGTTGGCAAATCACTAGTTACCGTGTAACCAGTGATCCCTTGATGACTTGAGGACGAAGTTCTACAGCGAAATCAGATGATTATCCTGACGGAGGTTTGATATTAATCATTCATCAGCTGGTTGTCGTGCAACTGTATTCAGTTTTCTGGATGTTCGTTCCCAATCAGAGTTGCAGTTTATTTCTGCAGGTTGGAAAATTTCCGGGTTTCTTTGGTATTCAACCGTCTTCTACCTTGAATATTTGAAAGTCGTTCACTTCTCAACCCTTCAGGTCCAAGCTGTTTGAATAGGGGCAGCTGTTGCACCCCAAAATTTGACCAACCAATTCTTGTATTTGGCTTATGTTTCATTTCATTTTGCATTTGCATTTGCATACCGCGTACATTACCTTTTTGTCAGGTTTTTCTGATCGTTTCCTTTCCCTTTTTGTGGGATAAATAACGAAAGGTGGTGACTCTTCTGTTTTGCCGACACCTTATTTTCGCAGTAGCGACAGCTGTCGCCACCTTTCGTTATTTATCCCACAGAAAGGGAAAGGAAACGATCGGAAAAACCTGACGAAAAGGTAATGTACGCAGTATGCAAATGCAAATGCAAAATGAAATGAAACATAATCCAAATACAAGAATTGGTTGGTCAAATTTTGGGGTGCAACAGCGAGCAACCTTCCCCACCTTCACCCATAGTTTTCTGAACTACGTTGACTCTGACTTTCCCATTGCACGAGGGAATACGTAGGCATAAAACGGCGATGCTTTATCGAGTCTCTTTTCTTTTCTTTTGTCCCTGTGAGCCGTAGCTAGACAGTTTTACACCCTTTTAGATTAGAAAACAAGCGTGGATCCCGTCGATTACGACAGACGTGAGAGGTGCTAATACCTTCCCCTTGCGTAATCGACTCCCGAACCCGAGATTTGGTTGCGATGACCTGTCTTATTCCCTTCTCGTAGGTTTTCTATGATCGTTTCTTTTCCCTCTCTTTGGGATAAATAACGAACGGTGGCGACTCTTCTGTCATTGCCGAACCCTCTTCGCAGTGATGCGATAGTTGACGACTCTGCTGGGGACTTTTCCCATCCCCTATGTGAGTCAATCCTAGCGCTTGAGTGTTTTGTTTTTGGGTGTGTATATATGTGTATATGTGTTGCATTTGCATTTTTATTATTCCATTTTACTTTCAGCATTGTTATATATATCATGTTGTTATGTTGTAGGTGGGGATGTTCCATTGAGAGATAAGCCAAAACCAAGGCTTGAGGATACACATAGCATTAGAGTGGAGAGTAGTGGGGACCTGCACGTTAGGCGTGCACTAGTCTTCATGAAATTCACATTCAGACGAGGTTTTCTGTTGAAGACAGTCTATCCTGTGCATTGGTCAGGAAAGGGTGTTGGATCTGAAAGCTGTCGACTCTAGAGACCGATCACTTGGGAGTCAGCTAAGTGAGGCCGCTTCGTGAGACAATGATGCCGAACCAGAAATGGTGAACATACCATCGTTTCTCGAAAGTCAGTAACACTGACGACCGCATAGGATGCTGAACCTTGTCAGATTAGGTCCATACCTGTGAGAGGGATTGGGTTTGTAGGGAACCTTAACCTTCAGCCTACCTGTTTGTCTCGTCAGTATGAACGGTTATAGTGGGATCCTTAGGCTAGTGTTGTATTTCCATCAAAGCGAAGCGCCGGCTCATCTCCGTCAACAGCACAACAACTTGATCCTCTATTGCATTTGCATACTCATTTGCATTTTCTTGCATCAACATGTATCTGTGTTTCAGGGTGTACTCACACTTTGATTCTAGTCATCTCAATCCACAGTTGCCATGGAGCCTGGTGTCGCTACTGCGAAAATCGGCGCCGGCTGACAGAAGAGTCGCCACCGTGCGTTATTTATCCCTCAGAGCGGGAAAGGAAACGCTCGAAGTAAACCTCGCAAAAACGGGGAAAAGGTATGGTCATCGCAACCATAGCCTGGGTTCGGGAGTCGGTTACGCAAGGGGAAGGTATTAGCACCCCTCACGTCCGTCGTACTCGACGGGATCCACGCTTGCTTGGGTTGTCTACTGGATGCAAAACAATCTATCTACGGCTGCTAAATCTAAACGGAAGGGAATTGACTCGATAGAGCGTCGCACTCTATGCCTACGTATTCTCAAGAGAGAAAGTCAGAGTCAACGTAGTTCGGGACTACGGGGAAAATTGGCTCGCCAAGACCTCGCGTCTTGTGCCTACGTACTTCCACTGCATGGAAGATCAGAGCTTTACGTAGTTCAGACTAACTACGGCTACACAAACATTCTCACACAGCAGTGAGAAAAACAACTGGCTTCACAGGGTCGGGAACCTATGGTCAAAACTATGGCTGAGTCTCAAATGCGCTTGGGCAAGAGAGAAAAAGGGTACTCAATTAGTCGTCAGCGGGAAAGTCTCGATCGCACAGCCGCGAGAGAACAAAAGTCAGTTGTTAGTGTGCTCGCTAGGATATCGCATCCTATGCCTACATATCTTCGTCTGGTACGAAGAATCAGAGCAGCTGTAGTTCGGCTACTACGGGACCACAGCTCAAATCTCGTTTTATTAATCTCTGAAAAAAATGATTACAATGGGTGCATACTGAAATAAATCTCCTAGGAAACGCTATCCTATTCTATCTTGAAAAATTGAATGAAAATAGCCCCCTAACAAATGGACCTCTAATTCTATCCTAAAAGTCGAAAAATAAAGTCTATGAAAATATCCCTAAAAGAAAATGAACTTTAAAAATATTAAATCGGCACTTTAATATTTTTTCCTTTTTTCTCCTTTTCTTTTCTCATATTTTTCTTTTCTCAAAATATTTTTTTCTCTATATTTTTCACAATATTTTTCTCTATATTTTTCACAATATTTTTCTTCATATTTTTTTCAATATTTTCTTTCCATATTTCTTTTTCTTTTCTTTTTCAAATATAAACTCTTTTTCTTTTTTCAAATATATTTTCCATATTCTTTTATTTTTATTCTTTCTATTTTTTTCATTTTTCTCTATTTCTTCTCAAATCTTTAAAAGAATAGAAATAAAAAAACAAGAAAAAGGGGCTGGGGGGTATACTGATCAATAGGGGGATAACAGAAAAATAAAAAAACAAGTGATCTGGGCCCAGCCCAAGTTTCTTCAAAAAAACGCAGGGGGAGTGTGAGTAGTGAAATGGTGGTGTTGCCAGCATTGGGCCCAAAGCCCAGACCAGCCAAAAAACGTGAGAGAGGTGTGGCTGTCAAAAAAATCGTAATTGGGCCTGGCCCAATCTTCTTCCCCCTTTCTCCATTCTCAGTTACTGAAAGAACCCTAATCTTTCCCACTCAGCCTTCAGCGCCGCCGTCTTCTTCTTTCGCCGTCGCTCTCGTTCAACTTCTTCGCCTCTCAATCCATCTCCTTCTTCAGATTCTCTAACTCAAACTTCTTTCTCAAACACTCACAAAAACGCTCAACTCAAATCAAACGCGTCCCCAACGACATGGATGAAGGCTCTGGACGTTCTGGGGGGAACGAGGATCCATGGAGGTTTCTGGATCCATGTTCTTGACGAAGAACACAACGGATTGCTGGATCTGGATGTGTTTGAGTGCCTTCTGACGAAGGTTGACGAGGAAGATTCTGGAAATAACTCTTGATACACGCGCGATTGGTAATTTTCTCTGAAGATACTTCTTGTATTGTTGATGTTGAAAGGATCTCGTGAATCATCAATGGTGGTCGTTGAGGATCGGTTGAGTGGTGGTTTCATGTTGATGATTGCTGCGTGTTTCTTCTTGAGACGCGTTCTTGGAGTGATGATTCTGAAGACGATCTGGAAAGAAAGTCACGTGAACATTTGATGGAGTTTCTGGATTTATGAAGAACGCGTTGAAGATCTGTTGAGATTGATGTTTGTTGAACGGAGAAGATGAAAGATTCTGGGGATTTGGTGGTTGAATGAAGGTTGAGATGGAGGATGATCGGAGTTCTGAGTTTATGAAGTTTCCGGTAGGGTTTCACGGTGGCCGGATTCTGGAAACGGCGGTTGGTGATAGCAAGGAGATGAAGATAGGAGGGGAAGATGAAGGAGGCGACCGGATTCTGGGATTGGAGGGTTTTCCGGCGACGGTATGGTGGCCGCCGGCCATGCAGGCCGGCCGGTAGTGTTTTCAGGCGGAGTTCTGTGGGTGCGACGCGTGGGTGGAGGAAGTGGAGTGGAGGCGTGCATGCCCTCCACGTGTGGGAGCATGTGGCAGAGAGAGAGGGTTGAGGGCGACGCGTGGCGCGCTGTGAGGTGAAAAAGTGGGACCTCCCTCCCGTTAACACGTGTCTTCGGCTAGCTTTTATAGCTGAGAAATTGCTGGCACATTCTGGAGTCTTCTAGAAGTAGCTGGAACACGCTGGGAATTTGCTGGACATTGGACCTATTTTTGGACAATTGCTGAACATTCTGGACAAAAAACCCCAAACTGGGCCTTGCACTGAACTGGGCCCAAAACGAAAAATGAATAAAACTTCAAAAAAACTGCATTAAACAATCAGTCCAATTACTAACCTAATTAACTATTGAACTCAATTAATTCCTAACTAATAAAATTTGAACACTAATCTAATTAAACTCTAATTAAAACTCTAATACCCACTAATAAAATTCTGATAAAACTATATTATTCTATTAAAATCTATAACAGAAAATAAAAAGAAAAATCTATATATTTCTAAAAATTAAAAACATCTTAATTTCTATTTAAAAAAAACTATATCAAAAAAGATTAAAAACTATTAAGGCTATTAAAAATCTATTAAATTCTATTAATATTCTAAAACTAATATTACTATATTATCTAAAAATATAAAAAGATCTATTAAAACCTATTAAATCCTAAAAATGAATTTAAAATCTAATATTCTAAAAATGAATTAAATCTATCAATATTCTATAAAATGCTAAAAAATGATTTAAAAAGAATTAAAAATATCAAAAATTCTATTAAATCCTAAAAAATGATTTAAAAGCTATTTAAACCCTAAAAAATCCTATAAAAATCCAGAAAAATCACCACAATTCCCAGAGGGACAAAATGAGCACCGAACGACACAAAAATAATCGGTAAAAATAAACGGGCACCGAAATATCCCAAAAATCGATTCTACTGATCAAAAACACCTGAAACACGAGACGGGAGCTGTGATCCCTGATAAAATCAAAACAAATGAACAATGCAATGTATGCGATATGCAGATGCGAATGCGATTATGCGTCGAAACATAGGACCAAATACGAGACCCGGTTGGTCAAATTTTGGGGTGCAACAGCTGCCCCTATTCAAGCGGCTTCGACCTGAATGGGTGAAGAGCGCTCAGCCTTCAAACATTCAAGGTAGATGACGGTTGAATACAAATGGAACCCTGAAATTTGCCAACCGCGGGAATATACTGCAAAGCTGCTTGAGAAATAGCTTCCAATAAACTGAAGTTTGGTTGTCACGGCAACATCTGGTCAATTTTCTGATAAAATTTTCTTCTCCTTTTCAACACCTGTGTGACGCCACAAGTATTGAAATAATGCTTTGGGAAAGCAAACACCTTGATTCCCATCTCTCTCATGGGATCAAATCTGGTCAACTCACAGTTCAATGCGAACTTGAGGACAATTCTCCTGGGGAATTCTGAATGGAACTGCCTGGCACCTGTTTTGACAAAGGGGGCAGCTTCAGAAGTCTGATATATGTCAATCTTTGTTGTTGTTGTTGTTTTCCTGATGCTGACGTAACACCCAAATATGAAGAATCACTCCGCTGGGGAAGACGAGAAGCTGAACCACACAACTCTGCAGGTGAACCACTTCGAAATCCAATAGGTAACCATCTTGGTCTATGTTTCGACATGCGTATGCTTGATAATGATGCAATGCCCTATATGACATGTAAATGCTATGCGTTTTGTTTAAAAATGCGAGGCCCAGACGGCATGTATATGCTATATGCTTGTATAAATGCTATGACTATATATGCAAATGCTAATGCAGGCTCGAGCTGCCAGAGAACACCAGGTCTGAAAACCACTTGGCAAAATAAATGCCGAAGGAAACGTCAACTTTACTGGGGATGACCTGAAGTCACAGAACCATCTCAGCAAAATAAATGCTGGAAACGAGAAATCAAATCCGCTGGGGATAACTGCCCTGCTGGAGAAATGAAAAGGCAACCCTGCTTGACGACTTCACTGGGGAAAGAAAGAGAACTCTGCTCGGGGATGCTTTCTTCAAACCATTGGCAACTGATTGTATTCTGCGGGGACTGGCCCAAACTGGAATTGATTGCGCGCAGTACACTGCTGGAAATGCCCCTACTATCAAGGATATCAATCTTAATCTGCTGAAGATACTCCTGATCCTAGTCTGATACGGGGTAAAAGACAATCTCGACTCTTCCGGGGATAATAAGCAACTTTCATCTACTGAAGAGTAACAATTCTGATTTAACAACATCCACAAGGAATTCAAACATTAATCGGAGCACTGGCATTAATCGAGCTTCGTATCGGGGAACATGACGACATGCGAGTCATTGGGAAATATTGTGTCAGATCTCTTTTAGGTTTTTTTGCTTTTTCTGGTTTAGAATAAACATGGACTATGTACACAGTGAAAGATATAAGAAATACTAGACGAGAACTAGCATTCAAAGGTAGACTATCAGGCGAGAACTGATAGGAAAATAGGTTAGGCAAATTGATTTTGGTGTTTTTGAACATCAGACGGGCTGACTGGATAACAGACTGAGAAAGGACAACCAGGCGAGAACTGGCTGAAAGCTAACGTACACCAGGCGAGAACTGGTATAACACATAGGTTAAAACACACGAGAAATGATTACGCGATGACATGTACCAGGCGAGAACTGATACAACACTTTGGAGAAACGGTGACCAAACGAGAATCGGTTACCAATAAACTGCACCAGGACGGGAACTGCTGCTTACAATAAACTGCACCAGGACGGGAACTGCTGCTTACGGATGGTGGGCCAGACGAGAACTGGTTACCGATTTGCCAGGCGAGAACCGGACTTTGGAAACAACTAGTTACTGACACGCAACAGGTTTAAACTGCAGGATAATGATCCAACGACAACAAGATCTTCTTATTTGAAAGGTTTTCGATAAGGGTATTGACATGATTCCCCGATACTCAACTCTGGCTGGGGATAAACAAACTGGTTTGAATGACTTGCCCCTGGTACACTCAGCTGGGGGATAAAAGACTGGCTTGCACAACTTGCCCCAGTACAATGCACCTTGCCCCAATCTAACTCTTGGGAATACCTGCTCCGAACAACTTGCTACGAGAATACTTGCCCCGACATCTGCATGACAAAAGAATTCAATCTCCAATTAAACACCTAACAACCCGGTTGATTCCAACATTCTCTGCGATGACTTGCCCCTGAATGAGCGTTCTAGCGACTCAACCCGATCTGATTATCCATTGGAAGCATCTGCTTTCAAATCTCAGCGCTCTGCATAATTGCCCCTGATTGGGTCCTGAGAAGACTCCTTCTGATCAACTGCTTCTCAAACAAACTGCCCCTGCTCAACTGGAACTTCGGGACTTGTCCTCAGACTGACTGATACTGAACTTACTGGAAGATAATGCCCCTGATTCACGAGGCTTCACAACATACACCATTCTGGTTCAGACTGCTGGATTACTCAGTCCTGCTCGATTATTCTCTGCTGGAATTTCTTTCATGCCAACTACTAACCTGCAATTAGAATTGTCTGTCTACGAATGGTAATCTTAATGCAATGGTTATGCAGATTTTGAAAAAATTTGAGCTGTCACTCATTTACATGCATAATGATTGAGAGTGACGAATGAACCAAAGTTCAAACGCAGTGCTTACATGGTCAGTGAAAATACAACAAGGATGTGACTAGCAAGTCAAGAAGGAGTCAGGTTACTCAACCTTATCGTAATGCGCTTCAAACCAACCCTACCTCAATTAGGTCTTTTGAGGGTTGTATCGTGGTCGGGTTCACGGTTCGTGAAACAAAGGATATTTGGCTCAAATTTTGATTTGTACCCACCCCTTCTACGTGATGATCTCCGATCCTAAGGTTCAGTTAACCTGGCACAAGCACTCGCCTCTTCGAGAAGTATGTTGAATGGTAAGAACCACAGTTAAGGAATTCACAAGCTTTTCTTCTAGAGTGATAGTTACTCCTTCTTCGCTTTCGGTGTCTGTGCACACGACTCTGTGATTTGCTGGGGAAAATTTTCTTTTTAATCCCTCTTTTTCATTCTTTTGATTCCCTAATTTTTGCCTGGACTGACTCCTTTTGAGTTCTTTTCGATTTTTTTTTTTTTTTTGAAGTCCAGCGGGATGCCCTGATTTTTGCCTAAGTATTAGCTTTCCAGCTTTTCTTTCTTTTTACTTAGCGGGCTTTCTTTCTTTCTTTCTTTTGGAACAAAGTCGTGTGACACTGGTTGTCTTGATTGCTCCGAAAGGATTGTAACTGTCTCACTCCTGATTGGTGAGGTTTGACCTTTTGAAAGGTATAAACTGATTGGTCCCTGAAAGACAACACTCCTCTGGAAGACTTGAACGCTCGGTCAAGTTAACTGACAACTACCCTGCCCCGGGTTAAGATGTGAGGGTTTATAAGTCCGAAAAAACTTCTACTTCATGGCTCGAAGTGGTTGGCAAGGGACTAACTCCTTATATCTCCAGTGTTTGGGGAATTTGAAACAATGCCTTGTACGTCATCGGTACGGTCTTATCTGAAAGCATACAATCATTGGTTATGAGTTTCAGTTTCATCATCCTCCCCTTTAACTTTGCTAGTCACAGCGAAAAAGTGGAGTGAATAAAATGCAAGTGTCAGTGCAATGCAGCAAATGAGCGACAGCGACATGATTAATTCAGAAAAATGCATAGTCACTTTATTATTATCACCATTCGAAACATACAATGTTTAAAAGCAGGTAGTAACTAACAGAAAAAGAAACTACAAATGCAAATGATGGTATAAAGCTTGAGAACTGCCACTGCTGAGGCGCCTGCCTGTCTGAACCACTGGCTTCTGCTGGGGAATACCCTTCTGAATCTACGAGCTTAGACAGCTGAACGGTTGGGATGAACAAACAGAAACCCTTCTCGAAAGGAAATGCGATCCTGATCAATCAACTGCTGTACCTTCGCCTGAAATGCTTTACAATCTTCCGTCGAATGCCCTGGAGAGCCACCATGATAACCACACTGAACGTGGGGATTATACCCAGGAGGGTAAGGTTCTGGAACTGGCTTAAGAGCTTTAGGTTCCACCAAAGAACTCTGGATCAAAGATGGTAGCAACTGGCCATACGGTATCGGCACTGGGTGAAAAGGAGCTTTCCTTCGTTCCAAATTGTTGCGAGGTCTGTTCTGATTCTGACGCTGATTCTGATAACCTCGGCCACGAGTTCGCTGATTTGCCATGGAAGCGACATAAGATTCCTGATAGAGTGCCCCAGGCACGGCTGTCTGTTCAGTATAACAAGCCACGGGAGGTACTGATCTCTGATAAGATGATGAACCAACAAAATTCACTGATTCGCTTCGAGGATATTCAACCTTTGGCATGACTGCGTTGATCACAACTTCTTCTTCACTCTGATAGTCATAAGGGTATTCAGTTTCACCAGCTTGATCATATGAAGTAATCTAAATTTTCCCCATTCTTATGGAGTACTCAAGGCGTTCTCCTAATGCTACCACGTCAGAGAAACTTGCCAGAATTCCGAGCAATCTTTTGAAGTACGGATATTGTAGGGAATCCACAAACATGCTTGCCAGCTCTTGGTCTAACAGCGGTGGACGCACTCTAGCAGCAAATTCTCTCCATCTCTGAGCATATCTCCTGATCGGTTCATTGATCTCTTGAGACAACTCTTGCAAATGCATGCGATAAGGAGCAATGTCTAGGTTGTAATCGTACTGCTTCAGAAAAGCTCTGGCTAAATCCATCCATGACTGAATCTGATTCCTCTCTAACTGCATATACCACCTCAAAGATGCCCCAGTCAGACTATCTTGAAAGTAATGGATCATCAACTTATCATCTCGCGCAAACGCAGTCATTCTTCGGCAGAACATCATCAAATGCAGCTTCGGACAGCTATCTCCCGTGTACTTTTCGAATTTCGGCACTTTGAACTTGTAAGGCAACACCAGGTCAGGAACCAAACACATGCCTACAGCATCCAGGTTGACAGCATCTTTCGCTTCTAAAGCTCTCATTTGCTCTTCCAACACTCGGAGTCTTCTAACATCGTCAAGAGCTCTTGGATCTACCATCCCCGCTGCTGGAATATCTCTTCGGTAATTCATCACAGGGAAAGCAACACCTTGATTGTTGACAGGAGGAGGACGCTCATTCTGGGCAACAAACTGCTCATGTCGATCTCGGTTCTCAACAAAAGGCTGTACAACCTGGTCTGCAGCAACGTTGTTCACTTGCGGGGAATCTTCCATAGAATCATACAGAGGGTTGGACGCCATAGTGAACCCTGCCAAGGTGTTAGGAGACTGGAAATTGCCTTCAGACATGGCTACCGATAACTTTCAGCTGACTTCGACACTTGATTCTGCTCAAATCTACTCAACCCCTAGGTAGGTCTTCTGACAATCAACAGCTGCTCAATCCAAACTCCGGGTAATCACCTTCAGGAAACAAAGGCTGGATCAGAACTCTGGCTAGCTGGAGGATGATATGCAATGCAACACTGATATGCATATGATATGCAAAATGCAGCAAACAATGGGACCACAGCCCCCACACAAAATCTGAATACTGCTACGCTGCTGACGGAGAACGGTCGCTCTGAAGAGAAGACCACAATAACGGGTAGGTTGGAAGTCAAGTTTCCTGCACAAAAAACCCCCCCACTCACAGGTATGGACCTATATCTGACAAGGTACGGCATCCTATGCGGTCGTCAGCGTCACAGACTTTCAGAACTGACGATACGATTCCCAGAAGGAGTGGCATCATCAAGTCCTGAAGAGGCCTCACTTAGATAACTTCCAAATGATCGGTTCCCGGAGTCGACAATTCAGCTGACCAACAACCCCTTCGACCCAAAGAGTAGAAAAAGAAGCCAACCAGAAGAACCTCGTCCGAGTGTAGATTTCGCGGGACACTCGTACAAGCAAAGCCGGTACGCGCCCACTAATCTCTACTCTAAGTCTAAGGTGCACTCCAAGCCCGGGTCCGGCTTATCTCTCAATATCATAGAACACCCGTAACACCCCAACAACAACAGATAATAAATAAGCCCCAAACAAGCGCTAGGATTGACTCTCTCTTAGGGGACGTTGGATCCCACATGCGTAAGAACTATCGCAGTCCTTAGCAGCCAGGGGACGTTGGATCCCCAGCAGAGTCGCCAGCTGTCGCTACTGCGAAAATCGGCGCCGGCTGACAGAAGAGTCGCCACCGTGCGTTATTTATCCCTCAGAGCGGGAAAGGAAACGCTCGAAGTAAACCTCGCAAAAACGGGGAAAAGGTATGGTCATCGCAACCATAGCCTGGGTTCGGGAGTCGGTTACGCAAGGGGAAGGTATTAGCACCCCTCACGTCCGTCGTACTCGACGGGATCCACGCTTGCTTGGGTTGTCTACTGGATGCAAAACAATCTATCTACGGCTGCTAAATCTAAACGGAAGGGAATTGACTCGATAGAGCGTCGCACTCTATGCCTACGTATTCTCAAGAGAGAAAGTCAGAGTCAACATAGTTCGGGACTACGGGGAAAATTGGCTCGCCAAGACCTCGCGTCTTGTGCCTACGTACTTCCACTGCATGGAAGATCAGAGCTTTACGTAGTTCAGACTAACTACGGCTACACAAACATTCTCACACAGCAGTGAGAAAAACAACTGGCTTCACAGGGTCGGGAACCTATGGTCAAAACTATGGCTGAGTCTCAAATGCGCTTGGGCAAGAGAGAAAAAGGGTACTCAATTAGTCGTCAGCGGGAAAGTCTCGATCGCACAGCCGCGAGAGAACAAAAGTCAGTTGTTAGTGTGCTCGCTAGGATATCGCATCCTATGCCTACATATCTTCGTCTGGTACGAAGAATCAGAGCAGCTGTAGTTCGGCTACTACGGGACCACAGCTCAAATCTCGTTTTATTAATCTCTGAAAAAAATGATTACAATGGGTGCATACTGAAATAAATCTCCTAGGAAACGCTATCCTATTCTATCTTGAAAAATTGAATGAAAATAGCCCCCTAACAAATGGACCTCTAATTCTATCCTAAAAGTCGAAAAATAAAGTCTATGAAAATATCCCTAAAAGAAAATGAACTTTAAAAATATTAAATCGGCACTTTAATATTTTTTCCTTTTTTCTCCTTTTCTTTTCTCATATTTTTCTTTTCTCAAAATATTTTTTTCTCTATATTTTTCACAATATTTTTCTCTATATTTTTCACAATATTTTTCTTCATATTTTTTTCAATATTTTCTTTCCATATTTCTTTTTCTTTTCTTTTTCAAATATAAACTCTTTTTCTTTTTTCAAATATATTTTCCATATTCTTTTATTTTTATTCTTTCTATTTTTTTCATTTTTCTCTATTTCTTCTCAAATCTTTAAAAGAATAGAAATAAAAAAACAAGAAAAAGGGGCTGGGGGGTATACTGATCAATAGGGGGATAACAGAAAAATAAAAAAACAAGTGATCTGGGCCCAGCCCAAGTTTCTTCAAAAAAACGCAGGGGGAGTGTGAGTAGTGAAATGGTGGTGTTGCCAGCATTGGGCCCAAAGCCCAGACCAGCCAAAAAACGTGAGAGAGGTGTGGCTGTCAAAAAAATCGTAATTGGGCCTGGCCCAATCTTCTTCCCCCTTTCTCCATTCTCAGTTACTGAAAGAACCCTAATCTTTCCCACTCAGCCTTCAGCGCCGCCGTCTTCTTCTTTCGCCGTCGCTCTCGTTCAACTTCTTCGCCTCTCAATCCATCTCCTTCTTCAGATTCTCTAACTCAAACTTCTTTCTCAAACACTCACAAAAACGCTCAACTCAAATCAAACGCGTCCCCAACGACATGGATGAAGGCTCTGGACGTTCTGGGGGGAACGAGGATCCATGGAGGTTTCTGGATCCATGTTCTTGACGAAGAACACAACGGATTGCTGGATCTGGATGTGTTTGAGTGCCTTCTGACGAAGGTTGACGAGGAAGATTCTGGAAATAACTCTTGATACACGCGCGATTGGTAATTTTCTCTGAAGATACTTCTTGTATTGTTGATGTTGAAAGGATCTCGTGAATCATCAATGGTGGTCGTTGAGGATCGGTTGAGTGGTGGTTTCATGTTGATGATTGCTGCGTGTTTCTTCTTGAGACGCGTTCTTGGAGTGATGATTCTGAAGACGATCTGGAAAGAAAGTCACGTGAACATTTGATGGAGTTTCTGGATTTATGAAGAACGCGTTGAAGATCTGTTGAGATTGATGTTTGTTGAACGGAGAAGATGAAAGATTCTGGGGATTTGGTGGTTGAATGAAGGTTGAGATGGAGGATGATCGGAGTTCTGAGTTTATGAAGTTTCCGGTAGGGTTTCACGGTGGCCGGATTCTGGAAACGGCGGTTGGTGATAGCAAGGAGATGAAGATAGGAGGGGAAGATGAAGGAGGCGACCGGATTCTGGGATTGGAGGGTTTTCCGGCGACGGTATGGTGGCCGCCGGCCATGCAGGCCGGCCGGTAGTGTTTTCAGGCAGAGTTCTGTGGGTGCGACGCGTGGGTGGAGGAAGTGGAGTGGAGGCGTGCATGCCCTCCACGTGTGGGAGCATGTGGCAGAGAGAGAGGGTTGAGGGCGACGCGTGGCGCGCTGTGAGGTGAAAAAGTGGGACCTCCCTCCCGTTAACACGTGTCTTCGGCTAGCTTTTATAGCTGAGAAATTGCTGGCACATTCTGGAGTCTTCTAGAAGTAGCTGGAACACGCTGGGAATTTGCTGGACATTGGACCTATTTTTGGACAATTGCTGAACATTCTGGACAAAAAACCCCAAACTGGGCCTTGCACTGAACTGGGCCCAAAACGAAAAATGAATAAAACTTCAAAAAAACTGCATTAAACAATCAGTCCAATTACTAACCTAATTAACTATTGAACTCAATTAATTCCTAACTAATAAAATTTGAACACTAATCTAATTAAACTCTAATTAAAACTCTAATACCCACTAATAAAATTCTGATAAAACTATATTATTCTATTAAAATCTATAACAGAAAATAAAAAGAAAAATCTATATATTTCTAAAAATTAAAAACATCTTAATTTCTATTTAAAAAAAACTATATCAAAAAAGATTAAAAACTATTAAGGCTATTAAAAATCTATTAAATTCTATTAATATTCTAAAACTAATATTACTATATTATCTAAAAATATAAAAAGATCTATTAAAACCTATTAAATCCTAAAAATGAATTTAAAATCTAATATTCTAAAAATGAATTAAATCTATCAATATTCTATAAAATGCTAAAAAATGATTTAAAAAGAATTAAAAATATCAAAAATTCTATTAAATCCTAAAAAATGATTTAAAAGCTATTTAAACCCTAAAAAATCCTATAAAAATCCAGAAAAATCACCACAATTCCCAGAGGGACAAAATGAGCACCGAACGACACAAAAATAATCGGTAAAAATAAACGGGCACCGAAATATCCCAAAAATCGATTCTACTGATCAAAAACACCTGAAACACGAGACGGGAGCTGTGATCCCTGATAAAATCAAAACAAATGAACAATGCAATGTATGCGATATGCAGATGCGAATGCGATTATGCGTCGAAACATAGGACCAAATACGAGACCCGGTTGGTCAAATTTTGGGGTGCAACACCTGGTCTCAAGAAAGCAGTCATTTACAAGTTCCCGATACCAGATGTGAAGTTTTTGGTTGGTCTCGTTTCTGGAGTGGAGCATGGAGTTATGGAGGACTTCAAGCAGAAGTATGGGAAGAGCTTAGGTTTTGTCCGCAGAGTTTCAAAGTATGAGTTGGAGGGTCTCCATGCACTGCTACAGTTTTACGACCCTCAGTTATGTTGTTTCACTTTCCCTGGGTACGTCCTGTTACCTACCTTGGAAGAGTTTGCTCAGTTATTAGGAGTTCCATTATTGGTGGGGATGCCCTTTGTGCATTCTGAAGAAGAGCCAAATTTGGCTAAACTAGCTGATCCTCTACACATCGATGTTTCCAAAATAGATGGAAACCTGGTAAGGAGAAGTGGAGTGCCCGAGTTTATATTACCATTCTTAGTGAGTAAGGCTCAATATTTTGCCAAGGAAGGGTGTTGGTCTGTTTTCAATGCATTCTTGGCACTATGTATCTATGGGATAGTCTTGTTCCCTAACTTGCCTGACTTTGAAGATTGGGATGCTTGCTGTATTTTCGCCTCGAAAAATCCAGTGCTGACACTCTTGGGCGATGTCTATCATTCCACCCACTACAAGAACGAGAATCAGAGAGGGAAAACTATTTCTTGTTGTACCTCATTGTTATACAAGTGTTTTGCCTCACATCTGCCAAAGTTCGCACCTTTTATTGACCTTGCCAGTACTGTTGGTTGGCCAGAAAGACTCATGGGATTGAGAGCAGAGAATGTTGTCTGGTTTGATAGAGACCTCTTGGGTAAGGATATTGTCTACAGTTGTGGAGATTTTTCCAATGTTCCCCTGATTGGGAGGAAAGGAGGTATAAATTACAACCCAGCTCTCGCCGTCAGGCAATTTGGCTAGGCTTTAAGAGACCCCCCTAAGGAGGAAGAAGTGCGGGAATCTCTCTACTTCACAGGCTTAGTTGATGCCACTACTTTGACTAGATTGCAGCAGGCTTGGAACAACATTCACCGTAGAGGAAAATTGTATTTGGGCAAGAGCAACTCTAAAGCCTACGAACCTTACATAAGATGGATTCACGAGAGAGTCAGGAGACTATTGCTACCCTTCCCAGTGAGAGAACTGTTGTATCCTACAGTAATTGTAGAGCCTACGACAGTCGAGATGCAGAAATACAATCGACTATGGGCTGAGAAAGAAGAGCTGAGTAGGGCTAATGAAGAACTGGAAAAGGAAATTATTAAGCTTAGGAGCGAGAAGATTGAAGCCACTCACATGTCTAGGAAGCAAACGGAGTTGGTAAACAAGATGGGTACATAATTGACGAAGGAGATCAGCGACCGAGAACGAATAGGTAAAGCTTTGAAAAGCGTCAGTGATGTCCTCTCAAGCAAAAAGAAGGAATTGGAGAAAGCTCATCTGAGCATATCCAAGTTTGAAGCCCAATGGAATGCTCTTTTAACCAACAACAAAGAAAGAGAAGACAAACTCCATCAATAGATTGATAGTCTGAGAGCTCGACTTCGAGACAGCGTTGCAAAAGCTCCGGGTGAATACATGAGTCAACTAGAAAGCAAGCGAAAACTCCATGAAGCTCTTGCAACGTTGGAGGAATACAAATTGAGGAACGACTTGAAGAAGCCCAGATTAGAGGATGCTTTTGGGGAGGATGCTTGGGAAGATCTTGTTTAGAGTTTGCAAGATACTATCAAGACGAGGGACTTGCTTATTCAGGGATTGATTGACAGGCCCGAGCATCCGGATACAAAAGAGTTGCTAGAAGAGTTCCGGACTCGACATTGCTTCTGACGTTTTTTCTTCTATTTGTTGTTATTTGTATTCTGACCATCACCAGGGTTGTTGGATGAGGTCATGATGACTTTCTTTTTGTATTCCTTTGATGATGTATAATGATACTCTATGACTTATTTTATTTATGAGAAGTTTTCCTTGGCTATCTCTGTGGTTTTTCATTCTCTCACCATGCTCGTGGAACTATAATCAAGGGGATAGTGTCCCTGAAACGTATTTACATGTCTGTATTCTGCATTTTTGCATCATTCTTCATTTGCATTGCAGGTGTTTCTGTTAACCTTACCTCTTCTTGTGGTTCTTCAGAGTTTGTTTCAGGATTGAAGGACAGCCAGTTCACCGTTATTTTACACGAAGAAACCAACAAAGTATTATGGATCAAGTTCAGCTCGAGCTTCAGGAATTTCGCGAAAGGACGGCGCAATTCATGGACATTATGCAGCGCGTAGCCAACGGCCAAGAACAGTTAAGAACGCTGGTCCAACCTTTGGTATCAAGGATTGATGGAAATGGGGTTCTACATGGTGGAACCGCCGCTGTACCTCCTCCAGTGGAAAACAGTACGCCACAGGCAGATGCTATCCCAACAATGGTTATCCCTCCGGGTGGAGGAAATCAGACTGGAATTCCTATCCCAGTTCCAATAGGCGCTGTGCAAGGTAACGACGGTCCCCAATGGGAACACAACGAACAAGACGATGTCTTCTCCATGGGAGACCTTGGAGCAGGATTACAACCCGACGCTGATAGAAGTTCAAGGCAGTAGAGGAAAAGATGAGGAGCCTTGAAAACCAAAATGTTATGGGTCTTGACATGTCCAATATGGGATAGATTCCGGGACTTAGGATTCCTCCAAAGTTCAAAGTGCCAGATTTCGATAAATACAAAGGAACAACATGTCCAAGGGTGCATCTTCGCTCCTATTTCCGAAACATGTCTGCGTACTCTGATGATGAGAAGTTGCTGATGCACTTCTTTCAAGATAGTCTGTCAGGTCCGTCTTTAGAATGGTATATGGGACTAGAGTCGGTCTATATCAGAAGTTGGAGGGATTTGGCAGAGGTTTTCGTTAAGCACTACCAGTACAATAGTGACTTGGTGCCGAATCGAGTGCAGCTTCAGAATTTATCACAAAGGAGTAACAAATGTTTTAAGAAATACACACAGAGATGGCGAGAGCTTGCCGCTAGAGTTCAACCTCCCATGGTGGAGAGAGAACTAATTGATCTGTTTGTGGCCACATTACCAGGAATTTACTATGAGAAGTTAGTGGGTAGCATGTCTGGGAGTTTTTCGGATTTGATTATTACCGGCGAGAGGGTCGAAAACGGTATTAAGATGGGAAAGATACAAGCAGGGTGTTGCACCCCGAAATTTGCCTAACCTTTTTCTTTACCTAGTGTTGCGGTGAAAATTGGATATCAAGCTATCAAATTAACTTGAATCTTATTTCTTTTACAACCGAACTTTATTTTATCCAAAGGAAAGGTCTAAAGAAAGAAAAATCTTTTTCGCGATGTAACGACAACGCTTAAGAGATTTGGGGATCGGGGGTTGGTTATACCTAGGGAAGGTGTTAGCACCCTAAGCATCTGTAGTACTCTACAGGAACCTTTTGTTTGATTATTTGCCAAGTTTGTGAATATGGATTGGGAAAAGATGAGGGATAGGTAAAGACCTAGATGGTTTTCTAAGTGTGCTCGCAAAGACGTTGCATCTTCTGCCTACGTATCCTAACTAGGATAGAATAAGAGCAATCGTAGTTCACCTCACAAGGGATAAAGAACACTTGATTATGATCAAGGTTCAAGGGGGGAACAAACATGACAATGTTTGTGTGGAGTTTGACAAAACTCCCTATTCTAAGTTGTAATATTCAAAATGGGAAGTAAGAGATCATGACGATGATTCTTACATAGAGTTGACAAACTCTATCCTAGGGTTCTAGTTGAAGAACACTCCTAGTACAGGTGGGTCTTTTAGACTTAAAGCAAAGTCTAATGGTTTCTAAACTAAGGTTAAAGTGACTTAACAAAGTCAAGGGAATGGGTGAATGAGTTATCTGTAACATAAGGGTTATTGGAAAGACTTTTCCTTTGGAAGGGGACAGGAGAGGCAACTTGGATGAGAGCTAACAAGCTTCATCACTTGGGGAAGGAAAATTTTGAACAAGATAACAACATAATAAATAGGCATTCATGGTGACAACCACTAAGTGAGCAGGTGAAATGATAAAGTGAAAATGTATTGATGACAGTCAAAGCAGTTGATTAAGCAGGAAGTGTGACAACAGATCAAGCTTAAGTGTATTTAGCAGATGAAGTAAAAATGAACATGGTAACAACCAAAGATGAAATCCTAGCACGTTAGCTAACATTTAAGAACATGAATGCAAACAAGTATCACAAACAATCACAAGTATAGCAAGAGAAAAATTCCTCTGCATACGCGAAAACGATCACAAAACGTACATAACTTGCACATAGTCAAAAGAGATGAAAAATTAAGCAAACATGGAAATAAAAAATATGACATGAAAATAGACATCAAGATGAACAAAATGCAAAAAGAATGGGTGAAAAATGATTAAAAATGAGATAGATATGAATTTTTGAAAATGGTATGAAAAATGACCAAAATAAATAAAAGGGTTGCCCTCCTCAGGGGTCGAACCCACGCTTGCATGGTCAAAGACGCTTAAGTGACAAGTTGCTTACCACTGGGGTGGCTATACATCTGTTTGTAAATGCCACCCCATAAATATATATGGGATGTTTCAAAACCAGGCTGGGCAAAAAAAACATGAACAAACTTGGATTTGCATTTTAGCCATAACTTCTTCAACTCTTGATGTTTTTTCACAAAATTTTAGTGTAACTTGAGTATTTTTTCATGAGGAACAAGATGACATTTTTAGTTTTTTGAAATTCTTACTCTAACTCAAAACCCGATAATGTGTGCTTTGTGATGTTTGCAAATGCAATTTGATATGAAGCTCATGTTACAGCTAGTTCTAAATCAAAATGATCATGCACACTCACCATAAAAATGATAATGGATGATTCTAACCACAAATTTAGGTTGAAAACCAAATGATGTGAAAAAATATGTTCAAGTTGCAAATTATTGTGAATGTAAGGCATGATGATGTCCAATTCAAGTTCTAGGCATACTTTGATCAAGTTAAGCATACATACACATCACATGCATACTATTAAATGAATTCAAACACAAAGAAATGCTCAAAAAGACCTGTTATGAGGAATGGTATTCTAAATGCAAGTTTGGCAAGTATTGATGCATGAGGGATTTCAGTTCAGCTTAAATGCAAAGTTTTACCAAGTTAATCACATACACATCTTGAAAACATGTTACTGAATGATTTTAGGCACAACATTGGTTCCAAAATGAGCTATGATGAAAAATGAGGTTCTTGCTACAAGTTGGCAGTTTAAGGTATACATGAAAAGTTCAGTCAAAGTTGTATTTCCATTCAATTAATCATATACACACACTTCATATATAGAAACAAATGTGTTCATGCTCAAGAATCACCTCAAAACAGGTTGTAGCAAAATATGATTTTCAAAAGGGCATTTTGGTGTTCTTGCAAGACAGTACGATGCTCAAAATTAATTCTAGGCACTTTTACACCAAATGGATCACACATACATCTTGTATACATGTAGACAAGTGAGTTTAAGCAAGAAAAATGACTCAAAATGGTCTGGCCTAAAGAATGATACACAGGCTGCCAAATGGTGTTTTGAGGCAATGCATGCAAAGTTCAAAATCAGGTTCTAAGCATATTATGACCAAACCAGTTATGCCTACAGCTTACATGCATGTTGAGGGATAATTTCAAACATCAAGGATAGTTCAAAATGGTCTGTAATGAAAAGTGGTTGTCAAAGTGCAAGTGTGTATGTGTGAAGATGCATGATGATACTCAATTCTAGTTCTGTGCACATTCAGGTCAAATGAATCATACATACACCATACATTCATGATATTGAGCGGAATAAAACACATTTTGAAGTTAAAATAATGTTGTCATGAAAAATGGTACTTCAAGTGTAGGTTTGTGCTTGTGTAATGCATGAACATGTTCAATTTCAGTTCAAGCAATTTCAGACCAATTCAGTCACATACACATCTCATATTCATGATATTGAATGAGTTCAAGCACAATTTGAAACCAGAAACAAGCTGCTACAAGGAATGATAACAGAGTTGCAAAAATTGGCATTTTGATGGAAAGTAAGAACAGTTCAAATCCAAGTTCTGCATATTTTGATCAAACCAGCTATGTACATAGCTCACATACATGTTATTGAACAAACTTAAGCACACAAAATGGTTTAAAGAAGGCTGTCATGAGAGATTGCATACAAGCTGCAATTTTGTGTTCTTTGTTCATGAAAATTCTCAAATCAGTTTCCAATCATGTTTAAATCAAACCAATAGCACACACAAGTCATAAATGCATGAGGGAATGATTCTGAAAAACAACTTTAGCCTTTAACCAAAACTAGCATGTTCAAGACACTAATATGCAAAGTATGGCATTTTGTGAATGATCAAGCAAACCAGATGCAAACAGCTCTAAACAAACCTACATATCCAACATGTTCATGATTTTAAAGGTGTCTCAATTCAATCAAACAGCCACTCCTTGTCATGACAGAATTTATGCACAAGACCCATACATGACATATTTTCACATAATGAACTCAAAATGCCAAATCATGGAATTATGGTGCAAAGCAAGAATGGAGTGTTTACATACCTCTAGTGGACTGTGTTGAGTAGGTTAGAACACCAAGAAACCCAGAGAAACTTCCAAATAACACTAGCTTTGAAGCTTTCTTTTTTGAAGCAAGAATGCAAACTTTGAGACAGTTGGAGAAATAAACTCCACCAATGATCTTTAACACTTTAGACAGTTGAGAAATGATATATGAGAGGTGTTTGAGTGATTATAACACCAAGCAAATGCATAGAACAAGTTTTGGCAGATTTTGTGGTTTTTGGTCAAAGTAACTTGGTATGGAAGTTGACTTTTTGAATGGTGAGGTTTTTGAATGGTTTAAGGTCTTGGACACCTTCTACATCATATTTATAGATTGTGTGGATGATTGTTGGGGTGTTTGAATGGGGAGAAATGTGTTTGGCAGCAAATGCACCAAGACAGATTTTTGAAGCTTTTGGCAATTTTGTGATTTTGGTGATTTTGGAGTAAGGTGTGAAAGAGCCAAGGCTTGAGCTTCCTCTGGTTTTTAGAATCAATATTGTGTGTAAAATGAAGTGATGAGGGCTCCCTTTTATAGGCAAATGAAGAGAGGGGGCAGATTTGGAGATTTCTTCACATGAAAGAAAGGTTTTACCCTTTTGGATCAAACCTCCACAAAGGGGTTTTCTTGGCAGATAGGTAAGCCCAATGGTCAAGCAAAATGATGATTTTGAAATGGATAAATGCAGGCTAGAGGGCATAGCTTGATGGTTGTGGGAGATTTCACTTTACACCTCTTGCTTGGTTTAATCATTTTTTAAATGCAAGTTGCAAGGCAACTTGCAAGCTTGGAGAATTCACCTCTTCTGCATAATCTTCTCATTTCTAGGCTTCATAATCCCTACATATCAGAAATAATATCATCCAAGGGCTGAGATTGGCCAGTTTGATCAAAGGAATGATTTTTGAACTTTGGACAATGTGGGACTAAAGTGTGAAATCACCAACTTGCCATAACCATAACTTTCAGCTCACAAATCCTTTTGAGATGTGCTACTACCTTTTAGAAAGCCCTCAAATAGATCTAAAACATTCATGTTTTCATGAGTTTCAATTTCCCAAAGGAACTTGGCCAGAAAGTCTCTTAAAGTTGCTAAAAAATGAACTTAAAAGTGAAATTTCTCCAAGTCTTTTTCCCTTCTCAAAATGAATTTGATCATAACTCCAAATCTATGCATTTTCTGATCATGAACAACTTAGGGACTTTTGTAGGATTTGTCAAGAGCTTTCTAATGAGATTTGAACCAACTCAATTGGATGTGTGGTTAAGGAGTTATGGTTTAGCCCCTTTCAATACCCTAATTTCCCGATTTTTCGATTACTGCTTCATCCTTGATCCAATGGTCATGAAAATTGATAGGAAAGTGCAATATGATATAAGGAACATTTTTTATTCACACTTTGAAGTCCAATTCCTTAAATTTGAAGAGTTGACTTTTTGGTCAACCGTACGATCGATCGGTGACTACCGAGTCGTCTGTTGATACTCTGGACCTCCTGAGACTTTGAAACTTCTTGAATGGATTTTATTAAGCTATATGAACTTCATGGATCATAATCCCACCATTAAAACATCTTCCAACCTCAAAGTCAAACTATAGTTGACTTTTACTAGTCAAAAACCCTAATTAGGTGCCCTGAAAGGTACTGTTCTTGATTCTGGGGTAACAACCTCAAATTGGATTCTCAATTGAAATCATATGATACCCTTGATCTTGTTTCATGATTAAATTAGCCTAAAACTTTGATTGATCACAAACCCTGAAGCTTCGATTTGACTGTACAAAACCCTGATTCATCTGTAACTTGACAAAGACAAACTTGCACCGGGTTAGGGTTAGATAATTTATGCGTATGCTCCTAAAATGATTATGAGAATCTAAGGGGTCAAAATTTGGGGTGCAACAGTTGCCCCTATTTAAATATCTTCACTAGATGTAAGAGCAAACACTCCACTGGGGAGAGACGTAAATTTCCACCGGGGAAAAGAGCGACTTTATACTGGGGAAATGAAGAACCAGAGACGCGAACCTTACTGGGGATAATCAGATGAGGAACTTACTATAGTGAAGAGTTCAAACGAGATCTTCAGGAATGGACTAGAAACAAAGACCAAACACTGGGGATACTAGTAACGACTAGATCTCTGAGACTTGTCTGGGGAGGAAGATTTCACTGGGGATAATGATGTCACCTAGTTTTAACAGATGGTTCAGACAGTGCTAGTAACCACTAGACTTTCCATAGGTGATGGTAGCGACCAACCTGAGATAATGACAAGATGAGATTTCTCAAATCCAATCGGTAACACGTAAGATTTCGACTGGGGAAATTGGTGATGACCAAATTTCAAGCAATGCCAGTAACCACTGGACTTCAAAGGAGATTGGTAACGACCAAGTCCGGGTACCAATGACGATTGGGTTTCAAGTAATGCCAGTTACGACTGGACTTTAAAGAAACAAGGTGACGACCAGATCAGGGTATACTAACACATGTGGTTATGAGAATGCTAGCAAGCTACTAGGCTTTAGCTGGGGAGGTTGGTAACGACCAAACCAAAAGATACCAATAACGATTGGATTTCAAATGACGCCAGTTACGATCGGACTTTCATGGGGAAGGTTGGTAATAACCAACAAGATATCAATGCCAATAGGATTTCGAACATCTGCCAATTACGACTGGACTTAACTAGTAACGACCAGACTTCATAGGGGATTTGCTAGTGACGACTAGACTTCAGAAGGACAAAAGTTGGTGACTACCAAACCAAAAGACAATAACGAGTGAAGTTAAGACAATGCCAGTTACGACTGGACCTCAAAGGAAAATATGGTGACGACCAAAAGAAAACCAATAACGATTGGATTTCGAACACTACCAGTTACGACTGGACTTCAAAGGAGAAGGTGGTGATGACCGAATCAAAAGATACCAACGAGTGGAGTTTAAGACAATGCCAGTTACGACTGGTCTTAACAAGAAATATGGTGACGACCAAAAGAATACCAATAACGATTGGCTTCTAAAACAATTCCAGTTATAACTGGACTTTAGGACATTCACTAGCAGTGATTGGACATTCACGGGGGATCAACGGATAACACACCGAACCCAAGAGACAAATGAATCACACTGAACCCAAGCTGAAGAGTGTATGCAGATTTGGGGAAATAAACCCAATCCTAACAGGGGAGTAGAGCTTTAAACAAGCTAGTCAGAGATGCCACAGTAAATTCAACACATGCTCAGAAATCCCCCGCTGGGGACAAGTCTTCACATCATCATAAGAAGTTCTTGAGAGACAATCTTCAAGCTTGATAACCACACATGACCAAAGGAAAATCAACAATTCAACTTGCTTACATTTCACCAGGGAGTATGATAGGATTGCGTATCCAAGTTTCCGTTACCCTGAGGTTTCGGGGAAGTATGATTTTCCTCGACTCTTTTCCATGAGTTGAAGTTTTTACGTTTGTTAATCTTTTCAAGTTTGTTCAGTAATTTGACCCTAACGCTTTCAAAATTATCGTTGATCAACGAACAATATTTTGCGTAACAAAGAAAATAAAGGAAATGATAAATTTGCAAAAGAAAGAATGGCTCAAAAACTGATTTTATTCAAGAATGAAATCTTGCAAATGACAAAATTCCATAGAATTTTTACAAGTGAAAAATGGTAAAGTGGACAAGGTTACATTGAATCCCATGACCAAACTATCCCTAAAGACTAAAATTCCCCAAAACCCTTGCTTCTGACAAGAGCGATTGGAGTGAATTCTTGTAGGATCTTCTGCAGTAGTTACAACGCATCTGATGCAGTGAAACGCCTTTGTCCCTAACTTTTGCCTGGATCGCCCTTTCGGGTTTTCAATCCACCGAGACGCTCATTTTTGCCTAAGCCGCCCTTTCGGGTTTTCAATTTAGCGAGCTCTTATTTTTCTTTTTTCTTCTTCTTTTTTCTTTTTCTTCAACCCTAACTTTTGCATAAGCCGTTCTTTTGAGTTTTCGACTTATCGGGCTCTTTTAGGCGTAATATTTCCGTACTGCATCAGAATTCACTGGATGAGTAAGCTGCTCTCCGTCCATGGTAGTGAGAATCAACGAGCCTCCTGAGAAGACTGTTTTCACAACAAACGGACCGTCATAATTAGGCATCCATTTTCCTCGTGCATCTTTGTGAACTGGTAAAATCTTTTTGAGTACAAGCTCCCCTTCTCGGAATTCTCGGACACGAACTTTCTTGTCAGAAGCCCTCTTGATCCTTTTCTGATATAACTGACCATGACACATTGCAGACCTGCGCTTTTCGTTGATAAGATTCAAATGATCAAACTTTTCTCTCACCCATTATGCTTCTTCAAGCTTGGTTTCCATTATGACTCTCAAAGAAGGTATCTCGACCTCAATAGGAAGTACCACATCCATTCCATATACCAAAGAAAAAGGGGTTGCCCCTGTTGAAGTGCGGACAAACGTTATGTACCCATGCAAGGCAAATGGTAGAATCTCATGCCAATCTTTGTAAGTTTTCACCATCTTTTGCAAAATCTTTTTGATGTTTTTATTTGCAGCTTCTACAGCTCCATTCATCTTGGGATGATAAGGAGAAGAATTGTGATGTTCAATTTTGAAATCATCGCACAACTCTTTCATGATTTTGTTGTTCTAATTGGTACCGTTGTCCGTTATGATCCTGCTCAGAATTCCGTAACGACAGATAATCTCCTTTTGATAAAACGGGCCACCACTTGTCGAGTAACATTAGTGTATGATGCGGCTTCAACCCACTTTGTGAAATAGTCAATAGCAACCAGAATAAATCGGTGTCTGTTAGAAGCTTTTGGTTCAATTGCCCCAATCATATCGATGCCCCCACATAGAGAAAGGCCACGGTGATGACAACACATTTAGCAATGTCGGTGGTACGTGCATCTTGTCCGCATAAATCTGACACTTGTGACATTTCCTGGCATGTTGAATACAGTCAGTTTCCAAAGTCAACCAGTAATAACCAGCCCTCAAAATCTTTTTAGACATAGCATATCCATTGGCATGAGTGCCAAATATTCCTTCGTGAACATCTTGCATTAACAACTCTGCTTCTCGTATGTCGACACATCTAAGCAGGACCATATCATGATTTCTTTTGTAAAGCACATCATTACTGAGAAAGAACTTGGATGCTAATCGTCTCAGAGTTTTCTTGTCAAGTGATGTAGCATCTGCTGGATATTCTTGTTTTAACAGATAATTCTTTATGTCATGGTACCAGGGCTTATCATCAGTTTCTTCTTCAACCATCTGACAGTAGGCGGGCTCGGTCTTGTGCTCAATTCGAATGAGAGTGGCATCATTGACATCCCTGATTTTCCACATTGAGGCTAACATGGCTAGGGCATCGGCAATGTGATTCTCAGATCTCGGAACATGCTTGAAAGTGATTTCATCGAAATACTCCATCATCTTGACGATGTAGGCTCTATAAGGGATCAAATTCTCATGTCTAGTCTCCCATTCTCCAGTAATTTGATAGATAACCAAAGTTGAATCCCCACTGACTTCAAGAAGTTTGATTTTGAGGTCGATAGCTGCCTCGAGGCCGAGAATGCATGCTTCATATTCGGCGATATTGTTTGTGCAGTCAAAATCCAACCTGGCTGTGAATGGAGTGTAACCACCCTCCAGACTCATTAAAATGACGCCTACACCATGCCCACTGTAGTTGGAGGAACCGTCAAACATCATTTTCCACCAAAGGCCTTCTTGCGGACCCTCATCAAGACCTGGCTCTTCACAATCTTTTACCAACATAATGTCTTCATCTGGGAAGTCAAATTTGAGAGACTCATAATCTTCCACTGGTTGATCTGCAAGATATTCTGACAACACACTACCCTTGATAGACTTCTGAGCTACGTACTGGATCTCGAAAAGACAATGCCAGTTACGACTGGTCTGAGCAGGCTTCTCAAAAATATACTTTATCGGATCCATTTTTGAAATCAACAAAGTGGTATGACAAATCATGTACTGCCTCAAGCGTCTAGCAGCCCATGCCAAAGCACAACAAGTTTTCTCCAGAAGTGAATATCGGCTTCCACAATCAGTAAACTTCTTACTCAAATAACATATAGCATGTTCTTTTCGTCCGGACTCATCCTGCTGACCTAACACACAACCCATTGAATTCTCGAGCACTGTCAAATACATGAAGAGAGGTCTTCCCGGGACCGGAGGTATTAAGATTGGCGGCTCTTGTAGGTAACCCTTGATCTTATCAAACGCTTGCTGACAATCTGAATTCCAAACAACCGTCTGGTCCTTGCGTAATAATTTGAAGATGGGCTCGCAAGTAGGAGTCATATTGGAAATAAATCTGGATATGTAGTTCAGTCTTCCAAGAAAACCTCTGACTTGCTTCTCAGTCTGTGGAGCTGGCATATCTTGAATGGCTCGGACTTTATCTGGATCCACCTCAATCCCTCGGTGGCTGACGATGAAACCGAGTAACTTTCCGGATCTTACTCCAAAGGTACACTTGGCCGGATTCAGTCTCAACTGATATTTTCTGAGTCTCTTAACTAATTTCAAAAGATGTTCCAAATGGTCCTCCTCGCTTTGAGATTTGGCTATCATGTCATCAACATATACCTCTATCTCCTTATGTATCATGTCATGAAATAAAGTTACCATGGCCCTTTGATAAGTAGCATCTGCGTTCTTTAGACCGAAAGGCATAACTTTGTAACAGTAAGTCCCCCACGGAGTAATGAAAGTAGTTTTTTCCATGTCATCGGGATCCATCTTAATCTGATTGTAACCAGAGAACCCATCCATAAATGAGAAAACTGCAAAACGAGTCGTATTATCCACCAAAGTATCGATATGCGGCAAAGCGAAATCATCCTTCAGACTGGCCTTGTTTAGATCCCTGTAATCCACACACATTCTGACTTTCCCATCCTTTTTTGGTATAAGTATAATATTGGCCACCCATTCGGGGTATTTGGACACTGCTAGAAAACCGAAGTCAATCTGTTTCTTTACCTCATCTCGAATCTTGAGAGCCATGTCAGGTCTTGTTCTTCGGAGCTTTTGTTTAACCGATGGGCATTCTGGTCGAAGCGGTAATTTGTGAACCACTATGTCAGTGTCTAAACCTGGCATATCTTGGTATGACCAAGCAAATACATCCACATACTCTTTCAGAAGTTTCTCTAGTTGCTGCTGGACTTCTGCCCCTAGAGCTGCCCCAATCTTGACTTCTTTCTTGTCTTCTTCGGTGCCAAGGTTAGTGACTTCTACCTGTTCTTTGTAGGGTTGAAGCTCTGTGTACTCATGGTGTGCCAATTTTACCAGTTTATCAGGGATTTCGAAATCTTCATCCTCATCTTCAGCTTGGTATATTGGTGAATCAAAGTCAGGAGGGAATGCAAAGTCATAGGATTCAATGGGTTTTAGGACATCACTGCACGTTGGAATGACTTAATTTATTAAAACACACAAAGAAAAATGCAGCACACAAAAGAGAAAAATTGTTTTGGGTTTTTTAAGATTGCCATTTTTCTTTTTAAAATGAAAGCAAAAGCAGTAAAGGAAATAACACAAGGAAATTAACAAAATAGTTCATTTTTCATTGATTTTCTTGGAAGCTCGGGGCCCTTACAAAACATTCTTATAGCCTTGGGCATGGCTATGGAGATTTAAAGCAACAACAAGAAAAGAAAACAAACAAATTACTTTAACTCAGGAAAGACCATAGGAATCTCAATAGCTTCCCAATTGCTCAAGGCAGAGTTGTAATGATACACTAACTGTTCAAGGTCTTCATCTTCGAAATCTTCCTCCACAGCACTGATTTGGAAACCTCCACTGATGAATACTTCTTGTATACTCTTTGGACGTCCTTTGTCATGTGTCGGTGCTTCATCATGATTTGGTTTGTAACCCAACCCTTGGCGATCCATTTTTGGCTTTACTTCGATAACCTCTCCCCAACCTGCAAGCGTGCCTTCTTCCAGTGTAGACTTGATGCTCCGAGCGGATGCAAAAGACGGACCACTCTTAGCCACTGTTTCTTCCAACATCACCGCATTAGCTATCTCGAGTGCCTGAAAGGAAGTTTCTAACGCGCCCCCATCTGCTTCAATATACTTGAATGATAACAGATTGCTCATCATTAGGTCCTCTTCACCGTGTATAATCACTAACTTATCATTCACAACAAATTTCAGTCTCTGATGCAATGTGGAAGTCACTGCCCCAGCGACGTGAATCCATAGTCGTCCCAACAAACAACTATAGGCTAGGTTAATGTCCATGATTTGGAATGTAATATTGAACACATGAGGTCCTATCATGATTGGTAATTCTACTTCTCTAACAACCGTTCTTCTTGAACCGTCAAAAGCTTTTACAATCAAAGACGTCGGTCTCATTTCTGCCCCTGCATATGCTAACCTTGTGAGCGACCTTGTGGGCAATACATTCAATGAGGATCCAGTATCGACTAAAACTCGTGCCATTGTATCTTCTTGGCACGTGACAGATATGTGCAATGCACGGTTGTGATTACGTCCTTCTTTTGGCAACTCTGCATCACTAAAGCTCAAGGTGTTACAGGCTGTAATGTTAGCTATTACTGAATCAAATTGTCCGAGAGTTATGTCTTTTGTCACATGTGCCTGCTTCAATACTTTTTGCAGAGCTTCTCTGTGAGCTGGAGAGTTCATCAAGAGAGACAAGATTGATATCTTTGATGGGGTTTGGTGAAGCTGATCAATAATCCTGTAATCACTTTTCCGAATAATCCTTAAGAATTCTTCGTCGTCTCCGTCAATACCCGGTACCTCTTTTTCTTTTGTCGCAGCGGGGGTAACCTCTTTTTGAGCGGCTACTGTTATCTTTGGTTGATAGATTCGGCCACTACGGATCATTTTGCTTGTACCTGCAATGTTTGTCACGTCTACTTGGTCGTCTTTCAATGTCTCTTTCTGACTAACTTTCCCAGATCCTCGGTCTATCATAGTCATGTCATACTTCCATGGAACGGCCTTTGTGCTTTCAAAAGGAAACGGTCTTGGTTTCTGAATAATAACCGGTTGAGGTTGATCGATAGCCGACTTGTTGAAAGCAGGCTTCACATTTTTGTTGATCATTTTGAACACCGGAACTTTCTCACCTTTCTTTGGTAAATTAAAAACAAGCTCAATTACCAAAACTTCTTCTTTCCTCATCTTGCTATACACTTGCAATACTCCCTCCTCAATCAACCTTTGTATATCTCCTCGTACCGCATCACACCCTCTAGAATCACTAGAACATTCTTTACAATCATTATGGGTACCTTCTATCAATCCTGCTTTCAGTAGTTTCTCGTGAAGTAACCTCAATGGGGTTTTGATCTCTGACACACCTCGGACCATTCTTTCATCCGAAATTTCTTCTATCGCATTAATCCCTCCATGATTCGGCAATGGATTACTTTTGACATTTGGGGGTACATCATCAAAAGACAAGATCTTCTTTTCCATCAACTCCCTGACAAGATGTTTTAAAGCAAGACATCATTCTAAATCATGACCGGCAGCGCCTTCGTGAAAGGCACAATGAGCATTTGGATTATAATGAGGAGATGTAGTGTCTGGATTTAATGGTCGTGTTGTTACCAATCCTTGCTGCACCAAGGAGGGGTACAACTCTGTGTAAGTCATCGGTATCTGAGGAAGTGGAGGTTTTGTTGTTGGTCTACGATTCTGGTAGTTCTATCTGGGTGCCTGAGTTCTAGGCTGATGATTTTACTGATAGGGTGGAGCGTTGGGCGCTCGCTGATACCCTTGTTGAATTGGCTGATACATAGGTGCTGGCACTGCCTGGTAACTGGGAACAGGATGACTGAAAGCCGGAGTCACAGCTGCCACATATGATTGTTGGGCATACTGCAACAGATACATTGGTCGTTATTGCTGGGATTGCTGAACATAACTTGCTTGAGGCTGCTGAACAAAGCCTTGCTGAGGTTGCTGATACTGTTGATAAGGTGGTCTCCAGGTGCGACTCTTTCTTCCCATGGTTACTGCATTTGTCTCCCCTTCCTTCTTTTTATGGAAATTACTGCTGAACTTCTTGGCATTGCTGTTGCCAGAACTGCTGGAACCACTAGCCACCTTTCCATTCTTCATTCCTTACTCCACTCTCACCCCCACTGCTACTATATCAGAAAAAACTTGCGGTTACACTACTGATCATCTTCTCATAAAACTCCAGTCTTACTGTATCGACGAACCAATCTGTCAACTCTTTTTCACTCAAAGGAGGTTCTACCTAAGAGGCGGTTTCCCTCCACCGTTGTGCATATTCTTTGAAAGATTCTGAACTCTTCTGTGACATACTTAGTAACTGTCTTCTATCAGGGGCTAAATCCATGTTGTACTTGTAATGTTTCACAAAAGCATCGGCCAAGTCTTGGAAACTGTGAATACGAGACTGATCCAAACCCGAATACCATTTAGCAGGAGCTCCTTTCAAACTATCTTGGAAATAGTGAATCATCAACTTGTCATCTTCCACATGAGCGGCCATTCTCCGATAATACATAATCAGATGCGTCCGAGGACAAGTAGCACCAGAATACTGATCAAAATTGGGAACCTTGAATTTCGGCGGAATTACCAATCCAGACACTAAGCACATATCTCTGGCATCAGTACCAAAGATGTCATTTCCTTCCATTGCTCTGACTCTCCTTCCTATAGTCTCTACACTTTCTTTCAACTTATCATGTCGTCCACTCTCTTCTTCATACCCATCAAGACCTTTGTACACTTGTGGAGGATTATGAAAAACAGGGCGCGCTTGAATCTGAATAGAAGGCTGAGTGTAAGTAGGAATAGCTTGAGGAACTTCTGGCCCTAGAGGAACTGCTTGTTGATTGACTGCTGGTGGAGGTACAAAGCCAGGCGGTAACCCATATGGTGGAACATTTGCAACAGTGACTGCCGTTAGGATCGGCTCTACAGCTATGCCAGTGATTTTAAAAACAACAGTGGCTTGAGTGTCCAACTTTGCACGAATGACTTGTAGGGCTTCCATGATCTGCCCCATGCCTCCTCGTAGCTCTCTAAGTTCATTATCAATCCTGTCCACATCCAAATTATGTCCTTCCATTCTCAGGCGAGCTTGGGCTCGGGTGTTGTATCGGTGTTGAGGATTCAGTGTGATTCTCTCTGGAGACAAGACAGCGAGATGAGACACAACACAAGAACATGCACATGCGATGCTTATGAATGCAAAATGCAACAATGCAAAATTAATTATTCAAGGAATCCAAAGAAATATTTGCAAAACTTATAACAATGGGGAAATAAGCAAATTCAAAGTCTTCATAGATTAATAACTGAGAGTTTTACAACAATGATTCTGAAACTGAAATACAAGTCTTCAATACAGATACATGGAAAACAAAAGGGTTTTAGATCTTCTAGTTGGATGGCCCTTCGTCTTCTGGCTGACTTCTCTTTCCACCTTGATGGACCAACTCTTGAAGCTCTTCTTTCTCTTGCATAGCCTTGAAATACTTATCCCTCCAAGCCTTTCCTTCTTTTTCAGCTTTTGCCAAAGCGGCTTTCAATTCTTCTACGAGGGTAGGCTTGGGTGAGTCAGGCTCAAAGCGAGTATAGAACATCTTCAACGCTGCTTCTTTTACCCACGATAAGTAAGATTCTGAAACAGTGGTGTTGTGGTAACCTAAAGCAGTTACTCCCCTCGTGTGGACATAACGCCAAGCATACACAATTCGAGCCTTGTAAGCGGGATTCTTCCCTTCTTCAATGTAAAAGCTTATCAAAAATTTTGGGTCTGGTTCATCCTCCATTGGGTTCCCCAACTGGCGACGAGCTAAAATAGGATTATAGATGATGCAACCATTAACGCTGATAAGCGGTACATTCGGGAAATCTCCACAGCTTTGGATCATGGTAATCCCCCCATACATAGGGTCATACCACTTAATATCTGAGTGTTCGAGTAACAACAGCTTTTCTGTCCATGAGAGCCCATTTTGCTTATCCCAGAGTGCTGGGATTCTTGGCAAGTGCGAAATAAACCACTTGTGCAAGAGAACGGTGCAACACTCAATCTGACCAACTCCATAACGGTTCCTACGGTGAATGGAAAAGTACATATCAGCCAACAAAGTAGGTACAGGATTCTTGATTAAGAAAAGGTTGATTGCATTTGCGTCCACAAAATCATTAGTAGTCGGGAACAGGAACAGTCCGTAGATTAGTAAAACTAGGATGGCCTCAAATGCTTCAATATTATTCGACAAGGCATAGCTTTGAGATTTTTCATACAGGAACATAGCTGGAAATCCATACAACCCTCCCTTAGCAATCATATGAGATCATACTTCGTCCACCTCCAAATACGTGGCTTCTGCAATTGCTCTTTCATTAGGAGTCCCTTCTCTTCCAGAAAATGGTCTAGGAGTGACGCCTACTCCCATCAGGGCGGAATATTCTTCCAAGGTTGGCAGCAACTGATAATCTGGAAAGGTGAAATAGTGGTAGGTTGAATCATAGAACTGCACGAGTGCGGATAACATCTCTCTATACACTTGAACTTCTAGCAAAGACAACATATTCCCATATTTCTCTCTGAATGCCTCGGGGTCTTCTACTAAACTTCCCAGTTTCTTCAAGTTCTCCAATTTTGGCCTTTAGAACACAACCTCTACTTTCTTTCCAGAATCCATCCTATAATATCTGCAAAACAATCTTTAGTTCCTTGAATGATTAATTAATGAGAATGCAAATGCAAAGGTTTCATGGAACTCAGATCAAAACATCATTTCATTTCATTGATTGCATTACAAAATATCCAGTACATTTTACAAAAGTCCTAAATATAAGGCTGATAGTATTCTAAATAAAATTCCTCTCTTTTCTTGATCTTCTTGAGTTCTTCTTCCACTTGTGTCTTCTCAAGAATGAGCTTGTCCACGACTAGCTTCCATGGAGTTGACTGATGGTTGGAGGAAAACGAATCTTCCTGCGCCTTCCTCTTCTTACAAGCAATCATTTCTTCATCTTTCAACCGGAGTTGTCTACAGAGTTCATCATTCTCTTCCATGGCCACTTGGTACTTGTATCTCCAGGCTACTTCAGTTTGTTGTGATTTTCTCAAAGCAATCTTCAACTTCTCCTCTTCAGACATAAAGATCGTTGGGTGTTCCTCCTCCAAAACCATGGGTTTCTGCTGAAGATAAGGCATCTTTAGTTGAATAGCTCTTTTTCGGACCCATTAGAGATAAGGTTCGAGAGAGATGCAATTAGGTTTTCCTAAGTCTTGCTTTCCTTTCTTATGCACATGACCCCAAGCTTTTAGGATCTCTTCTTTCAAAACTCCTTTAAAGAAAACATTCTCCACATGAGTGCTATTAGGTTTGTCCTTTAAAGGATATCCAAGCTGTCGGCGAGCGAGAACAGGGTTGTAACTGATTCCTCCATTTGTACCAAGAAGAGGTACGTTACCAAAACTTCCACAACTGTCAATGATCTTTATCCCATCGTAATTACGGTTGTACCAATCAATATCAGAGTGAGTAAGAGCCATAACCTTCTGAGACCACCAACCTTCCTTCCAAAAAGCATGAGCCTTAGGTAAGTGAGAAATAAACCACTTGTATAGTAAAGGGACACAACAGGTAACCATTCCTCCTTTATGGAGATTCCTCAAGTGAACAGAATGATAGGCGTCAGCTAGTAAAGTAGGCACGAGGTTTTTCTTTAAGAAAATCTTAATGGCATTGAGATCCACAAAATTATCAAAACTTGGAAACAAGAAGATCCCATAGATGAGCAAGGCAAAGATGGCCTCGAATGCATCCATACTCAAGTGACCAGCATAGTATTGGGCTTTCCCGACCAAGAACTCTGCGGTTAAACCAAATACCCCTCCTTTAGTAGCCATATTTTTCTGAATATCTACCAACCTCAAACGTGTAGCTTTAGCAATTTCTTCCTCCTTAGGGTCCTTCTCCATGATTGGAAAAGGAGATTCTTCAAGAATAGGAAAACCAATCAAGCAAGAATATTCCTCAAGTGTAGGTACTAGCTGATAATCAGAAAAGTGAAACAATGATAGAGTGGATCATAAAACTGGAGAAGTGTGGAGAGAAGTACCATATCCATATTCTTTTTTACTTTCAACAATGAAAACAAGTTCCCATACCTGCTCTTGAATCCTTCTAGATCTGTTATCAAAGTGCTCAACCTCTCTATGTCATCCAAGTTAGGACTTTTGTAAGTGTACTTCATAGTTTTCTTTTTCCATTATCCATGATGATCCTAATGTTTACAAACAAAGGATCTGAGTTCCATGAAACTTTTATGATATGATGTTCATGAATGCATGAATGCACAAACACAGGTAAGCACAAATTTACATATACACATGGGTAAAGGTTTTAGGTTTGGAGATCATGAGCATGGAGTCAAGGTCTACCCATCCCAAAAGTATGTACTAGGGCTTTCAAAACTGTAGAACAAGGTTCTAAGAAGAGTTCCCAGAGTCCTCGACCCATCTTTCGGATATTATCAATTTCCCAAATACTTGGTGGTCGATAATATTCTCAAGAGAGTCCCGTCTAAGTGTAGTATCACGTATCAACTATTTCGAAATTACTTCCTTATAATCGCACTACATCCTAATAAAGCCATAGTGGGGAAAAGGTAATCTAAAGGTTCTCAGTATCACGGGCTACCATGTAGAAAGTAACATTGTTTTCACGAATACTCGATCAACAATACTAACTCTCAGAAGGGCCTCTACTGAGCGGTGGTTTTCTCAAGTCAACTTCGTCGGGAATCAACTCCCTATAAGTCTCTTTGAATATACCACCATCCTATCATAAGCACGCTCAAACACGAGTATAGTGTTGTCTCACCACTCAAAGTTCCCAAGATATAACAGGGCACATATATACATATTTACAAGTATTCACAAATATAGCAAGTATTCAAACAAGATAGGCTAAACCCTCAAAGCAATAAAACATCCCCAATGAAGTCGCCATTTCTGTTACGGTGAAAATTGGATATCAAGCTATCAAATTAACTTGAATCTTATTTCTTTTACAACCGAACTTTATTTTATCCAAAGGAAAGGTCTAAAGAAAGAAAAACCTTTTTCACGATGTAACGACAACGCTTAAGAGATTTGGGGATCGGGGGTTGGTTATACCTAGGGAAGGTGTTAGCACCCTAAGCATCTCTAGTACTCTACAGGAACCTTTTGTTTGATTATTTGCCAAGTTTGTGAATATGGATTGGGAAAAGATTAGGGATAGGTAAAGACCTAGATGGTTTTCTAAGTGTGCTCGCAAAGACGTTGCATCTTCTGCCTACGTATCCTAACTAGGATAGAATCAGAGCAATCGTAGTTCACCTCACAAGGGATAAAGAACACTTGATTATGATCAAGGTTCAAGGGGGGAACAAACATGACAATGTTTGTGTGGAGTTTGACAAAACTCCCTATTCTAAGTTGTAATATTCAAAAGGGGAAGTAAGAGATCATGACAATGATTCTTACATAGAGTTGACAAACTCTATCCTAGGGTTCTAGTTGAAGAACACTCCTAGTACAGGTGGGTCTTTTAGACTTAAAGCAAAGTCTAATGGTTTCTAAACTAAGGTTAAAGTGACTTAACAAAGTCAAGGGAATGGGTGAATGAGTTATCCGTAACATAAGGGTTATTGGAAAGACTTTTCCTTTGGAAGGGGACAGGAGAGGCAACTTAGATGAGAGCTAACAAGCTTCATCACTTGGGGAAGGAAAATTTTGAACAAGATAACAACATAATAAATATGCATTCATGGTGACAACCATTAAGTGAGCAGGTGAAATGATAAAGTGAAAATGTATTGATGACAGTCAAAGCAGTTGATTAAGCAGGAAGTGTGACAACAGATCAAGCTTAAGTGTATTTAGCAGATGAAGTAAAAATGAACATGGTAACAACCAAAGATGAAATCCTAGCACGTTAGCTAACATTTAAGAACATGAATACAAACAAGTATCACAAAAAATCACAAGTATAGCAAGAGAAAAATTCCTCTGCATACGCGAAAACGATCACAAAACGTACATAACTTGCACATAGTCAAAAGAGATGAAAAATTAGGCAAACATGGAAATAAAAAATATGACATGAAAATAGACATAAAGATGAACAAAATGCAAAAAGAATGGGTGAAAATGATTAAAAATGAGAGAGATATGAATTTTTGAAAATGGTATGAAAAATGACAAAAATAAATAAAAGGGTTGCCCTCCTCAGGGGTCGAACCCACGCTTGCAAGGTCAAAGACGCTTAAGTGACAAGTTGCTTACCACTGGGATGTTTCAAAACCAGGCTATAAATGCCACCCCATAAATATATATGGGATGTTTCAAAACCAGGCTGGGCAAAAAAAACATGAACAAACTTGGATTTGCATTTTAGCCATAACTTCCTCAACTCTTGATGTTTTTTCACAAAATTTTAGTGTAACTTGAGTATTTTTTCATGAGGAACAAGATGACACTTTTAGTTTTTTGAAATTCTTCCTCTAACTCAAAACCCGATAGTGTGTGCTTTGTGATGTTTGAAAATGCAATTTGATATGAAGCTCATGTTACAGCTAGTTTTAAATCAAAATGATCATGCACACTCACCATAAAAATGATAATGGATGATTCTAACCACAAATTTAGGTTGAAAACCAACTGATGTGAAAAAATATGTTCAAGTTGCAAATTATTGTGAATGTAAGGCATGATGATGTCCAATTCAAGTTCTAGGCATACTTTGATCAAGTTAAGCATACATACACATCACATGCATACTATTAAATGAATTCAAACACAAAGAAATGCTCAAAAAGACCTGTTATGAGGAATGGTATTCTAAATGCAAGTTTGGCAAGTATTGATGCATGAGGGATGTCAGTTCAGCTTAAATGCAAAGTTTTACCAAGTTAATCACAGGCACATCTTGAAAACATGTTACTGAATGATTCTAGGCACAACATTGGTTACAAAATGAGTTGTGATGAAAAATGAGGTTCTTGCTACAAGTTGGCAGTTTAAGGTATACATGAAAAGTTCAGTCAAAGTTGTATTTCCATTCAATTAATCATATACACACACTTCATATATAGAAACAAATGTGTTCATGCTAAAGAATCGCCTCAAAACAGGCTGTAGGAAAATATGATTTTCAAAAGGGCATTTTGGTGTTCTTGCAAGACAGTAGGATGCTCAAAATTAATTCTAGGCACTTTTACACCAAATGGATCACACATACATCTTGTATACATGTAGACAAGTGAGTTTAAGCAAGAAAAATGACTCAAAATGGTCTGGCCTAAAGAATGATACACAGGCTGCCAAATGGTGTTTTGAGGCAATGCATGAAAAGTTCAAAATCAGGTTCTAAGCATATTATGACCAAACCAGTTATGCCTACAGCTTACATGCATGTTGAGGGATGATTTCAAACATCAAGGATAGTTCAAAATGGTCTGTAATGAAAAGTGGTTGTCAAAGTGCAAGTGTGTATGTGTGAAGATGCATGATGATACTCGATTCTAGTTCTGTGCACATTCAGGTCAAATGAATCATACATACACCATACATTCATGATATTGAGTGGAATAAAACACATATTGAAGTTAAAAGAATGCTGTCATGAAAAATGGCACTTCAAGCGTAGGTTTGTGCTTGTGTAATGCATGAACATGCTCAATTTCAGTTCAACAATTTCAGACCAATTCAGTCACATACACATCTCATATTCATGATATTGAATGAGTTCAAGCACAATTTGAAACCAGAAATAAGCTGCTACAAGGAATGATAACAGAGTTGCAAAAATTGGCATTTTGATGGAAAGTAAGAACAGTTCAAATCCAAGTTCTGCATATTTTGATCAAACCAGCTATGTACATAGCTCACATACATGTTATTGAACAAACTTAAGCACACAAAATGGTTTAAAGAAGGCTGTCATGAGAGATTGCATACAAGCTGCAATTTTGTGTTCTTTGTTCATGAAAATTCTCAAATCAGTTTCCAATCATGTTTAAATCAAACCAATAGCACACACAAGTCATAAATGCATGGGGGAATGATTCTGAAAAACAACTTTAGCCTTTAACCAAAACTAGCATGTTTAAGACACTAATATGCAAAGTATGGCATTTTGTGAATGATCAAGCAAACCAGATGCAAACAGCTCTAAACAAACCTACATATCCAACATGTTCATGATTTTAAAGGTGTCTCAATTCAATCAAACAGCCACTCCTTGTCATGACAGAATTTATGCACAAGACCCATACATGACATATTTTCACATAATGAACTCAAAATGCCAAATCATGGAATTATGGTGCAAAGCAAGAATGAAGTGTTTACATACCTCTAGTGGACTATGTTGAGTAGGTTAGAACACCAAGAAACCTAGAGAAACTTCCAAATAACACTAGCTTTGAAGCTTTCTTTTTTGAAGCAAGAATGCAAAATTTGAGACAGTTGGAGAAATAAACTCTACCAATGATATTTAACACTTTAGTCAGTTGAGAAATGATATATGAGAGGTGTTTGAGTGATTATAACACCAAACAAATGCATAGAACAAGTTTTGGAAGATTTTGTGGTTTTTGGTCAAAGTAACTTGGTATGGAAGTTGACTTTTTGAATGGTGAGGTTTTTGAATGGTTTAAGGTCTTGGACACCTTCTATATCATATTTAGAGATTGTGTGGATGATTGTTGGGGTGTTTGAATGGGGAGAAATGAGTTTGGCAGCAAATGTACCAAGACAGATTTTTGAAGCTTTTGGCAATTTTGTGATTTTGGTGATTTTGGAGTAAGGTGTGAAAGAGCCAAGGCTTGAGCTTTCTCTGGTTTTTAGAATCAATATTGTGTGTAAAATGAAGTGATGAGGGCTCCCTTTTATAGGCAAATGAAGAGAGGGGCAGATTTGGAGATTTCTTCACATGAAAGAAAGGTTTTACCCTTTTGGATCAAACCTCCACAAAGGGGTTTTCTTGGCAGATAGGTAAGCCCAATGGTCAAGAAAAATGATGATTTTGAAAGGGATAAATGCATGCTAGAGGGCATAGCTTGATGGTTGTGGCAGATTTCACTTTACACCTCTTGCTTGGTTTAATCATTTTTTAAATGCAAGTTGCAAGGCAACTTGAAAGCTTAGAGAATTCACCTCTTCTGCATAATCTTCTCATTTATAGGCTTCATAATCTCTATATATCAGAAATAATATCATCCAAGGGATGATATTGGCCAGTTTGATCAAAGGAATGATTTTTGAACTTTGGACAATGTGGGACTAAAGTGTGAAATCACCAACTTGCCATAACCATAACTTTCAGCTCACAAATCCTTTTGAGATGTGCTAGTACTTTTTAGAAAGCCCACAAATAGCTCTAAAACATTAATGTTTTCATGAGTTTCAATTTCCCAAAGGAACGTGACCAGAAAGTCTCTCAAAGTTGCTAAAAAGTGAACTTAAAAGTGAAATTTCTCCAAGTCTTTTTCCCTTCTCAAAATGAATTTGATCATAACTCCAAATCTATGCATTTTCTGATCATGGACCACTTAGGGACTTTTGTATGATTTGTCAATAGCTTTCTAATGAGCTTTGAACCAACTCAATTGGATGTGTGGTTAAGGAGTTATGGTTTAGCCCCTTTCAGAACCCTAATTTCCCGATTTTTTGATTACTCCTTCATCCTTGATCCAATGGTCATGAAAATTGATAGGCAAGTGCAATATGATATAAGGAACATTTTTTATTCACACTTTGAAGTCCAATTCCTTAAATTTGAAGAGTTGACTTTTTGGTCAACAGTACGATCGATCGGTGACTACCGAGTCGTCTGTTGATACTTTGGACCTCCTGAGACTTTGAAACTTCTTGAATGGACTTTATTAAGCTATATTAACTTCATGGATCATAATCCCACCATTAAAACATCTTCCAACCTCAAAGTCAAACTACAGTTGACTTTTACTAGTCAAAAACCCTAATTAGGTGCCCTGAAAGGTATTGTTCTTGATTCTGGGGTAACAACCTCAAATTGGATTCTCAATTGACATCATATGATACCATTGATCTTGTTTCATGATTAAATTAGCCTAAAACTTTGATTGATCACAAACCCTGAAGCTTCTATTTGACTGTACAAAACCCTGATTCATCTGTAACTTGACAAAGACAAACTTGCACCGGGTTAGGGTTAGATAATTTATGCGTATGCTCCTAAAATGATTATGAGAATCTAAGGGGTCAAAATTTGGGGTGCAACACCTAGCTTGTGTTTCATTGCATTCATTTTAGCATTATCATCTGCATTGCATTGACATGTGTGCAAGAGATCAAGAGGTATGGCTACCAACAAAAGGCTACCAAAGTTATGAAGTTATCTGAGAGTCTTCATTCAAGTATCCAAGGATTGATATCCTCATTAGAGAAGTCAAAGTTCCTCAGAGAGAGGGTTGGACATAAGAATGCACATCTCCAAACTTGACAAGCAGGGGAGCTATTCAAATGATGTTGAATCCATGGAGTTGGACTTAAAACCTTGAGAGAGCTCATGTGAAGTATTGAAAGTCATTTTGAAGCCTAGACAGGTCATCATGTGAAGTATAAGAAGCTACCACCAAGATTGGTGCGACTAGGGTTTCATCTGGTCAACCCTAGGTCCACAATTGATTTGAAGAAGGTTGAGACCTAATTTCAAGGCCATGTGATCATGGATTGATGTATTAAGATGCACAAGGGATGATTCCAAGACTATCTCATCATGAATCAAGAGTGTGAGGAGTTCCTAGGCTAGGGTTTCTAAGCTTGACAGTGTAAAATCCCCTGGTTTAGTGCCTAACTTCAAGACCACATAACTCAAGATGTGATTTTCATCTCACCTTGACCCCAACATGATTGTTGTAGAACATGATCATAGCTTTAATTTGAGTACTAGAAGTCCTTGATAGGGTTTATAGAATTCATGTTATGAAGCAAACAAGTTACAGGTCATCAGATGAATGTGAATTTGGAGCTTGAAAGTCAACCAACTTGCATGACACTTTTTCCTTAGAAGAAAGTTTCACATGACCTTTTGGACAACATGAATGTTGTTCCTTATCTTATTAGCTTTCCCAAAAGTACTAGAAGTCCATGATTGGATTTGTAGAACTCAAGATACATTGCTTGCAAGACAGGGGCATTTTGGGCAGTTGAGATTACAAGTCATTTTGATTATGGGTCAATTTCACCATCTTGCACACCTCAAATGGAATTTTGTTCAACTTGAAAGTTGCTCAAAATGAGATTATTCACTCCACCAAGCACCGAGAATTCATTGACATGGATTGGAATGAGAAGTGTGTGAAGAAATTTTCATGAATGAACCATTAAAGGCATTAAAATGAGAAAATTGCAAAATAATTCATATTTGTTCAAAATATTACAAGTTTTTGCATTTTTTGAAGGTAAATGATATTTGGAATAGATTGGCATTGGTAGAATTTCAAGTTGAAGTTTGTTTCATGGCCAAATCCAAGGTTTCTTAAGATTGAAGTAACATCAATTACACACACCATTGATTGGAATTATGGAATTAATCATAGCCATTCATCCTCACCACCATACACAAGTGAATTTGAACACAATTGGAAGAAGAATAGGGTTGTTTTCGCATGCATTGCCATGAATAAAAAGTAAGGAAAATTGAAAATTGAAATGGATTGAATGGGCATGATAACGATCCAAACATTATCTATATAAGCCATAGATCAGTTTCAAATAAAAAGAGATGCAATTTGGAGGGAAAATCGGTTAGAAACAGTTGAGAACTTCGAGCTTGCAAGTGAGAATCGATTTTGGAGTTTGAAGCAATTTCAAGAACAATTGAGCATCAAGATTGATCCAGCATTGATCAGTGATTGATTCTGCACAGTTTGGAGCAAGGATTCACACTTGAGAGTGCCACATTCGAAGCTTCTGACCAGGTTTCTTCATCTCACGATTGCTCTTAATTTATGTACAATTAGGTTAGTTTAGATATGTGGTTAGGTTGCTGATGTTGCCTAGATTGATTTAGGATTAGAGTTGTAGAGTTTGGTGATGATTCTTGTAAGTGTACCATTTCTGTTGGCCATCGTGTTTGCTTCAATGTTGAGGAAAAATGGAAAATGAATAGAGCATGATGATCAGGGTTGAGAGACGAGTAGATTCTTGTAATTTTGGTTGAGTTTGGTGAAGGTTGACCTTGGCACTGTTGGTGCCACCGGAGAAGATGGCCGGAATCTTCTCCGGCCACCGTGAATCTCCCCCCCCCTTTATTTTCCAGTTCAAACGAGGAAGATAATGTTTAGACCGTTAGATCATCTTGACTCCATTGACTGAGTAATACAATCCAATGCGTGAGATTTAATTTCAAAGTTTTGACCATTGACTGGATGATGTGGCACACTGATGTGTGTCAGATTTGAATACTTTCTAATTGAATGGCATAGATTAGAGACTATGGTGAACCATAGTCAACATAAGAGCATGCAATCCATAGCAAAACGAATCGTTTCATTAAACTCTCTTAGGTGCTACGTGGCGCTCGCTTCTCCTTTGGATCTGTTGACTGGTCTTGTGATCTGATGGTCACGTTATTTTCTTGCATTTAATTTCTTTAATTCATTTTTCTCATTTTCTTTTATTCTTTAATTGTTTTTAATTCATTAAAAATAGTAAAAATTGTTAGAAAATTATTAAAAAAATCATGATTGATTCTTGCCATGTCCTTGTTTTTTGTGTGCAATTTAATTACATTTTTGGTTAATTTTCCATTTATTGCTATTTTTTTATATTGATTAGATGATTAAAAATGAAAAAAAAATGATTGATTGGCTTTCTGATTTTTGTACTAGCTCATGGATTTGAATTTAGTTCTATTTTTTTGCATGATTGCTTTTGTCATCTTGATAGGTTTGTCTGATTTTTCTTTGTTTTTTAGACACTTTTAGGTATAGGTTTCAGATAGATTTCTAGGACCTTTCCCTTGTGGATTCCCTTAAGCATACCTTTAAGTGTAGAATTTGTTTAGGACCTTTAGACTTAGGTCTTGGCTCTGGATTTTGTACCATGATTCCTTAACACACATAGGAAGCCTTAGAATTTTTTCTAGCCTTTTAGGATTGATTTTAGTATTTTAATTAGATTTTACAAGTTGATTGTGGTTAGGGTGATCCTAACTTAGCTACCTCGTAGTTTAGTTTCTAAAGTGAACCTTAGCTAACTTTAGGCTTCAAATTTCCTTCTTGATAGAATAGAGCATAGGTAGACACCTATTTAGAACATTGATTAAGCCTTGATAGAGCTTCTAAATCCATTTGGTTAGGTGATCCTTGTAATTAATCATTAGGGTTTCCATTAAAACCTTTAGGAGGATGATTCCCCTTCTAGCTTTGCATTGCTCGTATCATCCATGATTGGTTGAGTGTCATTATGGATACCTTTGGTATACATCATGCTTCCCATGATTCATTTCTCCCATGATTGGTTGAGTGTCATGGGGGATACCTTAGGTATACACCATGCTTCCCATCATTTCTTAATCACGTGATTTTGGTTGAGTGCCTTGGTGAATTCCTTAGGTTTCCACCATGCCTCCCACCATCTAAAATCATTTCTTTATCCTATTGACATAGGATCCCTCTTGGGAGAGCCTGGCCTTCCTTAGGAAGTGCTTTGTGCATTCCCTAAGAGATTGAGCCTCTGATGGACTCCTGTGCTGATGCACATTAAGTTTGAAACCTTAGATTGACATCTAGGTTCCTTACCCATCTTTCTTTGTCCTATTGACATAGGATCCCTCTTGGGAGAGCCTAGCCGTCCTTAGGAAGTGCTATGTGTATTCCTCAAGAGGTGGAGCCTTTGATGGACTCCTGTGCTGATGCACATTAATCAAGTGTTTTAGATTGACAGCTAGGTTCATTCCATAAATCTTTTCTTTGTCCTATTGACATAGGATCCCTCTTGGGAGAGTCTGGCCTTCCTTAGGAAGTGCTCTGTGCATTCCCCAAGAGGTTGAGCCTCTGATGGACTCCTGTGCTGATGCACATTGAGCTAACACATTAGATTGACATCTAGGATCTACCCCAATTCCGTTATATGTCCTATTGACATAGGACCCCTCTTGGGAGAGCCTGGCCTTCCTTAGGAAGTGCTTTGTGCATTCCTCAAGAGGTTGAGCCTCTGATGGACTCATGTGTTGACACACATCAACTGTATGTAGCCTTGGGATGACTCCCTTATTGCTCTTCCAGTCTACCTCTTCTTTCCTGATGGATTATGGTGTGGTTGTTTGTTTTCCTATTGCTTGATGCATTAGGATAGTCTCATGTGTAAAATATTCTAGGCTTAAGTGCATGATTGCATTTAAAGGTTGAGGTGACCCCTCCCTTTGCTTGATTGTTTTTGTTTGTTTCTTTGCTTGTTTGCATTAGAAGTTGAGGCTTACTCCTTGTTGCACCCCAAATTTTGACCCCTTAGATCCTCATCATCATTTTAGGATCATATTCATTTGATTAACTAACCTTAATCCAGTTCAAGTTTATCTTTGTCAAGATGCAGATGAATTAGGGTTCTGTACCGTCAAAATTGAAACTTCGAAGGTTTGATCAATTCAATGTTTTGGATTGATTCAACTTCAAACAAGATCAAGAATACAATATTGGGTCAAGTATGAATCCAATTTGAGGTGGTCACCCGGGGTTCGAGAACAGTGCAATTTGAGACACCCGATTAGGGTTTTTGAATGGAAAAAGTCAACTGTAGTTTGACTTTTGATTCAAAGAGTATTTCAATGATGGGATCAAGGTCCATTAAGCTCCTATGGCTTAGTAAATTCCATCCAAAGAGTTTCAAGTCCTTAGGATGTCCGGATCACCAACGGGCGACTCGGTAGACACCGATCGATCGAAAAGTTGACCAAAAAGTCAACTCTCCAACAATAAGGAATTTGAATTCAAGGTGTGAATGAAAAATGTTCCTTATATCATATTACACCTCCCCAAAAAATTTCCTAATCATTGGATCAAGGGTTATGAAGTAATTGCGAAAATCGGGAATTAGGGTTTCGAAAGGGGCAAAACCATAACTCCTTAACCACACATCCAATTGAGGTGGTTCTAAGCTTGTTTGAAAGGTCTTGAAAAATCCTACAAAAGTCCCACAGTGGTCCATATTCAAAAAATGCATGGAATTGGAGTTATAGCAAAAATCATTTTTCAAGGGTAAAGGACTTAGTGAAATTTCCCAAATTCTGGCCATACAAACCACTTTTTTCAGAACTTTGAAAGGTTTTTCAACCTAGTTCCATCAAGAATTTGGAAATTCCCAAAACATAAAAGTTGTAGATCTACACAAGGGATTTCTAAAAAGTGCAAGAATTTCCCAAGGAGATTTATGAGCTAGGAGTTAGGGTGCCTTGAAGTTGGGTCTGTCACACCTAAAAATCCACTTGAACCAACTTCTCAAAATCAGAATTTTTCATCTCTAACCACTCTCCACCCTTGGATCATGATGCATTATGATATTTAGATGTGTATAGAAAGAGAATGACAGAAAAAATGAGATGTGAAGAGAGAGAGAGGCAAGTTGCAAGGATTATGCAATATAATATTGAAATTTGTAAGAAGGAGAGAGAAACTTTTTCACTCTAAACTGTTGCAGCAGGCATTCTACACACTCTAAGCTCACCTCAGTCATTTCATACCCATATCCACTTGAGTTTTCTGATCTTCATTGAACCATGGAGTTGATATGAGAAGATTTTGCAAGATTTTTCAAAGAAAACTCATGAAACTCCCTCCAAAAGTGGCAAGTTACCAAGTTGTCCTCACTCTCATTCCTCCTATAAATAGAGGCATTCTCACCATCTGCAAACCACATCAGAGCTATTCACAAGATCAAAGTATCATAGCTCTCCTTCTCACTCTCTCTTTGCTTGTAAGTGAAGAAGAGTTCAAAAACACCAAATTGGTCACTTTGCACTTTTCACACCATTTTCATTTCTAACCTTTCCAACACTCCCACAACCATCCATACACTTTCTAAACAACATATAGAAGGTGTGTAATCCATCAAACCATCAAAAACCTCAAAAAATCAAAAAGTCAACTTTCTCCTCACCATACTTTGACCAAAGTCACTAAAATGACCAAAATTCATTCCACATAGATTCTTACCATTCTAATCCCTCTAACACCTCACTAACAACATTCCTCAACTATCCTAATAGCTAACAACCCTTGGATACTCTTGTTTTGACATTTAGCATCATAAGTGCCTTGTTACTTAAAGTCGAAGTAAGGACCAAGGCTAAAAGGTGAAGTGTAAATCTCTGGTTTTCTCAAATATTACAACTTGCTTAAAAGTGTCATTAAGAGGTATGTAATTGATCCTTATTGACTTTTACACAATTTTCCATGATTTTGCTTTGTTGAGTTATTTTGGAGAAATTTAAACTATGTACACTTAGTAAAGTCTCATGGCATTTTTGTTGGACAAATGGTATGATGATCATGGATACCACCCTTATGTTAAGTTTGTTCTTGGTGCTGTTGTTATGTGTTGTTACTGTCAAACCAAACTTTGGACTGTTGGAGTTTTGTCACATTTTTGGTTAGCTAGGAAGTAGATTAAGATGGTGTGTTTTTACTTTGAACTGCAGCCTGTTTGTATGCTTGTTGTTTAGATCTCTTGATGTGAACCAAATCTCTTACAAATTAGTGTTATGATGAACTGCCATGAGCTTCTGCTGAGAGAGAATTGTTTAAACATCACAAAACTGACTGTTGGTTTTCAAAGTGTATGTTTCAAAACTGTTTTGCTATTTGTACTCATAACCTGATTCTCCACTTACACTTCATGTGGTAACTTATTTTTTACTCTAAGCTGGTGTGAGTGATTTGGCAGCATGTTACTCGTGCCAAAGCCTAGTTGTGCTGAGGCTGTTTGCCCTTAGGTTTTGTTTTCTAGATACAGCCTGCTTAGGTCTGTAAGTTGTTTTAGATTGCCTTAGAGTTCTCTTTATCCTTGGGGCAATGCTAGCTGGTGTTGGTGTTAGCAAACCTACACTGTCATCTTTTTAGAGTTGCTTGACAAGGCCAAGTGAGCCTAATTTCAGTGCTAGTACCTGCTTTTTAGTGTGTTATAGGTCAAACAATTAGGATTTTGCTCCTTATGCTCATTACCTATTTGCATCTTATTAACATACTGGTCTTGTCACAAACTGTGTTGACACCATTATCCCTTTCCCAAATCATGGGCACTGGCTTTAGCTTTAGGGCAGAGTGGGAATCCTGATAGTAATTTGATCATTAGGAGAGAAGTTTGCTTTACAAATCTCTCAGTTGGTGAGGCTAAGGTTGCTTTGATATTAGTACACAGTTGAGGTAGGATAAGTACTGAATTGGGTGATTATATTGGAGTATGAGTCAGGTTATGCTGAGAGCTGCCAGTTTGGTAGGTGACAAGTGGAATTGTATTGAGGTGATTAATTCAAGGTTGCATTTGAGGGGGTTACAGGATATGCTGGGTGATTGCTGCTAAAGCAGAAATACATCACGAAACCACCATCAACTTGTTGCTAGGAAGGCATTGTTTTTGGATTCATCATGTAGATCTTTAGAACACTTTTTTGGTGTAGATCAAGAAACCTCAGTTTTGTTTTGGATTACTGCCTAGGGCCATGGCATATTGGTACTCAGACTGCTACTAATGATTTAAGTCCATCTCTCTGTCTCAAATTTGAACATCAACCCATAGTGGAGTATCAAGGCAGTTTGTTGGTCTGTGCCAAAGATGGAAAACTGAGGCACGATGGAAGACCAGGATCAGGTTAGTGAGATGTTTATAATTGGTGACTGCTGACAAGTATAGGTATATCATTTGAACCACTTTCAGTTTTAGCCACAAGTAGGATTGATGTTTCATGCAGTGGGAGGTTTGAACCTATCTTGGTGTTATCCATCCACAGCAGTTGACACTCAGATTTTGTATAGAACATGATAAACCTATTTTCATCATTCCAACATGTTTCTATGAGCATTCTAAACAGGTTTATGAGCTTGTCTGGCTGTTTTGTGCATGGAATCAAAAATTCACATGTTGACACAATCACATCAATACACAAGTCACTCAAATGGTACTTTTTGCACCTACTTGCTTTTTCACTAAAACCAATCCACAGACACCTCATATTAATCATTTATAACATGTTGGTATGCTCACTTGACACTAAATCTCACTGTCATGGAAATTCACTTTCAAAATGCTTTTTTCTCCATAAAGTGACACATCAAGTTACCATTCTTTGCACTAGCTTGTTCTGAATAGAAATGTATGATCCAACAGCTTACATTTGTTGTTTATGGTATGTTTGCATTGTCATTTGAAGATGAAACTGGTTGGAACCAAGAATCACCCATTGAAATGCATGATCACACACAAAGTGCACTTTGAATCACCAAACTTCAAAACTGTCATAACAACCACTTGTTTTTCATCAAAACTCATTCTTTAGTTTATATTAGAGGTGTACAAAAGGTTTTTATGATCAATACTTGGCTAAAAACTGAGTTGCTCACTTTCATGCATAATCTCATGTCAACCTTGCATTTTGTACATGATTTTCCATAACAGTTTGGTTTTAATCCCAAGATTGACTCAACTTCATGCATTACCTATTACCTGAGATGTACACATGTTTGTAGTGGTTTGAGTAAGTTTATTTGGGGTTGTACATGTGAAATTGCTTTTTTTGAACATAAACATAACCCCTATCGGGTTTTTCAGTAGGAAAGTAATTTTCAAAAAACCATCACCACCATCATGATCCTCAGATGATTCTACCCCAAATCCATATAAATTTTGTGTCGATCCGATTAACGGTTAGGAAGTTACGATACAAAACGTAAATCCATTTGTTGTGTGTTTTTGCCCAGAAAGAAAATTGTCACTTTTTATACTAAACTTCCACCAGTGGAAGTTACTTGTAAAACTTGTCATTTTTCACTCCAACTTCAAAAATTCATGTCTCACTCGTTTTTCATCATTTTTCACCCGTTCTTTTTTTGTTGTGTTCGTATTAATGTCTACTTTCATGCTGTGTTTTTACTTTTGATGTTTGCTCATTTTATCACTTAGTTTGTCTATGTGCAAATGTACGCGTTTCACGACCGTTTATGTGATTGCGGATAAATTTTCATGTGATTCCACTCAATATTTTTCTTGAAACTTATTTGAATCCATGCCCATACATGTTAATGAACGTTCTAGGACCCTAATCTTTGGTAGTTACCATAAAGATCTCATGTTATCATTGTTATCTTAGTGTGCGATTCATCGTTATGATTCTTGTTTTGCTATCTTCATTTTGATTGTTATCCATACTTCTCCCATCTTTCAAGTTGTTTCCATCTTGATTGTTACCATGTGTTCTTCTCTATCTTTACTTTGTTAAGTAGATTGTCTTCCTAAATTATGAGGTTAAACTAATTTATTTATGTGTGATTGTCATCTATACACTTTGTTGTCGCTTTTGTTTCACTTTAAGTTTCTAATATGATTGTTTTAAAATTGTTATTTGTTTACATGGTTGTCTCCTTTATCATGTCCCCAATCCTTGTCAAGATTATGCTTTCCATTTTTAAGACATGCCTTCATCTTTGTCAAGATATGCTTGTTGTAACATGCTTATATACCATGGTAGTTACCATCAATCTCACTTGAAATACTTGCTCATAGTAATATGCTTGCTCATCTTTGATTGAAATCATATCTCTTATATTCATTATGTTTATCATGCTTACTTCTTCGTCAATTTATTTCCTCCCCAAGTGATGGAACTCTCTAGTTCTCATCCCAGTTGCCTCCCTTCTCCCTCCTTCCAAAGGAAAAGTCTCTCCATTGACCCTCGTGTCATGGATAGCTCATTACCCCCTCCCTTGACTTTGTAAAGTCATCTTGAACCCTAACTTAGTTAAGTTAGAACACATAAGCCATTTGACTTTGCTTTAAGTCTAGAAAATCCACCCATACTAGGATTGCTCTCACAATGTAGAACATTAGGTAGAGTTTGGTTAACTCTATGTAAGAATCATGGATATGATTACTTACCCCCCCTTTTTTGAGTGTTCAATGTAGATCTAGAGAGTTTCGATAAACTCTACACAAGCATTGTAATGTTTGTTCCCCTGTAAACCTTGATCATAATCAAGTGTTCTTCATCCCTTGTGAGGTGAACTACGATTGCTCTGATTCTATCCTAGTTAGGATACGTAGGCAGAGGACGCGATGTCTTTGCGAGCAAACTTAGAAACTATCCTTAGGTCTTAACCTACACCCTTTACCCAATCCCAAACTTTAGCAAACATTTACCAAACTTAGCATGCAAACAAACAAAAGGTTCCTGTAGAGGACTACAGATGTTTAGGATGTGAAATACCTACCTTATGCATAACCAACCCCCGATCCCCGAATCTCTTAGCATTGTTGTTACATCGCGCAAAAGGTTCTTTCTTTCTTTAGACCTTTCCTTTGGATAAATTAAAGTCCGGTTGTAAATTTAAGAATTAAAGATTCAAGTTAATCAATAGCTTGGTATCACGATTCTCACCGCAACAGAAATGGCGACTTCACTGGGGAAACCGGTGACTTGAGGGTTTATCCTATTTTGTTTAATTGTATGCTATATTTGTGAATATTTGCTTAACATGTATATTTGTGAATATATTTGTTTGTGTGTTGGGTATTGGGTGCTTTGAGTGGTGAGACGGTCCTATACCCGGACTTGAGTGAAATTATGATAGGATGGTGGTATATTCAAGAAGGCTTATAGGGAGTTGATTCCCGACCAAGCTAACTTGAGAAACCACCACTCAGTGTAGGCCCTCTTGAAAGCTTAGTATTGTTGATCGAGTATTCGTGAAAACAGTGCTACTTTCAATGAAGGAGCCCATAACACTGTGGACTTTTAGATTACATTCTCCCCCACTATTGGCCTTATTAGGACGTAGTGCGATGACTACAAGGGAGTATTTTCGAAGTAGTTGATACGCGATACTACACTCAGACGAGATTCTCTTGAGAATATTATCGATTACCAAGTGATTTGGGAAGTTGATAATATCCGAAAGATGGGTTGATGACTCTGGGAACTTTGTAAAACCTGTTTGGCAGGTGCAATCCATCCATAGTACAAATCTTTGGGGGTGGGTAGACCCTTGGACTCATGCTTGTCCTTAAACCTAAACCTGTGTTGTGTGCATATGCATCTTGGTTGTGTTTGTGCATTCATATCATCATGTCATCATATCATCATATGGTTTCATGGAACTCAGACTTTGTTGTTTGTAAACATCAGAGGTCGTCATGAACAGTGAAAGAAAGAAGACTTTGAAGTACACTTACAAGGGTTTTAACCTAGATGACTTGAAAAGGTTGAGCACCTTAGTGACAGATCCAGAGGGATTTCAAAGACGATATGGGAAGTTGTTGCTACTCTTGAAGATAAAGATGGATAGTGGACTTCTTTCTACTCTCCTCCAGTTTTATGACCCGCTTTACCACTGTTTCACATTCCCTGATTATCAGCTAATTCCCACACTAGAAGAGTATTCCCAGTTAATTGGATTGCCTATTCTTGAAGATTCTCCTTTTCCGATTATAGAGAAGGACCCTAAAGAGCAGGACATTGCCAAAGCTACACGTTTGGGAGTGGTTGACATAAAAAAGAATCTGATTACAAAAGGAGGAGTCTTTGGGTTAAAAGCAGAATTCTTGGTTGAGAAAGCTCAGTATTACGCAGATCATTTAAGCATGGATGCATTCGAGGCTATCCTTGCCTTACTCATCTATGGTATATTCTTGTTTCCAAGCTTTGAGAATTTTGTGGACCTCAATGCCATCAAAATTTTCTTGAAGAAGAATCATGTGCCTACCTTGTTAGCAGACACGTACCATTCTGTTCATCTGAGGAACTTCCATAATGGAGGAATGATCACTTGTTGCGCTCCTTTATTGTACAAGTAGTTCACTTCACACTTACCCAAAGCCAACGCTTTTTGGGATCCAAAGAAAGGATGGTGGTCACAAAAGATCATGGCTCTTACCCATTCCGATATTGATTGGTATAGTCGTGATTATGATGGGACAATGATTATTGACAGTTGTGGGGAATTTGGCAATGTACCTCTCCTCAGCATTAATGGAGGGATCAGCTACAATCCAATACTCGCCCGCCGACAATTGGGATACCCTCTAAAGGACAAACCCAAAAGTGTTCAAGTGGAAAGTATCTTCTTCAAAGAAGGGGAAGATAGTCAAGAACTGAAAGGGAAAATTCTAGAAGCTTGGAAGCATATACACAAGAAAGGGAAGAAGGATCTTGGAAAACCCAACTGTGTCTCTTTGGAATCTTACCTCCAATGGGTTCGAAAAAGAGTCGTCACACTAAGGATGTCGTATCCTAAACAAGAGCCTATGGCCTTAAAGGAAGAACGCTCGTTAGTCTTCATGTCTGAAGAAGAAAAGTTGAAAATTGCTTTGGTCAAAGCACGACAAACTGAAAAAGCTTGGAAGCACAAGTATCAGATAGTCATTGAAGAAAATGCGGAGCTCCAGAGACAACTCCAGTTGAAAGATGAAGAAATCCTCTCTTGTAAGAAGAGGAAAGCACTAGAAGAACCTTACGAACCTCAGTCTAATCCATGGAAGATAATTGTGGACAGACTCATCATTGAGAAGACTCAGATGGAAAGAAAGATCGAGAAGCTCAACCTCAGGCTGCTAGGAGAACCTTGATAGGATTCACCTAGTTGTTTAGTTAAAACTCTTGTAAGAGGAAACGATGTTTTGTAATCCGTTTTGTTAATCAATGAAATGACGACTTCTGATGTTCGGAAATATCTGAGTTCCATGACAATCATTTGAATTTGCATTTGCACTTCTTCTAACCATTCAAGGAAATTCATCTTTTTCTTTACAGGCAACAACATGGTAAGAAGAGACATGCTTCGAGTCCCGGATCTGAGATTGGGCCGTCTAAGAATGTTAACCAGACTTGTCCGAAACCCTGCTGCTTTCATATCCAAATATGGGGACCTATTTCCATTAATAAACGCTCCGATCAATGAGCCCATGTTGCAAGCCTTGGTGGAATTCTATCATACAACTTACCACTGCTTTGTGTTTCCAGATTTTCGGTTACTCCCGACCCTCGAAGAGTATAATGCTTACTTAAAGATCCCATGGACTTTTACGCTCCCTTATGGAAAACCAAAGAAGAAGGACTTAGCTAAAGCCCTGCATATCAAGCTGGAAGACTTACCACCAATGAGGGCGAAAGGAGGGTGGTATGGAATGGATGTCGGGCCTCTAATGGAGATGGCCGAGTATCACTATGAAAGCAGAAACCTGGGCATTTTTGAGGCGATTTTGGCACTACTAATATATGGACTGTATCTGTTCCCAAGCAGTTACGACTTCATCAGCGAAGAAGCAATCCGCCTTTTCATCCTCAAAAATCCGGTCAACACAATACTGGCTGATACTTATGTAGTCATTCACCATTTCGCCTTGTATGATTATGGACGATTCTCATGTTGTCTTACACTACTCGACTGATGGTTTACTTCTCATCTGCCAAGGACCCATATCCTTTGGAGGCTTCCTACCAAAAGCGCATGGGTTTCTAAACTTGTCACTCTCAGACACCATGATATCACATGGTATGACACTAGCATCGGTGACCAAGTCATGATTTCCAGCTACGGAGATTTCCCCAATGTGCCTCTCATTGGGATAGAAGGGGTGATCACTTATAATCCTATTCTCGCTCGGCGTCAACATGGGTATCCTACCGGGCCCGAGCCTGAACCAGAACTGTTGAGGCCTCGCTTCTGTGAGACAGGTCGCAACCAAGAACTAGAAGAAAATGCTCAATACGCTCAAAGAGATCCACACCTCGTGGGCCCAACTCCAATAGAGAATGCAAGTTGTTTAACCACCAGGGGGTACCTGCTATGGTCAAAGGAAATTGCCTTAATCGTGTTCTACACTCATGACTATGAAATAACCATGGAACCTGAGGTCCCCGTAACTAGGGAAGAGCTAAGATACGCTTTGGTTAAAGCGCAAAGAGAAAACGAAGACCTGTGGGAGATTATCAGCCAGGATCAAGTTCATGTCAGAGTCCAAGAAGGAGAAGGGTCGTCTTGTTAGATTGATTTTTGTTTCACCATTTCCCTGCTTTCCCTAAAAAAGGATTGAAATCCTGCTTGTTGCATTTACTTTCATTGTAAGAAAAGTCTTGCTTTTTAGCAAAGGCCACTCTATTGTAATAGATTTCCAGCTATCAAATGAAAAACGCTTTTTAAGCATGTCGTTACGTGTTGGTCTAACTTTTTGTTTGTAAACGAAAATTTTGAGTTTCCTTGAATGGTTTACGCATCCGCATTTGCATGTCATCCTACATCAGTCCTGCATTTGGGGTTCCGCAGCTCATCTTTTGTTCTTGTCCAGAGAGAGGAGATAAGGAGTCACGCTGAGTACCCACAGATACAACACACGGTCCCAAGCTCAAAAGAAGATGGTAGATAACGACCAAAGGTTCGATCGAATGGATAATGACATTGAAGGGATCAAAGGGGACGTCAACCAGATCATGGAAGCCCTCAACGTAATCAAAGCAAAAATGGATACACAACCTAGAGTGATCTCCGAAGTTGCCACAGCAGCAGCCAATGTCACAATAGCTCCTGTTACTTCAGCGGAGTTTCCCTATGGCATGTCCTGGGATTTTGTGCTACCTTTCAACAACATGCAGTCTTCAGGTCTTAATCCGTTGTTCGACTCAACAATCAGAAACCCCATTTTTACTCCAGCAGGTGGACCTACCACAGTACGACCAGTCTTCGCTAATCAACAGCCAATCTTTGATATACCTGATGGGTCTGAAGCTGAGGATGAAAAACACGAAAAATTAAGAATGGAGATGGACATCATGGCCAAAAGGATGAGGGCCATTGAAGGAAATCATGTCTTTGGATCTGATGCCAAGGATCTATGTTTAGTATCTGGATTGGTGTTTCCTCATAAATTTAAAATGCCAATCTTCGATAAATATGAGGGGGCCACTTGTCCTAAGGAGCACCTAATCATGTACTGTAGGCGGATGGCTCCGCATATTGAAAATGATAAATTGTTAGTACACTGTTTCCAAGATAGTCTTAAAGGGGCTTCGGCCAAGTGGTATCTTGGTTTAGATCAAGCTAAGATCCACAGTTTCCAAGACCTTTCAGATGCTTTTATTCAACAGTACAAGTATAACATGGACCTAGCTCCCGACCGCCGTCAGCTTCTCAGCATGACGCAAAAAAATACTGAAACCTTCAAGGAGTATGCGCAAAGATGGCGCGGAACTGCAGCATAAGTAGAGCCTCCCCTTACTGAGAAGGAGTTGGCAGACTGGTTTGTGGATACAGTTCGACCAAAATTCTATGAACGTTTGATCAGCAGCGTTACAACAAATTTCTCTGATATTGTGGCAGTGGGAGTCAAGGTGGAAGCAGGTTTAAAGAGTGGAAAAGTGACCACTCCAAATGTTACCTCAAGCGCCAGCACGACAAAGAAGCCAGTCAACACGTTCCACAAAAAGAAAGAGGGAGAGGTGAGTGCAATCACATATGGAAAGAAAGTACAAAGTTCACGAAGCCACCACCAACAGTACCAACCATCATATATAGCGGTAGTGACCCCGGTTTTTCAACCTTCTTCACAGCATGGTCCCCAACCTGGGGCATTCAACAATCAACACCAGTATCAGTCTGGCAGTCGGCAACAGTATCGCACCAATAATCAACAACAATACCAGCAGCCGCAGGGTCAACAACCTCAGAATAGGGCCCCGAGGGCAAATTATCAAGCAAATAGGCCAAAGATACAGCCTATTCCAATGAGTTACACTGACCTGTTTCCCATGCTAATAGAAAGAGGGTTGGTTAAAACAAGAAAATTAGGTGCTCCACCTAATCCACTCCTGTTCTATTACGATGCAAATGCTCGCTGCCCATTTCATGAGAATGCTCCAGGCCACAATCTCGAAGGTTGCTTCGCCCTTCAGCACCTAGTTCGTGAGCTTATTGAAAAGAGAATTCTATCCTTCGAAGATAATCCGCCCAACGTTAAGAGCAACCCTCTTCCAAATCATGGTGGAGTCAATGCCATTACTGAAGAAGGGGAGGGGTCAGAAGACGAGAAAGTTACTACTGTTGGAGAGATCAAAGTGCCACTAGCAGACCTACACAAACGCCTCGCTCAGGCATGGTCACTCAAGACATCTCACGAAGATTGCAAAGAATGTATGCTGAATCCTGAGGGTTGTGACGCTGTGAAAAAAGACATTTGAGCTATGATTGAACAGGGAATGATAGAAATTGCCCACCGGAAAAAGGAAGAAGATGTGGCAGTCATCGAGCCTGTGTTTAACATACCAGGAGAACCCAACAAAGGAGCCGTATTCAGAGATGACAACAGTAACAAAAACTACAAGAACGTTCGGCCAGTATTTCGTGATGATGCACCCCCGAAATTCGGGAGGGGACAGACTAGGTTTGAGCTAAGGGGAGGATCCCAGCCTCACCCAAGAGCCATGACACCAAAACAAGACTATTCATGGTGTGAAGGGATTTTCACAGAAAAGAAACCAGTAAGTGTGGCCAACATTGCCGGTGGAAGCAAAATGACCCGGAGTGGTCGTGTCTATCAACCTCGAACATACAACGAGGCTCCTCCACCAGCAGTTTCTGTTCAAAAGACGCCTGTTCCTCAGAAGCCTGTTCCGGAGACAACCACCGCCAAAGAACCTTTAGTTAGAGGAAAAGAAAGTCTCAAGAACGATGAAAAAGAGTTCTTGAGAATCATTCGACGAAGCGATTATAGGGTGGTGGACCAATTGAATCAAACACCCTCCAAGATCTCGGTCATGGCTTTGCTTTTAAGTTCTCCAGCACACCGCCAGGCATTGCTCAAAATCCTGACACAGACCCACGTCACTAAAGATATTACAGTGGGGCAGTTTGACTCCGTTGTAGCAAATATCACTGCATGCAACACTTTGAGCTTTGATGATAATGACCTGACAGCTGAGAAGCGTAAGCACAATCGTGCCTTGCATGTGTTAGTCAAGTGTGAAGAGGATACAATGTCCCGAGTTCTTGTTGACACGGGATCAGCACTCAATGTAATGCCTAAAAGGACTTTGGCCAAGCTGGCATATCAAGGTGCTACCATGAGACCAACCTCTCTTATAGTCAAGGCATTTGACAGGTCCAGGAGAACTATGACAGGAGAAGTTGATCTTCCTATCCTAATTGGACCACAAATTTTCGAAGTCACCTTCCCGGTGATGGACATAAATCCGGTTTACAGTTGCCTATTGGGAAGACCATGGATTCATACAGCTGGCGCTGTCACTTCCACGCTCCACCAAAAAATGAAGTTTGTTGTGAATGACCAGCTAGTCATTGTCCATGGAGAAGAAGACTTAATGGTGAGCAACTTGTCATCTTTTCGGTATATTGAGGTTGATGAAGACTCTCTCGAGACAGCTTTTCAAGCGCTAGAAATAGCTCACGCTGTTCTAGTTGATGAATCAGACATAACCCAAGGGCCATCATTTACCTCTGCTCAAAGTATTAAGGCAACACTGAAGGCCGGAGTCCCACTGGGATGGGGAGAGGTCATCGAAGTCAATGCTCGAGCCAAGAATGATCGACAAGGGTTGGGTTACAAACCAACTCCGGAAGGTGAGCCAGAAGAAAGCACCATGAAGAAGAAGTCCTTAAAAGAGATATTCACCAGTGGCGGTGTGCAAGTCAATGCCATTATTGCTGAAGATGAGGACGGTAATCTGGATCATCTAATAATTAGAGGAGGAGGAGCATTGCGCAATTGGGAGGCTGTGGAAGTTCCCATCTTTTTACCTTTAGAGTAATTCATTCTGCTTGTTAGCTTTGTGTTTTTCTTTAAAAATTTCCTAGTCTTGCCCAAGACCTGCGAATTATTTTGTATTGGGCCACTTTGCAAAAATTGAAAATCATTAATGAAAAAGTGTTTTTCTTAAAACTCTTGTTATTTGTTTTGCGCATCACTTTCACTCTTTTTGAAAAAATGGCAATCTCTTTTGAAAATAAAAACAACCCTTCATCTGCATGTCTGTGTGTGAGTGCCTGATTGTTCCTAAATAAAACATGCAGAATACCCCCATCAACCACAAAATTCTATGATCATTCGGTTCCTTCTACTAGCGGTTCATTTGTCTTTCAAGCTGAAGAAGAGAACGGAGAAGAGTTAGAAGTCCCAGAAGAGTTAAAGAGAATGGCTGAATACGAAGATGATTATATCCAACCCCATAAAGAGCAGACGGAAGTCATCAACTTGGGGTCAGAGGAGGACAAAAGAGAAGTCAAGATTGGGGCATCATTAAGGCCAGAAATCAAAGACAAGCTGATAACAATCCTCAGAGATTTTGTTGATGTATTTGCTTGGTCCTACCAAGATATGCCAGGGTTGGATACTGACATTGTCATGCACAAGCTCCCCCTGAAACCAGAGTGTCCTCCGGTCAAACAAAAGCTTCACAAGTCGAGACCAGACATGGTGCTTAAAATCCGAGATGAGGTCAAAAAGCAAATAGATGTCGGCTTTCTAGCAGTATCCAAGTATCCAGAATGGGTGGCAAACATTGTACCGGTCCCGAAGAAGGATGGAAAGGTCAGGATGTGCGTCGACTACAGGGATCTAAATAAAGCAAGTCCGAAGGATGATTTCCCGCTACCACATATTGACACTTTGGTGGATAACACAACAAGCTTTGCAGTGTTCTCGTTTATGGATGGATTTTCTGGTTATAACCAGATAAAAATGGATCCAGATGACATGGAGAAAACAACTTTCATCACACCATGGGCCACCTATTGTTATAAGGTAATGCCTTTTGGTTTGAAGAACGCAGGGGCAACGTATCAGAGAGCTATGGTCACACTCTTTCATGATATGATGCACAAAGAAATCGAGGTGTACGTGGATGATATGATTGCAAAATCCCAAAGTGAAGAAGACCGCTTGGATCATCTGCTGAAGCTATTCAAGAGACTCCAAAAGTATCAATTGAGATTAAATCCAGCAAAATGCACCTTCGGAGTTCGCTCAGGCAAGTTACTTGGTTTCATCGTTAGTCAGCGAGGAATTGAAGTAGACCCTGACAAGGTTAAAGCAATCCAGGAGATGCCTGCCCCCAAAACTGAGAAACAAGTTAGAGGCTTCCTTGGACGTTTGAATTACATCTCCAGGTTCATCTCCAATCTGACTCCTACCTGCACACCGATCTTCAAGTTGTTACAAAAAGATCAAACGGTGGTATGGAATGAAAACTGTCAGGCTGCGTTCGAGAAAATCAAGCAGTATTTGCAAGAACCTCCAGTGCTGATTCCTCCGGTACCTGGAAGGCCTTTGTTCATGTATATGACAGTGTTAGAAGATTCGATGGGCTGTGTCTTGGGACAGACTGATGAGTCAGGGAAGAAAGAACATGCAATCTATTACCTAAGCAAGAAGTTCACTGATTGCGAGAGTCGTTACTCTCCCCTGGAAAAAGCTTGTTGTGTGTTAGCATGGGCTGCCAAACGTCTGAGGCAGTACATGATTTGTCACCCTACAATGCTGATTTCTAAGATGGACCCCATCAAATACATCTTTGAGAAGCCAGCTCAAACAGGAAGATTATTCCGATGGCACATGCTCCTATCAGAGTACGATATCCAGTATGTCGCTCAAAAATCCATCAAAGGAAACATCTTGTCAGAACACCTTGCAGAGCATCCTATGGAGGATTATCAACCGCTCAAGTTCGATTTTCCTGATGAAGATGTGATGTATATTCAGCGCAAGAAACCAGAGCCTGGTCCAGAGGAAGGTCCCGAGCCGGGATCCCGTTGGGAGATGATGTTCGATGGAGCGTCAAACAAAAATGGACATGGCATCGGAGCTGTTCTGAAAAATCCAACTGGAGGGTACACTGCGGTCACAGCCCGACTTTGTTTCTCCTGTACAAACAACATAGCAGAGTATGAAGCCTGCATCCTAGGATTGGAGGCTGCCATTGACCTCCGTATCAAAATCTTGGAAGTAACTGGTGATTCGGCTTTGGTGATATACCAACTCAAAGGAGAATGGGAAACCAGGGATGAAAAATTGATTCCTTATAAGACCCACATCTTAGAGATGGCTGAATATTTTGATGAAATTACCTTCAAGCACGTACCAAGGGCAAAAAATCACATTGCCGATGCGTTAGCCATGATGGCATCCATGTGGAAATTCCAGATTGTCAACGAGGCACCTCTGATCCGCATCGAAAGAAGGACAGTACCCGCATACGTCATGGCAATAGACGAAGAATCTGGGGAGAAGCCATGGTTTCATGATATCAAGAATTTCCTTCAAAACCAAGAGTATCCCGCTAACGCGTCCACAATTGACAGAAGAGCAATACGAAGGTTGTCATCTAAATTCTTCATCAGCAACGGCATCTTATACAAAAGAAACCATGACATGGTCTTACTCTGATGCGTCGATGAAAACGAGGCGAATCTCATAATGACCGAAGTACACGAAGGAACCTTCGGCACCCATGCAAATGGCCACGCCATGGCTAAGAAAATCTTAAGAGCGGGTTACTTCTGGTTAACTTTGGAGACGGATTGCATACTCTTCGCTCGAAAGTGTCATAAATGTCAAGTTTATGCTGATAAAGTGCATGTCCCTCCACATCCTCTCAATGTGATGACATCACCTTGGCCTTTTGCAATGTGGGGCATAAATATGATCGGAGCAATAGAGCCAAAAGCTTCTAATGGCCATCGCTTCATCCTTGTCGCAATCGATTATTTCACCAAATGGGTGGAAGCAACGTCATATGCAAATATGACGAAGCAAGTGGTTGCACGCTTCATTAAAAAGGAGATCGTCTGCCGATATGGTATCCCTAATCAGATCATCACTGACAACGGGTCGAATCTGAACAACAAAACAATGAAGGAACTTTGTGACGATTTTAAGATCAAACATCACAACTCGTCCCCTTACAGACCTAAGATGAATGGTGCAGTTGAAGCTGCAAACAAAAACATCAAAAAGATAATACAAAAAATGGTCGTAACTTACAAAGATTGGCATGAGATGTTACCATTTGCTTTGCACGGCTACCGAACATCAGTACGCACTTCGACAGGGGCAACTCCCTTTTCCTTAGTGTACGGGATGGACGTTGTGCTACCCATTGAAGTCAAAATATCTTCCTTGAAGATCCTGGCGGAAGCCAAGCTGGATGAAGACGAGTGGATAAAAGAAAGATTCGATTCGTTGAATCTCATCGACGAGAAAAGAATGACAGCCATGTGTCACAGTCAAATCTATCAACAAAGGATGGCCCGGGCGTTCAACAAGAAGGTTCATCCCAAAGAGTATAGGGAAGGAGATCTTGTGCTTAGAAAAATCCTACCTACACAAAAATACATGCGTGGCAAGTGGATGCCCAACTATGACGGCCCTTTCGTTGTGAAGACTGTTTTCTCCGGAGGATCTCTGATTCTCGAGACTATGGATGGCGAACCACTCAAGTATCCCATCAACTCAGACGGAGTAAGAAAATACTACGCTTGAAACGAAATACATAGAGGGAGGATTCCAACACCTCGACAAGATGAAAGCCCAATGTTTGAAAGATGACAGACGCTGGGGCGGACTCCTATGCAGTGTATTAGAAGAAAGGTCAACGCTTGTTGTTCTCGTCAGAAGCGGCAAAGCAAGTGAACTGGCAGTCGGAAGGACCGGATTATTAGGGGATTCTGTAACCTTTTCTGTTGCCATTTTTCAAAACTTATAAAATTCCCAAGGCTTTGCCTTTTGTAAAGTTCTTGTCTATCAATAAAATCAGTTTTTTGGCCAAATCATTGTTATGATCCGCTATTTTTGTTATGCAATTTAACTTATTTGTTAATAAGAATTTTCATGAAAGCAAAGTGTTTTGAAAAATTTAAGTCTTGTTTTAAAAAGAAAGCTCAATTTGACAAAATGATTGAAAAGTTCTAGAGGTAATATGATGATATTACACAGTTCTTGAAGTTGTGGAAATCGCTGTTACCTTTGACCGAGATAGGTGCGTCCGACAGCAGTTCTGGCTACTAAGCTAAGACTTCCTCTCTGCAGGATCACGAAGATATTACTGAGAAAAAATCGTTATCTACACCAAAGAAGGAAGTGTCGCCTGACTTGAGGCATTTTGAAACTCAGCGTGACGAGTTCTCTCTTTATTTGGTTTTCCTTTGTTCCTACGGGTCGTTCTGCGTCTTGCATACAGCATCATGCCAGCATACGCATTTGTTTGCATTCCCGCCGTCGAGATCCTTTGGTCGTTACCTTTATCTTTGTTTTGTTGTTACAAGTTCGCTTCAAAGTTGACATCCTGGGGTTTCCTTATTTGCTTTGGGAAGCTAGTGGTGACTAGCAATGTCTAATTTACACAAACAGGGGGTTATTACAAATTTTCACCTTCGATTTGGTTGTCACCAACAAACTTTGAAAGACTAGTGGTCACTAGCACATGTTCAGAACTAATTACGTTCGGTACAGTAATTCGGTCGTCACCAACTGCTTTTCAAACCCAGTTGATACTAATTCTGTTATAAAGAAAACCAATTGTTATTGGAGTCCCTCTGATTCGGTTTTCACCAATTTGGCTAAAAATCTAGTGGTTACTAGTATTGCCCTCTAAAAAACCAATGATCATTAACATTGGAGTTGGTCGTCACCAAAATTCCCTAAATGTCCAATGATTATTGGCATCACCTTCAAATCCAATTGTCATTGGTACCCCTTGATTCAGTTATTACCAATCTCTATAAGTCTAGAGGTCACTAGCCTTGTTGGGAAAATCTAGTGGTTACTAGCACTATCCAGAACCAATTGTTATTGATATGCCTAGTTCGGTCGTCACCAATTGACCTAAGTCCAATAGTTATTGGCATCACTTGAAGCAGGTCGTTATCCTCTAGTCGTTACCAAACTTTGTAAAAGAAGGAACCAATGGTCATTGGTCTCCCTGGACTCGGTTGTCACTGAAAGCCCCAGTTAAGGCTGGTGGTTACTAGCATTGTCCAGAACCAATTGTTATTGGTATATCTTGATTTGGTCATCACCAGTCTCCTCTAAGACCAGTGGTTACTGGCATTGTTTGAAAACTAATTGTTATTAGTACCGAAAGTTGATTGTTACCAACTTCCCCAACCAGAGTCCTGTTGTTTTAACAACATTGCTTGGAATTCCCCCAATTGTAATTGAAACTTTGATTTGGTCGTCACCATATCCCCAGGAAGTCTAGTGATACTTAACACTTCTTGGAAACCGTTATTGTTTTAGTCGTCACTATATCCCCAGTAAGTCTAGTGGAAACTAGCACTGTTTGAAGCTATTTGTCATTCTGGTCGTCACCAGTCTCCCCAGTTGAAACTTTTGTTTTTTTTCAGCCGAGTCTCAGAGAACTGGTGGATACTAGTCTCCCCGACACGTCCGGTATTTGTTTCTAACCTTTTCCTGAAGATCCCGTTTGAACTCTTCGTTTATAGGAAATTTTCTCATCTGGTTATCCACAGTGAGAGTCGTGTCTTTGTTCCGTCTTTCCCCTGGTGAAGCTTTGCTTCCCTGGTGATTTTGTTCTCCAGAAAAGTTTGCCCCAGTGGGATTCTTCCCCAGTGTGGTTTGCATTTCTTTTCTTTCGTTTCCCCAGTGAAGAATTGTTATCTTCCCCGGTGGGCTTCCTCATCTGGTTATCCCCAGTGAGGTTCGTATCTCCTTTCCCCAATGAAGATGTGTCATCTCTGGTGGAATCCAGGTCCCCTGTGTGAAAAATTCCTTTGAACAGCATCGTTAGTCATGTTTGAACTATCTTGCTCACTTTGCCTTGAATCTTTCCCCAGTGTGTTGGGTCACTGTGAGTGGTTACTCGTCGTTTTGCCGTTCTTTCATATTTGTTCGTGTGTCTGCATCTAATTGACATTCAAGCATCATATAACATCATTTATATTCGTGGCATATTTGCATTTGTCCTTTTGCATACCATCGGATCTAAGAGACAAAATTTCTGGCTTGCTATATTTAAATACCTTTCACTAAGATTCTATGAGGATTGTCATCTCTCATTACCATCTAGTGAAGATATTTAAATAGGGGCATCTGTTGCACCCTAAATTTTGACCCCTTAGATCCTCATCATCATTTTAGGATCATATTCATTTGATTAACTAACCTTAATCCAGTTCAAGTTTATCTTTGTCAAGATGCAGATGAATTAGGGTTCCGTATCGTCAAAATTGAAACTTTGAAGGTTTGATCAATTCAATGTTTTGGATTGATTCAACTCCAAACAAGATCAAGAATACAACATTGGTTCAAGTATGAATCCAATTTGACGTGGTCACCCGGGGTTCGAGAACAGTGCAATTTGAGACACCCGATTAGGGTTTTTGAATGGAAAAAGTCAACTGTAGTTTGACTTTTGATTCAAAGAGTATTTCAATGATGGGATCAAGGTCTATTAAGCTCCTATGGCTTAGTAAAGTCCATCCAAAGAGTTTCAAGTCCTCAGGATGTCCGGATCACCAACGGGCGACTCGGTAGACACCGATCGATCGAAAAGTTGACCAAAAAGTCAACTCTCCAACAATAAGGAATTTGACTTCAAGGTGTGAATGAAAAATGTTCCTTATATCATATTACACCTCCCCATAAAATTTCATGACCATTGGATCAAGGGTTAGGAAGTAATTGCAAAAATCGGGAATTAGGGTTTTGAAAGGGGCAAAACCATAACTCCTCAACCACACATCCAATTGAGGTGGTTCTAAGCTTGTTTGAAAGGTCTTGACAAATCCTACAAAATTCCCACAGTGGTCCATATTCAAAAAATGCATGGAATTGGAGTTATAGCAAAAATCATTTTTCAAGGGTAAAGGACTTAGTGAAATTTCCCAAATTCTGGCCATACAAACCACTTTTTTCAGAACTTTGAAAGGTTTTTCAACCTAGTTCCATCAAGAATTTGGAAATTCCAAAAATATGAAAGTTGTAGAGCTATACAAGGGCTTTTTAAAAAGTGCAAGAACTCCCCAAGGAGATTTATGAGCTAGGAGTTAGGGTGCCTTGAAGTTGGGTCTGTCACACCTAAAAATCCACTTGAACCAACTTCTCAAAATCAGAATTTTTCATCTCTAACCACTCTCCACCCTTGGATCATGATGCATTATGATATTTAGATGTGTAGAAAAAGAGAATGACAGAAAAAATGAGATGTGAAGAGAGAGAGGCAAGTTGCAAGGATTATGCAATATAATATTGAAATGTGTAAGAAGGAGAGAGAAACTTTTTCACTCTAAACTGTTGCAGCAGGCATTCTACACACTCTAAGCTCACCTCAGTCATTTCATTCCCATATCCACTTGAGTTTTCTGATCTTCATTGAACCATGGAGTTGATATGAGAAGATTTTGCAAGATTTTTCAAAGAAAACTCATGAAACTCCCTCCAAAAGTGGCAAGTTACCAAGCTGTCCTCACTCTCATTCCTCCTATAAATAGAGGCATTCTCACCATCTGCAAACCACATCAGAGCTATTCACAAGATCAAAGTATCATAGCTCTCCTTCTCACTCTCTCTTTGCTTGTAAGTGAAGAAGAGTTCAAAAACACCAAATTGGTCACTTTGCACTTTTCACACCATTTTCATTTCTAACCTTTCCAACACTCCCACAACCATCCATACACTTTCTAAACAACATATAGAAGGTGTGTAATCCATCAAACCATCAAAAACCTCAAAAAGTCAACTTTCTCCTCACCATACTTTGACCAAAGTCACTAAAATGACCAAAATTCATTCCACATAGATTCTTACCATTCTAATCCCTCTAACACCTCACTAACAACATTCCTCAACTATCCTAATAGCTAACAACCCTTGGATACTCTTGTTTTGACATTTAGCATCATAAGTGCCTTGTTACTTAAAGTCGAAGTAAGGACCAAGGCTAAAAGGTGAAGTGTAAATCTCTGGTTTTCTCAAATATTCCAACTTGCTTAAAAGTGTCATCAAGAGGTATGTAATTGATCCTTATTGACTTTTACACAATTTTCCATGATTTTGCTTTGTTGAGTTATTTTGGAGAAATTTAAACTATGTACACTTAGTAAAGTCTCATGGCATTTTTGTTGGACAAATGGTATGATGATCATGGATACCACCCTTATGTTAAGTTTGTTCTTGGTGCTGTTGTTATGTGTTGTTACTGTCAAACCAAACTTTGGACTGTTGGAGTTTTGTCACATTTTTGGTTAGCTAGGAAGTAGATTAAGATGGTGTGTTTTTACTTTGAACTGCAGCCTGTTTGTATGCTTGTTGTTTAGATCTCTTGATGTGAACCAAATCTCTTACAAATTAGTGTTATGATGAACTGCCATGAGCTTCTGCTGAGAGAGAATTATTTAAACATCACAAAACTGACTGTTGGTTTTCAAAGTGTATGTTTCAAAACTGTTTTGCTATTTGTACTCATAACCTGATTCTCCACTTGCACTTCATGTGGTTACTTGTTTTTTACTCTAAGCTGGTGTGAGTGATTTGGCAGCATGTTACTCGTGCCAAAGCCTAGTTGTGCTGAGGCTGTTTGCCCTTAGGTTTTGTTTTCTAGATACAGCCTGCTTAGGTCTGTAAGTTGTTTTAGATTGCCTTAGAGTTCTCTTTATCCTTGGGGCAATGCTAGCTGGTGTTGGTGTTAGCAAACCTACACTGTCATCTTTTTAGAGTTGCTTGACAAGGCCAAGTGAGCCTAATTTCAGTGCTAGTACCTGCTTTTTAGTGTGTTATAGGTCAAACAATTAGGATTTTGCTCCTTATGCTCATTACCTATTTGCATCTTATTAACATACTGGTCTTGTCACAAACTGTGTTGACACCATTATCCCTTTCTCAAATCATGGGCACTGGCTTTAGCTTTAGGGCAGAGTGGGAATCCTGATAGTAATTTGATCATTAGGAGAGAAGTTTGCTTTACAAATCTCTCAGTTGGTGAGGCTATGGTTGCTTTGATATTAGTACACGGTTGAGGTAGGATAAGTACTGAATTGGGTGATTATATTGGAGTATGAGTCAGGTTATGTTGAGAGCTGCCAGTTTGGTAGGTGACAAGTGGAATTGTATTGAGGTGATTAATTCAAGGTTGCATTTGAGGGGGTTACAGGATATGCTGGGTGATTGCTGCTAAAGCAGAAATACATCACGAAACCACCATCAACTTGTTGCTAGGAAGGCATTGTTTTTGGATTCATCATGTAGATCTTTAGAACACTTTTTTGGTGTAGATCAAGAAACCTCAGTTTTGTTTTGGATTACTGCCTAGGGCCATGGCATGTTGGTACTCAGACTGCTACTAATGATTTAAGTCCATCTCTCTGTCTCAAATTTGAACATCAACCCATAGTGGAGTATCAAGGCAGTTTGTTGGTCTGTGCCAAAGATGGAAAACTGAGGCACGATGGAAGACCAGGATCAGGTTAGTGAGATGTTTATAATTGGTGACTGCTGACAAGCATAGGTATATCATTTGAACCACTTTCAGTTTTAGCCACAAGTAGGATTGATGTTTCATGCGGTGGGAGGTTTGAACCTATCTTGGTGTTATCCATCCACAACAGTTGACACTCACATTTTGTATAGAACATGATAAACCTATTTTCATCATTCCAACATGTTTCTATGAGCATTCTAAACAGGTTTATGAGCTTGCCTGGCTGTTTTGTGCATGGAATCAAAAATTCACATGTTGACACAATCACATCAATACACAAGTCGCTCAAATGGTACTTTTTGCACCTACTTGCTTTTTCACTAAATCCAATCCACAGACACCTCATATTAATCATTTATAACATGTTGGTATGCTCACTTGACACTAAATCTCACTGTCATGGAAATTCACTTTCAAAATGCTTTTTTCTCCATAAAGTGACACATGAAGTTACCATTCTTTGCACTAGCTTGTTCTGAATAGAAATGTATGATCCAACAGCTTACATTTGTTGTTTATGGTATGTTTGCATTGTCATTTGAAGATGAAACTGGTTGGAACCAAGAATCACCCATTGAAATGCATGATCACACACAAAGTGCACTTTGAATCACCAAACTTCAAAACTGTCATAACAGCCACTTGTTTTTCATCAAAACTCATTCTTTAGTTTATATTAGAGGTGTACAAAAGGTTTTTATGATCAATACTTGGCTAAAAACTGAGTTGCTCACTTTCATGCATAATCTCATGTCAACCTTGCATTTTGTACATGATTTTCCATAACAGTTTGGTTTTAATCCCAAGATTGACTCAACTTCATGCATTACCTATTACCTGAGATGTACACATGTTTGTAGTGGTTTGAGTAAGTTTATTTGGGGCTGTACATGTGAAATTGCTTTTTTTGAACATAAACATAACCCCTATCGGGTTTTTCAGTAGGAAAGTAATTTTCAAAAAACCATCACCACCATCATGATCCTCAGATGATTCTACCCCAAATCCATATAAATTTTGTGCCGATCCGATTAATGGTTAGGAAGTTACGATACAAAACGTAAATCCATTTGTTGTGTGTTTTTGCCCAGAAAGAAAATTGTCACTTTTTATACTAAACTTCCACCAGTGGAAGTTACTTGTAAAACTTGTCATTTTTCACTCCAACTTCAAAAATTCATATCTCACTCGTTTTTCATCATTTTTCGCCCGTTCTTTTTTTGTTGTGTTCGTATTAATGTCTACTTTCATGATGTGTTTTTACTTTTGATGTTTGCTCATTTTATCACTTAGTTTGTCTATGTGCAAATGTACGCGTTTCACGACCGTTTATGTGATTGCGGATAAATGTTCATGTGATTCCACTCAATATTTTTCTTGAAACTTATTTGAATCCATGCCCATACATGTTAATGAACATTCTAGGACCCTAATCTTTGGTAGTTATCATAAAGATCTCATGTTATCATTGTTATCTTAGTGTGCGATTCATCGTTATGATTCTTGTTTTGCTATCTTCATTTTGATTATTATCCATACTTCTCCCATCTTTCAAGTTGTTTCCATCTTGATTGTTACCATGTGTTCTTCTTTATATTTACTTTGTTAAGTAGATTGTCTTCCTAAATTATGAGGTTAAATTAATTTATTTATGTGTGATTGTCATTTATACACTTTGTTGTTGCTTTTGTTTCACTTTAAGTTTCTAATATGATTGTTTTTAAATTGTTATTTGTTTACATGGTTGTCTCCTTTATCATGTCCCCAATCCTTGTCAAGATTATGCTTTCCATTTTTAAGACATGCCTTCATCTTTGTTAAGATATGCTTGTTGTAACATGCTTATATACCATGGTAGTTACCATCAATCTCACTTGAAATACTTGCTCATAGTAATATGCTTGCTCATCTTTGATTGAAATCATATCTCTTATATTCATTATGTTTATCATGCTTACTTCTTCGTCAATTTATTTCCTCCCCAAGTGATGGAACTCTCTAGTTCTCATCCCAGTTGCCTCCCTTCTCCCTCCTTCCAAAGGAAAAGTCTCTCCATTGACCCTCGTGTCATGGATAGCTCATTACCCCCTCCCTTGACTTTGTAAAGTCATCTTGAACCCTAGCTTAGTTAAGTTAGAACACATAAGCCATTTGACTTTGCTTTAAGTCTATAAAACCCACCCATACTAGGATTGCTCTCACAATGTAGAACATTAGGTAGAGTTTGGTTAACTCTATGTAAGAATCATGGATATGATTACTTACCCCCCCCCCCCCCCCCCCCTTTCTTGAGTGTTCAATGTAGATCTAGAGAGTTTCGATAAACTCTACACAAGCATTGTAATGTTTGTTCCCCTGTAAACCTTGATCATAATCAAGTGTTCTTCATCCCTTGTGAGGTGAACTACGATTGCTCTGATTCTATCCTAGTTAGGATACGTAGGCAGAGGACGTGATGTCTTTGCGAGCAAACTTAGAAACTATCCTTAGGTCTTAACCTACACCCTTTACCCAATCCCAAACTTTAGCAAACATTTACCAAACTTAGCATGCAAACAAACAAAAGGTTCCTGTAGAGGACTACAGATGTTTAGGATGTGAAATACCTACCCTATGCATAACCAACCCCCGATCCCCGAATCTCTTAGCGTTGTTGTTACATCGCGCAAAAGGTTTTTTCTTTCTTTAGACCTTTCCTTTGGATAAATTAAAGTCCGGTTGTAAATTTAAGAATTAAAGATTCAAGTTAATCAATAGCTTGGTATCACAATTCTCACCGCAACACTCCTTCTTCTTGTGTTGATGCATAACATATGTGCATGTCTTTATCTCAGTAGCTTGATAGCTTTATACTCATTTGCTTAATGATTTTTGCTGGTGTTTACCTTTGATATGTTACCTTAGGACTCTCACTCCCTTGTTTAAGGAAGTGATGATAGACGTTAGGTTGAAACCTTTTCATGATAACATCTAGGAGTTCCCTGTTTTAAACTCACCCAATAGGATGAATCCATTGCATGACAACAATAGGATGCTTGATAGTCTCCCCTGTAGAGTTCTTTCTCCTTCTCATCTCCAAAACAACAGTAAAATACGTAATAAAGGCAAGTTGGTACAGTACATTACGAGCCTTAATCCACTTAGGAAATGATTGTTGAAGGGTCACTCTTCAACAGTTAGGATGTTTAGCCTGGCACCCTTAGGGTGGCATGCGACGCATTCACTCCTAAGTCATAGTCTCTAGTGCAGTATGAATTACAAACATTCATAAAAAAACACTTCTGTCGTAAAAGAAAAAACAAATTTCAAACCTCTTTTTGCCCCGTGGGCCCATAATTCAAGGAAAACCTTTTCTGATGAAAAGAGTGCTGTTAAACTTCTGTTCTACCGCAAACAGGCATTGTCCCTAACTGCTGGAATTGTTGTTTAACTGTACTCAGGTAAAAACAGATGAATCAAAACCCGTAGTTTCCCGAACTACGTTCGCTCTGATTTCTATGATGAGAATACGTAGGCACAAGATGCGATATCTTGGCGAGCAACCTTCCCTTCACCCGTAGTTAGCCGAACTACGTTGACTATGATTTCTCTGACGAGAATACGTAGGCACAGAGCGCGATGCTTTGCCGAGTCATTTTTCTTTTCTTTTGAGCCAGCCTTGATAGGTAGATAGATAAACAACCCGTCAGATAAACACAACAAGCGTGGATCCCGTTGAGTACAACGAACGTGAGGGGTGCTAATACCTTCCCCTTGCGTAACCGACTCCCGAACCCAGACTTGGTTGCGATGACCTTGTCTTATACCTTTTCGCTAGGTTTGTTCTGATCGTTTCCTTTCCCTTCCTGTGGGATAAATAATGAAAGGTGGCGACTCTTCTGTTTTGCCGGCACCTTATTTTCGCAGTAGCGACATAGGGGAAGGGACCTCATCTGGAGGTGGAAGGAAGAACTTTGGTGCGAAGAAGAGGGATAATGAGACAAATGCAGTGTCCAGCTTTAACAATCGAAATAGAAATCTGAATCAACGTTAACAACGACCGTATTATCAACAACCACCAGAAGTAGCTATTATTGCTCTCCCGGCGATACAGCCTCAGCAACAACAACCATGTCAGCAACAACAACAACAACCTTAACAACAGAATTATGCCCCGAGACAGTTCCAAGATCGGAGAAGGATGATGGATAGGCACTTTGACACACCACCGATGCCCTACACTCAGTTATTACAACACTTAATTCAACTGCAGTTGGTCCAGAAAAGGACAATGGCACCTCTAACTGGCCCACCACCTCCTGGGTATGACGCCAACGCTAGGTGTGACTACCACTATGGCGCCCCCGGCCACCACATCGACAAATGTAAAGCCTTCAAACACAAGGTACAAGACCTTGTTGATAGTAAGGCTATCAATTTCAATAATGATGCGCCTAACATGGATCAAAATCCCATGCCTAACCATGGTAGGGGTGGTGGTGTGAATGCTATTGTCAGTGAGGAAGGCCTGAACTTGGTGTCCAATGTGGAGGATCTGAATACGCCGTTAAGCTTTGTGAAGAGCAAGTTGTTAGAAGGTGGGGTGTTCCCGGGCTGTGGGAAGGATTGTGAAGACTGTGTAGTTTGTCCCGAAGGATGTTTAAATCTAAAGAACTATGTGCAACGTATGATGGATGACGATGTATTACAATTTGACAGAATCCAGGAGAAGGATGATGAAAAGATGATCAGTGAAGAGGAGGATAAGGTGGCCACCATCTTCATCCCTTACAAGACGATTACAATTCCTGCGCCTCCAGCAAGGCCAACTATTATATTCACAAAGGCAAGACCTATACCCTATGAGAGCTCTAAGGCGATCCCTTAGAACTATAGGGCCGAGGTCTATTGCAATGGGCAGAAGCAGGAATTAAAGAATTCGCCCTTGGACTCGATTGACAATTTGGTAGGAACTGGAGGAATGACTCGAAGTGGGAGAGTGTTTGCACCTCCCGAGTAAATGCACAAAGGACCGACAAAGCTAAAGGGAAGGTAGTAGCTAAAGAGAGTTCTTAGACTAAAGAAAAGGAAGCTTTGCTGAAAGACGTAGAGGAATTTATGCGTTTGATAAGAAAGAGTGACTATAAAATTGTGGATCATCTACAACAGACTCCTTCAAAGATTTCCATCTTGTCGTTGTTGTTATATTCTGAAGCTCACATGAATGCTTTGCTCAAGGTTTTGAATAATGCTTACGTACCTCAAGAGATATCCGTGAATCAGTTGGAAGGGATGGTGGCCCATGTCAATGCAGGTAACGGGTTGGGATTCACTGATCGTGATTTGACACCGAAAGGAAGGAATCATAATCTGGCTTTGCATATCTCTATGGAATGTAGAGGTGTTGTTCTGTCACATGTACTCGTAGATATTGGGCCGTCACTAAATGTGCTACCCAAGAAGGCCCTTATGAAGCTTGACACGCGAGGGATAATATGTACTCCGAGCGACTTGGTAGTCAGAGCATTTGATGGGACGAGGAGGTCCGTTTTTGGGGAGTTGACTTTACCAATTCAGGTTGGTCCTGAGATGTTTGATACGGTGTTCTATATAATGGATATCCAGCCGGTATATAGCTGCCTTTTGGGTCGGCCTTGAATACACTCAGCGGGAGCTGTGACATCAACCTTGCACCAAAAGTTGAAGGACACGGTGGATGCAAATATTGTGACTATTTGCGGAGAGGAAGATATCATGGTGAGCCATCTGTCTTCATTCAAATATGTGGAGGTCGATGGTGAAATTCATGAAACACTGTGTCAGGCCTTTGAGACTGTCCAAATCAAGGAAAAGGCGTCGGTCGAGGTCAAAGCTCCAGAAGTTGCCATGTCGTCATACAAGGAAGCACGTTGTAGTGGAATCCGGATCAGCACAAGGATGGGGGCAAGTGGTAAGCGTCCCCAACAAACAAGATAAGTTTGGATTGGGATACAGCCCATATGTGTCTTCTTCACAAAACGTTCCGCGTTACAAAGAACCTGTTCAGTTCACCAGTGGTGGGGTGATATTCGAGAGAATCAATGTCGTATCTGACGAGGAAGGAGACAGCGATTGCGACATGGATGCGTGGATCAAGCCATGTATCCCTGGCCAAGGCTTGAAGAATTGGACCATGTAAGAAAATTTATCACTATGACTTATAAAGAGTAATTGCTTTGTTTTGATTAATGTATCGCCCTATGCTCTGCCCGGGGCATAGTGGTCTTTATTTGTTGGGCCCTATCTGTTATGTGTGTGAACAATCTCCTTTTTATCATCAATCAAAAAGGCATCTTTTCATTTAAAATTTATGATCCTTGTTTTTCTTATTTTTATTATCCTAACAATAAAATGGCAATGTGGTTTGTGTTTGTTTATTTGCATATCATTTAAGCATAAAATCATCATCCTTGCAGGTTACACATTTTAAATACCACCGATTCAGACTCGTTTATGACTCGGTGTGACTTTGACAATCCGATCTTTCAAGCAGAAGAAGAGATCGAAGAAGACGAAGACCTGCCCGAAGAGCTTGCCAGATTGTTAAGACAAGAGGAGAAGGTCATCCTACCTCATCAGGAGGAAGTTGAAGTCGTCAACCTGGGAACATAGGAGGATAAGAAGGAAGTCAGAATAGGGTCGCACTGCAAAGTGACGTCAAGCAAAGATTGGTTGAATTGCTCCAAGAGTATAAGGATGTCTTTGCTTGGTCATACAAAGACATGCCTGGACTCGACACAGACATTGTAGTTCATCGCCTACCTCTTTGAGAAGAATGTCCTCCCGTAAAATAGAGGCTTAGAAGAACCAGGCCAGATATGGAAGTGAAGATTAAAGAAGAAGTCCAGAAGCAATTGGACGCTGGATTTCTTGCTGTGACAAACTACCCTCCGTGGGTCGCACACATTGTGCCCGTGCCTAAGAAGGACGGAAAAGTCAGGATGTGTGTTGACTATAGGGACCTGAATAGAGCGAGCCCAAAGGATGATTTCCCGCTCCCCCATATTGACGTGCTTGTTGATAACACCGCACAATACTCAGTGCTTTCTTTCATGGATGGTTTTCGGGCTACAATCAGATCAAGATGGCACCGGAGGATATGGAGAAAATGACTTTTATTACACCTTGGGGACGTTCTGCTATAAAGTGATGCCTTTTGGTTTGAAGAACGCAGGGGCAACTTATCAGCAGGCTATGGTGACCCTTTTTCACGACATGATGCATCATGAGATTGAGGTTTATGTCGATGATATGATCGCAAAGTCCCAAACGGAGGAGGGGAATTTGGTGAATCTTCTAAAGCTGATTGAGAGGTTAAGGAAGTTCAAACTAAGGCTGAATCTGAACAAGTGTACTTTCGGTGTCCGGTCAGGGAAGCTGTTGGGTTTCATTGTCAGCGAGAAAGGTATTGAGGTTGATCCTGCAAAGATCAAGGCGATTCAAGAAATGCCAGCACCAAAGACTGAGAAAGAGGTTTATGGTTTCCTGGGTATATTGAACTACATTGCGAGGTTCATATCTCACCTCACACCCACGTGTGAACCAATGTTTAAACTGTTGAAGAAGGATCAGGCAATCGTCTGGAACGAAAATTGACAGAGGGCGTTTGAGAAGATAAAAGAGTATCTGCAGGAACCTCCAATACTGATGCCCCCAGTGGCTGGAAGACCGTTGATAAGGTACTTAACGGTTCTTGAGAATTCCATGGGTTATGTTCTCGGTCAACATGACGAGACTGGAAGAAAAGAGCATGCAATTTATTACTTGAGTAAAAAGTTCCCAGACTGTGAGTCCAGATACTCAATGTTGGAGAAAACTTGTTGTGCACTGGCTTGGGCCGCCAAACGCCTAAGGCAGTATATGCTAAAACATACAACCATGTTAATTTTAAAGATGGATTTGATTAAGTACGTATTTGAAAAATCAAGCACTGTCAGGAAGGATTGTTAGATGGCAGATGGTTCTGACAGAATACGACATTCAGTATGTGTCTCAGAAAGCTATTAAAGGGAGTGTTCTGTCAAAGTATCTCGTAGAGCAACCAATTGACGACTATCAGCCAATAAAGTTTGATTTTCCTGACGAAGACATTATGTACTTGAAGATGAAAGATTGTGATGAGCCGTTGCCGGACGAAGGTCCTGAGTTCGGTTCCCAGTGGAAATTGATCTTTGATGGTGCTGTTAACTCTTACGGCAGTGGAATTGGGGCGATCATTACAACCCCCCATGGGACGCATATACCCTTCACTGCTAGGTTGACATTTCCCTGTACAAACAATGAGGCCGAATATGAAGCGTGTATCATGGGTATCGAGGAAGCAATCGATTTGAGAATCAAGAACCTTGATGTCTACGGTGATTCAGCTTTAGTGGTCAACCAGATCAAAGGAGAGTAGGAGACTCACTAACCAAATATGATCCCTTATATGAACTACGCAAGAAGATTGCTACCTTTCTTCGATCGTGTAGAGTTTCACCATGTGCCAAGAGCATAAAATCAGATGGTAGATGCCTTGGCTAATTTATCTTCAATGTACAAAGTAAACTTCTAGAATGATGCACCAAGAATCGTTATCTCATGCCTCGATAGGACGACATTTTTTTGCAATAGAAGAAGTTTCTGACGGCAAGCCATGGTATTACGACATCTAGAACTTTCTCAATAATCAAGAGTATTCGCCTGGGGCATCGGCCCGGGATAAGAAGACCTTGAGGAGGTTATTTGGTAACTTCTATCTGAATCCAGACGGTGTACTCTATCAAAGGAACTTTGACTTAGTGCTGCTAAGATGTATGGATGAAAAAGAAGCGAATATGCTTATGGAAGAGGTCCACGAAGGAGCCTTTGGAACACATGTAAGGGGGCATGCCATGTCTCGAAAGCTGTTGAGAGCAGGGTATTATTGGTTAACTATGGAGTCTGATTGCTTCTAGTACGCCAAGAAATGCCACAAATGTCAGATTTATGCTGACAAGATTCATGTGTCGCCGTGTCCTTTGAATGTCATGTCATCCCCATGGCCTTTCTCCATATGGGGCATTGATATGATTGGCAAGATCGAGCCAACTGCATCCAATGGGCATCGTTTCATCTTAGTAGCTATTGATTATTTCACCAAATGGGTCGAAGCAGCCTCTTATGCTAATGTCACCAAGCAAGCTGTATCCCGGTTCATCGAAAGGGACATCATCTGCCGCTATGGGATACCTGAGAGGATCATTATCGATAATGGTTCCAATCTGAATAACAAGATGATGAAGGAGCTATGGCAGAGCTTCAAGATTGAGCATCATAATTTGTCTCCCTATCGTCCGAAGATGAATGGCATTGTGGAAGCGGCCAACAAAAACATAAAGAAGATAGTGCAGAAGATGGTGGTGACCTATAAGGATTGGCATGGGATGTTGCCTTTTGCTCTACATGGATATCATACCTCGATGCGTACTTCAACTGGGGAAACTCCTTTCTCGTTGGTATATGGTATAGAAGCTGTCCTGCCATTAGAGGTCGAGATCCCTTCTTTAAGAGTTCTGGCTGACGTCAAACTAGATGAGGAAGAATGGGTGAAGAACAGGCTAAATCAACTCAGTTTGATGGATGAGAAGAAGTTGGCGTCTCTTGCGTATGGACGTCTGTACCAAAGCAGGATGAAGAAAGCCTATGATAAGAAGATGCGTCCTCAAAGCTTTCAGGCACGTGATTTGGTGTTGAAGCGGATTCTCCCACCACAGAATGATCACAGGGGCAAATGGACTCCCAATTAAGAAGGTCCGTGTGTTGTAAGGAAAGTCTTCTCTGGGGGAGCCTTGCTACTTTCAACCATAGATGGTGAAGATTTTACGTCCCCCGTGAACACGGACGCAGTCAAAAGATACTTTGCTTAAAATAGACCCGCTGGAAAGAAAAGGAAAATCTAGGCAAGAATGGGGCATCCCGACGAACCATAAAAGGATAGGTTCGGGCAAAAATTAGGGATAAAAGGAAAAAAAGTGTAAACCCGGAAAGTTGAAAACCCAAAAGGGCGACTTTGGCAAAAATGGGTATCCCGGTGAATCGAAAACCCGCAAGGGAGATTCAGGCAAAAGTTAGGGATTTGAAAATCAAACGACTGCAGTCCGCGCGTAGATATTCAAAGCATAGTGGATTATGGGAAAACTCGAAATTCATCCGTCCAAATCAATCTCTTCAGAAGACGAAGCATCGGAAAGGCGTCGAAGTCACGCGAGTCATAGTTGAGTCGTTCTATGGTGGTTGTCTGTGCCACATTGCCGACATTTTTGTATATTCTTGTGCATTTCTGTATTTTTCTTATGCAACTTTCTCATTTCAGGAGTTGCATCCTTTGTAAATTTGCCTATTTACAGGCTATTTATCAATAAAACATACTATTCAGAAAACTTTTGTTTTTGATTCAGCTTTTACCGTTTTTTTTGCAAAAGACGCCTGATGTTTTTGATAAAACTTTGCATACATAATTTTGTGGGCTCTGCCAACTATGATCAAAACAATGCTTTTGCTTGAATAATGTCACAGGTGATAAGTAAGATGATGTTTGCTGCACAAAACATGTTTGTTTGTTTGTCATTTGCAGGATGCTCATCCTCGAGACTTTTCCAGAAGTCCCTCATCTGAAGAAAATGTGCAAGCTAAACGTGTTCACATCCCCATCAGGTTGGAACCTCGTACAATCAAGGTTATCCTCGGCAGGTCGAGATTGATATCTCCAGCAGAGTAGGCTCATTTCCAACAAGTAGGCGTGGGATTATTCCCAGCAGAGGAATGAATTCAGAATTTCGTTTTCCCCACGGAGTCTGAATGACTGGCTTCTTTCCCCTTAAAAGTCTAGGTCATTGACTCATTCCCCAAGCGGAAGTTGTTATTGTTGAGTTTATTTCTCATTTTCCCCAAGCAGAGGTCGGTGTTGTTTCCCTCCTAACCTAATCCCCAGCCAATTCGGCAGGGTTTGTTTTCCTCCTCGCAAAGTAGAACTGACTCAGAGGTTGTTTATCCTCCATCCTCAGCAGAGAGAGAGAGCTTGGGACGATTCCCCAGTAGATCTTATTCATAATCCCTAACAGATAACAGATTAAATCTTCAACAGAGTGGAATCTCTGACAGAATAAAGCCATCCTTCAACAGTCTGCCTTGATTCCCAGCAGAGTTGTCTGTTCCCCAGAATGTTATATTCTGGCAGGCCATTCAGGGCTAATTTCCCCGGTAGAGTGGAGTCGTTGTCTCTTGCCGAGTTGTTTTCCCAGAAAAGTTGTATTCTAGTAGGCCATCTAGGGTGCTTTCCTCAGCAGAGTTTTGTTTTGATCCCCAACGGAGAGGGTTTGTTCTTAGCAAAGCAGTGTTACCCAGAAGTTTTCTCAGAGACCATCCAGGGCTTGTATTCCCCAGCATGCGTCCGTTTGCACTAGGCGTGCCTAGTCTTTCCCCAACGGAGTTGTTTTCCTCTCTTCAGAATTTATTTTGCTAGAGTGGTTCCTTTGCATTTGCATCGTGCATAGCATCCTCCCAAACATGTAGCATTTCCATTTCGTATGGAGCATTACGTCATAGTCAAACATGTGCATGTGAAACATAAGCCAGGTTGTTACCTCTTTATTTTCAGGTGTATCTCCAGCAATTATCAGTATATTTCTCAAGCCTGTGTGGTATCTAGGCCTCCAACAAGATCATTGACAAATGTGTTCATCTTATCATTCTCTCCAACAGAGTCTATTTATTCAAGTTCATATTTCCTCAATGGATTTCTTCACCCTGACGGCGAGGTCAGATGCTTTTACCGACTTGATATTGAGGCCTGACGGCGATGTCAAATGCTTTTACCGACTTAATGTCGAGGCCTGACGGCGATGTCAGATGCTTTTACATATGATTTTTGAGAACTGACGGCGAAGTCAGATGATTTTGAGAAACTGACGGCGAAGTCAGAAGATTATTTTTGAGAATTTGACGGTGAAGTCAGATGATTTTGAGGACTGACGGCGAGGTCAGGTGTTTCACCAATTTTATATGGATTTCTGACGGTGAAGTCAGATGATTCTGAGAAATGACAGCGAAGTCAGACGATTTTGAGTTCTGACGGCGAAGTCAGATGATTCTGAGAAATGACGACGAAGCCAGACAATTTTGAGAACTGACGGCGAAGTCAGATGATTTTGAGAAATGACGGCGAAGTTAGACAATGTTGAGGGTTGATGGCGAAGTCAGTTTATTTTGAGAGCTGACGGCGAAGTCAGACGATGTTGAGAGTTGACGGCGAAGTCAGATTGTTTTGAGAGCTGACGGCGAAGTCAGATGATTTTTGAGAGCTGACGGTGAAGTAGAATGATTTCTCTCCCCGGTTGAGTCCGCAGAAAAGTAGAATCCTTGAACATTGATCGGATCATGATTGATTTTCCCCAGCGGAGCGGGGGGTAGCTAATGTTATGTTTCCCCAGAATCGCACTCTCTCCATCAAAGCAGAATGACTTCTTCTTCCTCAGCCGAGTTTGCAGATGTCCAAGAGATCCGAATCCTTGGAAGTTGATCAGATCATGATTGGTTTTTCCCCAATGGAGTGTTGAGCAGCTGAAGTTGGTTCCCCACAGAGTGGTCATCCCCAGAAGAGTAGCCGAGACGGCCGCGCAGTTCATTCTCGCGATTGATATCAGCAGATCCAAGTTCTCGTAGAGCTTCGTCCCCTGCAGTAGTCAGCTGAAGTTGTTCCCCTGCAGCAGTTCGCGGAAGATCAATTCCCCAGACAGAACCTGATTGATATTGGCGCGTTCACGTTCTCCTCAGCAGGATGATTCCTCTACCTAAATGGTTCCTTCTCCTTGACAGGAGGATTTCCCCCTTCGGCATTTATTTTGCTGACGGGATCGCATCATTGTGCATGATTGCATAGCATTGTGCATGATTGCATGGCATTTGCCATAAACGCATAGCATTTCCACTGTGTGGGGCATGACGCCGAAGCATACGCATCATAAGCATGATCTAGGTCATCATCATCCTTGTTGAACAGGTGTACCACCAAAAGACCGGTTGCTCAGGATGATTCTTGATATTCTCCCCGGCAAGGTCGCTTTTGAGATGATTCTTAAAGACCCCGGTGTGATCCCCACGGTCGCTCGCTCAAAATGATTTCTGAGATCCCCAGCGAAGTCTTCAGTTCGAGATGATTCCCAAGTCCCTCAGCAGGGCCATTTGCTTAAGACGATTCTTAAGACCCCAGTACAGCTTCCCGAGTGGTTCGCCTAGTATGATACTTGAGCTCCCCAATAGCGTCTCCAGCAGGAGTCGCCCAGGAAGATTTCTGGAATACCCAACCAGAATGTTTGCTCCGGAAAGGTTATCAGCTCAGGACGATTCTTGAAGATGCCCGACGGATCTGTTTGTTCAAGTTGATTCTTGTAGTCCTCAGCAGCGTGATATGTCTGCTCCAGCAATGATGTCTAATCTGAAGATGGATTTCGTAAGCGCCCGAAGGCGATATCAGAAGGTTCCTGTGAGTCCAGATTTCCGTGTTGAAGAATCAACGGGTGGCTGAAGACAAGGTTCCAGAGTTGTAGATACAACAGAGTGATTCGCGTGGGTCTGAAGACCAAGTCAGTTATCCTGAGGTGATGATTGAGTGCGATCAAGTGAATGATACGTCTTCTGATTGAAGTCGAAGATGTTTCTCCAGCGGTGACGCAGAGTATTTCGATCGTCCGACAGTGATGTCAGATTTAGTTCTCCAGTGGTGACGCAGAGTACTTCGATCGTCCGACGGTGATGTCAGCTTTGGTTCTCCAGCCAGTTGTTGAGCAGCTAGTGTTGCAGTATTCAAAGATTTTTTTCCCACAGAGTACTGTGTACTCGTGCAGTTGGCAAATTTTCGGGTTTACCGATATTCAATCGTCTCGCACCTTGATTGGATGAGAGCCGTTCGCTCCTCACCCAGTCAGGTTCAAGCCGTTTGAATAGGGGCAGCTGTTGCACCCCAAAATTTGACCAACAATTATTTATTCACTGAGTGTTTGGAAGTGGATACCTTCATCAGAAAGTTCAAGAGATCCTCAGAGGAATGGGTTGAAACCAGGGTTGTGTGCTTCATAGCTTGAGAGTTGTGGGTGTCCCTCAGATGGTTCTGAGACTTTGAGAATGAATTTGATGTTTTGGGAAAGCCTATGAGATGTCTTGATAGCCTTCATGAAGCCCAGAGAGGTCATTATGCAAGAGTTCAGAAGATTCAACCATGAGTGATGAATTAGGGTTTTGACTGGGTCAACCCTAGGGTAACTAAAGATTTGGGAAGGGTTGAGACCCAATCCAAGGGCCATGAGATCATGGAATGATGCATAAGAGGATATAAAGATGATTCCTAGGCCAACTCATCATGAGTGAGGAGTTTGAGAAGTTTCAAGTCAGGGTTTCCAAGGATTGTCAGTGAAAAACCCTAATTTGATCCCTATCTTCCAGGCAGTTTTAGCTCAAGATGTGATTGATATCTCACCTTCCCCATAACATGAATGTTGTAGAGCTTGTTCTAAGCTTTAATTTGAGTGGTGGAAGTCCTTGATAGGAGTTACAGAGCTCAAGTTATGGTTTTGACAAATTACAGGTCAGTAGAGGTGTGTGAATCTGGGTCCTTGAAAGTCACCCAACTTGCAGACAACTTTTTCCCTAGTAGGAGGATTCCTATGATTTCTTGGTCAACATGAATGTTGAAGAGCATCTTCTTAGCTTTAATTTGAGTGGTAGAAGTCCTTGATTGGATTTGTGGAACTCAACTTATGGTTTGAACAAGACAGGGGTATTTTGGTCATTTGTCAGTTATAGGTCATTTTAGCCAATGCCTAAAACTCCTATTTCCAAGCCTCAAATGGAAAAACTCAAAACATGAAAGTTGTTCAAAATGTGATTTTAAGTCTAGAAAGAAGGTCACAAGTTGTTGGAAAAGCTCATAGCATGAGATTACATGATTGGTCAAAAATGAACTAAAAATGGCATATAAGTTTGAAAAGTTGAATTTGAAAATTGATTTGGAAGATCCACAAATCCAAAATAGGTCATCCAATATATCATTTTGATTGGAAAAATCATTTTGAGAACATTGGTTTAGCTAGAATTTTGATTTGGAGCCTTAAAATGGGTGATGCTTTGAAAAGTTGTTACTTGAAAAAGAAGGCAATGTTGAAAAACCTTACACAAGCCAAAGATGAGCTTGTTTTTCACTCATCCCTTCTCAATATCTCATGTAAAGATATGTTAAGACCAAATGGTAAGGCATGAAGCATGGAAGGTGAGATTTTCAATATGTCACCACATGAGATTTTCAAGAAACTTCCACCATATTCTAGATGAATCTAGAAACATCTAATGATCATTATAAGAAGAGGGCCATGAAGAGAGTTCAAGGTTGGGTGATAGCAAGAGGATTCAGAGGGGAGAGAGAGAGAGAAGGATCCATTGAAGCACTTTCTTCAACTTCAAGCAACTCTGAATTTCATCCACTACAAGCATTCTCCTTCCATACAAGTGCATACAGAAGATCTTCCACCATTAGAAGGGCATTGTTGAGAAGTTACAAGCTCTGAATCGTGCTCAACATCACCTCATCTCATCTTCTTGACAGGTTTCTTCTTCACCCTCTATCTCCTAAATTATTGAGCTTTAACTAGTTTCTTAGGCATAGAAAGGTTAGGCTAGGGTAGAGGACTAAATTCTGATAGTTACAGCCCATGCCGTGAAGTTCCATAGCAGGACCATGAATCTTTGATTTGCAAGAATTGTTTGAATTAGGAGTTTTAATCATCAAGAACTAGTGTAGAATAGCTAGGGTATCTTGTAGAACATCTGGATATCATTAGAATCAAGATTGAGGAAGGTTAGTAACAGGTGGTATTAGGTGGATTTCATTTGGACCACGATCTTGCAAGCTTCTGTTAGAGCAATCTAGGTTGAATCAATAAAAATGGCACGTGTGATCTTGTTCTCCTCTGTGAATAGTTCATTTTTCGTTTTGGAAGTTTGGAATTTCATGGAGTCTAGAGGAAGAACGAGGAGGAGGAACTTGTGTGCATGGAATAGGGTTTTCTGAAAACCCTAGCTTTCAATTGAAGAAGAAAGCCACGAACCGTTGGATTAATCCCTGAGCCTTGACTTCTTCAATCCATCTGACGGACCATATTCAATTTAAAACGCGGAGGGAAAAATAAATGAAACGCAGCGTTGAGTTGAATCCAAGGTAATGGGCTTCAGACTCAATTGCTACGTGAACCCCCTCCAAGCCAGCCCAATCACTCCACACGTGTATCCCCCTTCTATTTCCACCTCCCTGCGTTTTTTTAATTTTTGTTTGTTTCTGGGTTTAAATGGGCCTTGCGCCACTTACTAAACACACCCCCACCCTCATGGCCCATCAGTATTATGAACTGGCGCGTATTGCTATTCATCCCCCCCTCCCCTTTATTGATTTAATTTCCTTTATATTGTTTTAATATTTTTCTTGTTTTAGAAAATTCATTAAAAATTGAAAAATAATTCTTTTTTTGGCCATTCTTTTTTCTATGAGTAGATAATAATGTGTAGAAAATATTAAAAATAAAAATGGGATTTTATTTTTAAGTTTAGTATTTTTAATAGATTTTCCTTTTAAATAGCTTTTATAATGTGTAGTTTGGTATCATGATTTTGTAGGAATTGTTTTAGGACCTTCCTTTAGTCTTTTTTATCCATTCTTTTTTGTGAAATTAGATGATGAATCATAGTTCCCCATAGGATTTATTCTAGAATTTTAGAATTTAATTTTGATTAGTTTAATTAGGGTAGATTTAGGGTATCCTAATTAGGGTTTAGGTTGTGCTTAGGTGAAGAATTCACTTTCTTTGATAAGTTTTGTCTTGATTTTTAGGTAGAGGCCTATATAGATGTTATGGGTAGATGTTGAGGACCCTTGTGAATAATTGTTAGATTTTTCCCCCTTGGTTTAGTATTTTTTAGGTATTTTCTGAAGTTGCCTATTGATTTTGTCTCCCCTGTGGTTATCTGTTCATCTTTGGGGTTCATTGTGGGGAATTTGTTGAGGGGCTTGTGTTGCCTTGAAGACCTTGATGGAGAGCATCATGAAGTGAAGATTGTAGATCAAGATTCAGAGACCCAGAGCTTGGATTGCCCCCTGTCTGTGAGGTTTGAGATCCTGAAGTTTGGAGGAAGTTCATGGTACTTTCCTGAGGAAGGCACTATGAATGACTTTCATTCTTTCTTCTCACCTCCTTCTTAAGTATCCAATGATGTTGGAGCCAACTTGTGAGTTTAATTTCTCCTGAGGAGGAATGTAGACTGATCACATGTTGTTGAGCCACATGGGATGCAACTCCTAAGTGGAAGCCTCCTAGTACTTTCCTGAGGAAGGTCCTATGGGTCCATTCACTTAGTTCCCTTAGTTTATCTAGGATTTCTCAAGTATCCAGTGATGTTGGAGCCAACTTGTGAGTTTAATTTCTCCTGAGGAGGAATGTAAACTGATCACAGTTGTTGAGCCACATAGGATACAACTCCTAAGTGGAAGCCTCCTAGTACTTTCCTGAGGAAGGTCCTATGAGTCTATTCACTTAGTTCCACTAGTTCAGATAGGATTTCCTAACTATCCAGTGATGTTGGAGCCTGCTTGTGAGTTTAATTTCTCCTGAGGAGGAATGTAAACTGATCACAGTGGTTGAGCCACATAGGGTATAACTCCTGAGTATACACCTCCTAGTGCTTTCCTGAGGAAGACACTATGAGTCTGCTTGCTTAGCTCCCTTTCTTTGGTAAGCTTGTTCTGAAGCTTGAAGACTGGGATTGATTTCTCTTGTTTAGGGTTTTGCTTGAGGGCTTTGCTTAGATTTGATTCAGATTCTGTGATTAGGGTTAGAATTAGGAAGTAGATTCTTTCTTTCTCATGCATGAGTGTTTGTTTGCCTGTTGGCACTTCATTTCCTCTATTTGTTCATTGCTTGATGGCATGTTGATTATCTTCAGTATGATTGCTGTTATTTCATGACTGGCTTGAGGTCGAGACGAGCTTGTGGAGGTTGAAGCCCCACACACATTTCCTCCCTCACTTGCATTGCATGCATTTTACTGTTAAAGCTGATGCTTTTGTCTGTTTTGGTGTATCCTTGACATGATCCCTTAGGACTCTCATTTCCTCTGATGAGGATTTGATGATAGACTTTTAGGTTGAAACCTATGCATGACAACATCTAGGAGTTCCCTGTTCAAACCTCAACCATAGGATGAATCCATGGCATGACAACAGTAGGACTTGATAGTCTCCCTCCTAGTTGGGCCTGTTCTCTTCTCATCTCAAAGCAGTTTAAGATACAGTAATCATGAATGATTTCTTTCGTACGTTACGAGCCTTAAGCTATCTGAGAAAGGATTGTGGGAGAGCTTCTTTTCCATAGTCTGGATGTTTAGTATGGTACCCTTTGGGTGACATGCGACGCATTCACTCTCAGGTCATAGTCTCTAGTGCGGTTGAAATCGCAAACACAATAAAAAACACTTCTTTTAGGAGATAACCCGTAGTTAGCCGAACTACGTTTGCTCTGATCTTTCATACCAGATGAAAGTACGTAGGCATAGGATGCGACGTCCTAGCGAGCAACCTTCCCCCCATAATCCCGTAGTTAGCCGAACTACGTTGACTCTGATTTCTCGTTCCAGACGGGAATACGTAGGCATAAAGCGCGACGCTTTGCCGAGTCATTTTTCTTTTCTTTTTCAGCCAGCCTTGATAGTTAGATAGATTATAACCAACCCGTCCAAGTAAACACACAAGCGAGGATCCCGTCGAGTACGACGGACGTGAGGGGTGCTAATACCTTCCCCTTGCGTAACCGACTCCCGAACCCAGACAATGGTTGCGATGACCTTGTCTTACCCTTATTCGTCAGGTTTTTCCGATCGTTTCCTTTCCCGCTCTGAGGGATAAATAACGAAAGGTGGCGACTCTTCTGTCATGCCGGCACCTTATTTTTCGCGCAAGCGACAGCTGGCGACTCTGCTGGGGACTTATAGCATCTAGGGACTTTTCCCATCCCTTATGCTGGGACCGTTTCCCATCCCCTACGCGAGTCAATCCTATCGTTTGTGTGTTTGCTTGTTGGGTTGCGTTTATTTATCGCATTTTTACCTCCCGCACTTTACTTCCCGCATTTTATTTCCAGTGTGATATGATTATCTGTGCTGCTGTGGGAGAGGGATGTTACTGTGAGTGAAAAGTCGGACCTGGGCTTGAGTACACACCTAGACATAGTTGCGGAGAAGTAGTAGACGAACATGTCTGCTGAGCAGGCACAGTTCCCTACGAAAATATGCGCTCAGACGAGATTCTTGCAGAGGTGCTCCTTTCCGGTCCTGAGGATCTGAGGGGAGTCCAGACGTGAGGATTGTCGACTCTGGGGACCGATCATTTGGAAGTCAGCTAAGAGAGGCCTCTTCATGACTTGATGATGCCACTCCTTCTGGGAATCGCATCGTCACTCATGAAAGTCTGTGACGCTGATGACCGCATAGGATGTCGTACCTTTGTCCGTGGATTAGGTCCATACCTGTGAGTGGGGTTGGGATATTGCAGGAAACTTTGACCTCCAGACTACCCGGTTTTCTTGACAGTGAATCAGTTATGTTGGGTTCTCAGTTGCAGAGATGTTCTTGATAGAGCAAGGGTTTGATCAGAGGATTTTATCATCGGGTGTTTGTCTGTTCCTGATAGAGCAGGTTCCGATCAGAGTATTGTTATCAGAGGTTTGTTCTGGATGGAGCAGATTTTTGAGTGGGGTCTGAGGATCTCGTCAGCGGTTGTTATTTTGTTCTTGATAGGGCAGATTTTGAGTGGGGTTTGAAGATCTCATCAGCAGCTGTGTGTTTGTTCTAGAGAGGGCAGATTTGTGATTTGGGGTCCGAAGACTTCATCAACAGATATTCCTTGATCTTGCATCCGGGGTCTTTACTATCAGGCCTTCGTTCTTGTCAGGGCAGAATGCTGATCTCGATCCTATCAGATGGTTATTCACAGCAGATCAGATCAGTGGTTTTACACCGGGGTTTCCTTCTCATCAGCGACTGTTGACATCGAATCTCCACAGCAGCCACCTGGATATATTGTTGCATACCTGCATTTTGCATTAGCTTGCATAATCATTCCATTAGCGTGTGTCTGTGACAGGTACCGTTTCCCCGATCCAGGATCTCTCGCCTTTTATTGTGTTACTGCAGCCTCTCTCGGGAAGACTGATGCGTATGAGTTCTCGGTCCTTGATGTGTCGAATCTGACTATTGCTATGTGAGGTTACTGTTTCCATGATTGGGCCTGGATTCCTCTCCTTATTATTGCCAGCAGGTGCCAGGATCGGGGGATAATCTCTCAAGCACACAGACTCACGCATGCATTTGCATGAAGCATTCTTGCATGACATACATTCTGTTACCTTTTCCTAACCCTTGATGTTGACAGGTTTTTCAGGTACTCAGGTTCCGAGCTGTTTTCGATCTCCAGGATTGATCAAAGATTCATCCACCGCTACTCAACTCGCGCTAATCAGACGAGAATCATGGACCAGGTACAGTCAGATGTTCAAGAGCTTCGTGAACGGATGGATCGTTTTATGGAGCTGATGCAAGTAGTTGCGAATGGGCAAGATCAGCTTCGTACTTTGGTTCAACCTCTCATCTCCAGGGTTGACAGTAATGGAATACTTCACGGCGGGGCCGTGCCCACTCCTCCTCAAGGGGATACTCCACAGAACGTTGTTCCTGCTGCCGGGGGCAACGGTAGTGCTAACGGCAATCTTATGACTAATCTCGGACTTAATGCGGCGGGCGCCGGCAATGGTGGTTTGGGAGCCAATGTTAACATGGGGCCGGTCAACGGCAATGTTGGTGCGGGAAATATGGTGGTGCCTCAGCCGTGGCTGGAGGACCATCAGGATGACATATTCTCTCAGAGAGGTGCAGAGGCTGAATTGACTGCTGAAGCTCGACTCAGGTTCAAGGCGCTGGAAGACAAGATGAGAGACATAGAAAATCAGAACACATTGGGCGTTGACATGGCCAAACTCGGGTTGATTGCTGACTTTAAAGTACCTCACAAGTTCAAGGTGCCTATCTTTGAGAAGTATAGGGGCACTACTTGTCCCCGTGTTCACCTCCGATCTTATTATAGAAAGATGTCCGCTTATTCTGACGATGAGAAGCTGCTGATGCACTTCTTTCAGGATAGTCTTTCTGGTCCATCGCTCGAATGGTATATGGGTTTGGAGCCCGCTGCTGTGCGCACCTGGAAAGATCTTGCAGAAGCGTTTGTTCTCCACTATCAATATAATAGCGACTTGGCTCCCAACCGAGTTCAGCTTCAGAATCTCTCGCAGCGGAGCAATGAAAGCTTCAAAGAGTACGCCCAACGGTGGCGTGAATTGGCTGCTCGGGTTCAACCACCGATGGTTGAGCGTGAGTTGGTACAGATGTTCGTGGCTACACTTCCTGGAGTCTATTATGAAAAGCTGGTCAGTGGCATGACTGGAACATTCTCGGCCCTCATCACTTTGGGCGAGCATGTTGAAAACGGTATAAAGATCGGAAAAATTCAGGGCGAATCATCCTCAGCTGGAGGAGCTAGCAAGAAACCCTATACTGGCAAGCGTCGAGAGGGAGATGCCAGTGCTGTCACTAATGCTAGGAGAAGGGGCAAGGGCCCTCAACAGCAGATTGCTAGCATAAACATCCCAGCTGCTCCCCCGCAGCCGCAGCAGCAGCCCCAGCAACAGAATAATCAGGGATATAAGAAATATCAGAATCGGGGTCCCCTGGCAAACCGTCATTTGGAAACTCCTCCTATGCCGTATGCACAGCTTCTGCAGACGTTGCTTCAGCTCCAATTAGTTCATAAAAGGACAATGGCTCCCTTGACAGGGGCACCACCACTAGAGTATGATGCTAATGCTACTTGTGAATTTCATTCTGGGGCACCTGGCCATACGGTTGAGAATTGTAAAGCTTTTAAGCACAAAGTCCAGGACTTGGTGGACGCCAAGGTGATCAACTTTTCTGACAGCGTGCCCAACGTCACCAAGAATCCAATGCCTCATCATAGGGGGGGCGGAGTGAATGCTGTTGTCACTGAAGAGAATTCAGACTTGCAGACTGATGTCAAGGATTTGAAGACGCCATTGAGTTTTGTTAAGGCTAAGTTGCTGAAGAAGGGCTTCTTTCCTGGATGTGGAGAGATGTGTATGGCTTGTGCTACACTTCCTGATGGGTGTGAGCAGTTGATCGAAGGTATCCAGAGTCTGATGTCCGAGGGTATTTTGCAATTCAGTCGGAGCGTTGAGAGTGCGTCAGGGGAAGTCGTGCTGAAGCAGGCAGACGAAGTTGCTACCATTACTATTCCTCGTCACCCTATTACTATTTCTGCGCCTCGTCCGCCTACTATCACCATCACCAGGGCCGGACCAATCCCATTTGAGAGCACCAATGCCGTTCCATGGCATTACGGCGCCGAAGTATATTGTAATGGTCAGAAGATAGAGCTTGAGCCGTCCAGATCGACTGCGCAGAATCTTGCTGAGGTCAGTGGTATCACTAGAAGCGGAAGAGTGTTTGCGCCAGCAGAAGTTGCCGCAGAGAAAGTGGTCCGAGCTGACGCTATGGATAAAGGTAAGGGTAAAGCTGTTGAAGAGGTCCCTGCAGGGGCAGAGAAAGACTTGTTGGTTAAAGATGCTGAAGAGTTCATGCGACTAATCAGGAAGAGTGACTACAAAATTGTAGATCATCTACACCAGACTCCGTCGAAGATCTCTATTCTTAACCTGTTGCTGTGTTCTGAAGCGCACCACAACGCATTATTGAAGGTATTGAATGCTGCATACGTGCCGCAGGAGATATCAGTGAATCAACTTGAGGAAGTAGTAGCCCATGTCAATGCTGGTAATGGGCTGGGATTTACAGATCTGGAGCTGACTCCCAAGGGAAGAGATCACAACAGCGCCTTGCACGTCTCAATAGAGTGCAGAGGCACGATTATGTCACATGTCCTAGTAGATACGGGCTCCTCGCTTAACGTGCTTCCGAAGAAGGCACTGATGAAGTTGGATACCCGCGGACTGCTGTGCACGCCCAGTGATCTGGTCGTGAAGGCCTTTGACGGAACCAAGCGCCACGTCTTCGGAGAGCTGACCCTGCCAATTCAAGTTGGTCCAGAGACGTTTAATGCGGTTTTCTATATCATGGATATCATGCCCGCCTATAGTTTCCTCTTAGGTCGGCCGTGGATCCATTCTGCTGGTGCCGTAACGTCCACGCTGCATCAGAAGCTTAAATATGCTGTTGGGGGCAGCATAGTCACAGTCTGTGGAGAAGAGGACATCATGGTAAGCCACCTATCGTCCTTTAAATACGTCGAAATGGATGGTGAGATCCATGAAACGCTTTGTCAAGCATTTGAAACCGTCAGGGTGAAGGAGGTAGCTCCCGTGGTTGCAGAGAAGCAAGAGTTGAACCTCTCCTCGTTTAAGGAAGCTCGAGCCGTTGTCGAAGCTGGTTCCACCCCAGGCTGGGGGCATGTCTTGGATATACCAATCAAACAGGATAAGTTTGGATTAGGGTATTCTCCTGGAGCTGAAGCTTCATCTTCTTCTGGTAGCTCGTCTCGTGGGAAAGGGCCGATCTTATTCACCAAGGGGGGAGTAATCTTCGAGAGTATCAACGCTGCGTCAGAGGACAGCGGGGACAGTGATTGCGATCTTGACACCTGGATTCAACCGAGCAAGCCAGGCGAGCGCCTCCACAATTGGACCATCAAGGAGATTATCAAGCCGACAAGTGAAGAGTAATGATTTGCTTTTTACAATCCTTGTACAACCCTATGTCCTGCCCGGGGCATAGTGGTTTTACTGTCAGGGCCTTGCTGGATTATGTGTATGCATTTTGTTAATAAATAAAAGGCGTTTTCTTCGTAATCAAATGTTGTGTTCTCTGTTATTCATGTTTTATGTTTGTTTCGAAAAACAGCAAAATGGCAACGAGGTTCGTGCTAACCTGCATATTCCTACTTTAAACTTAACCCTTGTTATTGCAGGATCCACGTAACAGATGACATCGACTCTGGACCCTCTACGGCTCACTACGACTTTGATTGCCCGATCTATCAAGCCGAGGATGAGATTGATGAAGACGAAGACCTCCCGGAAGAGTTGGCCCGCTTGTTGAGACAAGAGGAGAAGGTTATTCTGCCTCACGAGGAGGATATTGAGATTGTAAATCTGGGTTCTGAGGAGCTCGTCAGAAATGTCAGAGTAGGGGCTGCGCTGCAGAATGATGTCAAGCATAGACTGGTCGAGATGCTTCGAGAGTATAGTGACGTCTTTGCTTGGTCATATGAGGATATGCCCGGACTTGACACAGATATCGTGGTTCATCGCTTGCCGCTGCGAGAAGATTGCCCTCCAGTCAAGCAGAAGCTCAGGAGGACGAGACCAGACATGGCTGTAAAAATCAAAGAAGAGGTCCAGAAGCAGTTGGACGCAGGATTTCTAGCCGTTACCACTTACCCTCCGTGGGTCGCCAACATAGTGCCTGTACCGAAGAAGGACGGTAAGGTACGCATGTGCGTCGATTATCGGGATTTGAATAGGGCGAGCCCTAAGGATGATTTCCCGTTGCCTCATATCGATGTGTTGGTCGACAATACAGCCCAGTTTTCCGTGTTTTCGTTCATGGATGGCTTCTCCGGTTACAATCAGATTAAGATGGCGCCGGAGGACATGGAGAAAACGACGTTTATTACCCCCTGGGGCACGTTTTGCTACAAGGTAATGCCCTTCGGTCTAAAGAACGCAGGGGCCACTTACCAGCGAGCAATGGTAACTTTGTTTCATGATATGATTCATCATGAGATCGAGGTCTATGTTGATGACATGATTGCAAAGTCCCAAACGGAGGAGGAGCATCTGGTCAATTTGCTGAAGCTGTTTGAAAGGCTTAGGAAGTTCAGGCTGAGGCTGAATCCTAACAAGTGCACTTTCGGAGTGCGGTCCGGAAAGTTATTGGGGTTTATCGTTAGTGAACGAGGTATTGAAGTTGATCCTGCAAAGATAAAAGCTATCCAAGAAATGCCAGCGCCGAAGACAGAAAGAGAAGTTCGTGGTTTCTTGGGCCGAATAAACTACATTGCAAGGTTTATCTCTCAGCTCACGGCCACTTGTGAACCGATGTTCAAGTTGTTAAAGAAAAATCAGGCGATTACTTGGAATGAGGATTGCCAGAAGGCATTCGATAAAATAAAGCAGTATCTTCAAGAACCTCCAATCTTGATACCCCCAGTGGCTGGACGGCCATTAATCATGTACTTGACAGTTCTGGAGAATAGTATGGGGTGTGTTCTCGGTCAGCACGACGAGACGGGCAGAAAAGAGCATGCCATTTATTATTTGAGTAAAAAGTTCACGGAGTGTGAATCTCGATACTCGATGCTGGAGAAGACGTGTTGTGCATTAGCTTGGGCTGCCAAACGTCTACGACAGTATATGCTCAATCACACCACTATGCTAATTTCGAAGATGGATCCGATCAAGTACGTCTTCGAGAAGCAGGCTCTTTCGGGCAGGATTGCCAGATGGCAGATGGTGTTAACAGAATATGATATTCAGTACGTCTCTCAGAAAGCCATTAAGGGAAGCGTATTGTCTGATTACCTTGCCGAACAGCCAATCGAAGACTATCAGCCGATGAAGTTCGAATTCCCTGACGAGGACATTATGTTTCTCAAAGCTAAGGATTGCGATGAGCCATTGCCCGATGAGGGGCCAGATAGGAAGTCTCAGTGGAAGTTGATATTCGACGGAGCGGTTAATTCCTATGGAAGTGGTATCGGGGCTATCATCACGACTCCTCATGGATCCCACATCCCGTTTACTGCAAGACTGACGTTTCCAGTTACCAACAACGAAGCCGAGTATGAAGCATGTATTATGGGTCTAGAAGAGGCAATTGATTTGAGAATCAAGAATCTAGACATATATGGTGACTCAGCGCTTGTAATCAATCAGATCAAAGGGGAGTGGGAAACTCGTCAAGCGAATTTAGTGCCGTACATGAATTATGCCAGGAGGCTGCTTCCGTTCTTTGACCGAGTAGAACTTCATCATGTACCCCGGGCTGAAAATCAAATGGCTGATGCTTTAGCCACGCTGGCTTCAATGTATAAAGTCAATTATTGGAATGAGGCTCCAAGAATTGTGCTTTCGCGGCTTGATAGACCAGCGTTTGTGTTCGCAATCGAAGATGCCACTGACGGCAAGCCATGGTTCCACGATATCCAGACCTTCCTTATGACCAAGGAGTATCCTGCGGGCGCGTCAACCCAGGATAAGAAGACTCTGAGGAGGTTATCTGGAAACTTTTACCTCAACCCTGATGGAGTGCTGTATAAGAGAAACCACGATCTCGTGCTACTCAGATGTGTGGATGAGAAAGAAGCAAGTATGCTCATGGAAGAAGTCCATGAAGGCACATTTGGTACGCACGCCGGCGGGCATGCCATGACGAGAAAGATCCTGAGAGCAGGGTATTACTGGTTGACTATGGAGTCGGATTGCTTCAGATTCGCGAGGAAATGTCACAAATGCCAGATTTATGCTGATAAAGTTCATGTGCCGCCGTGCCCATTGAAGGTCATGTCCTCCCCTTGGCCGTTCTCCATGTGGGGCATCGACATGATAGGCAAGATCGAGCCCACTGCATCCAATGGTCATCGTTTCATTCTGGTAGCTATCGACTACTTCACCAAGTGGGTGGAGGCAGCCTCGTACGCTAATGTGACCAAGCAGGTGGTAGCTAAATTCATAAAGAGGGACATCATCTGTCGCTATGGAATTCCCGAGCGGATCATTACTGATAATGGTTCGAATTTGAATAATAAGATGATGAAGGAGCTGTGCCAGAGCTTCAAGATCGAACACCACAACTCATCTCCTTACCGGCCGAAGATGAATGGCGCTGTTGAAGCGGCCAACAAGAACATCAAGAAGATTGTTCAGAAGATGGTTGTGACGTATAAAGATTGGCACGAGATGCTGCCGTTTGCCTTACACGGTTATCGTACGACGGTGCGTACGTCGACCGGGGCAACTCCTTTCTCCTTGGTGTACGGTATGGAAGCTGTCCTACCACTAGAAGTGGAGATTCCCTCTTTGCGAGTTTTGGTTGATGTGAAGCTTGATGAGGCAGAATGGGTTACTAATCGTTTGAACCAACTCAGCCTGATGGACGAGAAGAGGTTAGCATCGATTGCATTTGGTCGCCTGTACCAAAGCCGAATGAAGAAAGCTTATGATAAGAAGGTGCGTCCTCGAAGCTTTCAGACGGGTGATCTCGTCCTGAAGAAGATTCTTCCGCCACATTCCGATCACCGGGGCAAGTGGACTCCGAATTACGAAGGGCCGTATGTCGTCAGCAAGGTCTTCTCAGGAGGAGCTTTGTTGTTATCCACGATGGATGGTGAAGATTTTGCATCCCCGGTGAACGCGGACGCAGTTAAAAAATACTTTGCTTGAAAGCGACCCGCTGGACAAAAAAGAAAGAGTCCAGGCAAAAAAGGGGCATCCCGGCGAACCAAAAACAGAATAAAAGGTTCGGGCAAAAATTAGGGATATATTGAAAAAATGTACACCCGCGAAGTCGAAAACCTACACTGGGCGGCTTCGGCAAAAAAGGGTATCCCGGTGAACTGAAAACCCGAAAGGGCGGTTCACGCAAAAGTTAGGGATTTGAATAAGCAAATGACTGCGTTCCGCGTATGGACTTTCATTGTTTAGTGGTTCGGAAGACCTGAGGGCCGTTTATTTGAATCAATCTCTTCCGAAGCTGAAGCATCGGAGAAGTATCGAAGTCGAGTGGGTCTTAGAGGGATCAACTCATGGTGTTCGTCTACGCCTCGATTGCCGACATTTGTATATACTGATGTATATTTATGTTTTCTTTTTGCGCGGCTTCCTCATTCCAGGAGCTTGCCTCTGTTGTAAAACATTTTTGCCCGTTCAGGGGTTCATCATCAATAAAATGCACATTATTCAGCAATTCTACTTGTCTGTTTAGCATTTATCTGTTTTGTTTGCGAATGAGAACGCCGATGTGTTTTTTTTTGATAAAATGCGCATACATAAACTTGCGGGCCTAGGCCCATTGGTTGTTGAAACAACTAATTAACTGAATGTTGTCACGAGATAATAACCTGGATAGGCCCCTTTGAGGAGGGTATCTTGTCTGTTTGTTTGTGTTGTTGCAGGTGTAGCACTTGCCAGAAGATGTGCCGTGCGTATTCCCGAGGCAGGAGGAGTCCTCCTTCCCCAGCAGAGTTCAGTAGTCTCTCCTCCGCAGAATCTGAACGCAAGATGGCGAACATTGACATGTCTTCCCCAGGTAGAGGTGATTCTCTTCCCCAAGCAAGCGCATCCCGAAGGAGCGTCACCTCATCAGCTGAGTCGCACGCAGCAGCTCGTCGTCTCTCCCCAGCACCGGGTCACAAGTGCAGAGTTCATAGAAATGATTGAGTACCGAAGCTCGTGTTTTCCCCAGCACCGGGTCACAAGTGCAGAGTTCATAGAAATGATTGAGTACCGAAGCTCGTGTTTTCCCCAGTAAAGTCACCAAAGCAGAGGTCCCCCCCCCCCCCCGCACCGGGTCACAAGTGCAGGTTTCGCAGGAGGTTGTTCATATGCCGGAGTATGCAGTAACTGATGGTGCCAGACTGAAGTCTCCAGTGGAATTGAGATTCCTCACCAGAGTCAGGCTCTCTCCTGAAGTCCGATGATTCCCTCTTCCCCAGTAGAGTGCTGGAACAGCTGATGTTGTATTCCCTTGCAGAGTTGTACTCTCCCCCGAAGTCAGATGATCCTTTCTTCCCTAGTGGAATCGAATTCCCCATCAGAGTCGCACTCTCCAATGAAGTAGAATGATTTCTCTCCCCGGTTGAGTCCGCAGAAAAGTAGAATCCTTGAACATTGATCGGATCATGATTGATTTTCCCCATCAGAGTCGCACTCTCCAATGAAGTAGAATGATTTCTCTCCCCGGTTGAGTCCGCAGAAAAGTAGAATCCTTGAACATTGATCGGATCATGATTGATTTTCCCCAGCGGAGCGGGGGGTAGCTAATGTTATGTTTCCCCAGAATCGCACTCTCTCCATCAAAGCAGAATGACTTCTTCTTCCTCAGTCGAGTTTGCAGATGTCCAAGAGATCCGAATCCTTGGAAGTTGATCAGATCATGATTGGTTTTTCCCCAGTGGAGTGTTGAGCAGCTGAAGTTGGTTCCCCACAGAGTGGTCATCCCCAGAAGAGTAGCCGAGACGGCCGCGCAGTTCATTCTCGCGATTGATATCAGCAGATCCAAGTTCTCGTAGAGCTTCGTCCCCTGCAGTAGTCAGCTGAAGTTGTTCCCCTGCAGCAGTTCGCGGAAGATCAATTCCCCAGACAGAACCTGATTGATATTGGCGCGTTCACGTTCTCCTCAGCAGGATGATTCCTCTACCTGAATGGTTCCTTCTCCTTGACAGGAGGATTTCCCCCTTCGGCATTTATTTTGCTGACGGGATCGCATCATTGTGCATGATTGCATAGCATTGTGCATGATTGCATGGCATTTGCCATAAACGCATAGCATTTCCACTGTGTGGGGCATGATGCCGAAGCATACGCATCATAAGCATGATCTAGGTCATCATCATCCTTGTTGAACAGGTGTACCACCAAAAGACCGGTTGCTCAGGATGATTCTTGATATTCTCCCCGGCAAGGTCGCTTTTGAGATGATTCTTAAAGACCCCGGTGTGATCCCCACGGTCGCTCGCTCAAAATGATTTCTGAGATCCCCAGCGAAGTCTTCAGTTCGAGATGATTCCCAAGTCCCTCAGCAGGGCCATTTGCTTAAGACGATTCTTAAGACCCCAGTACAGCTTCCCGAGTGGTTCGCCTAGTATGATACTTGAGCTCCCCAATAGCGTCTCCAGCAGGAGTCGCCCAGGAAGATTTCTGGAATACCCAACCAGAATGTTTGCTCCGGAAAGGTTATCAGTTCAGGACGATTCTTGAAGATGCCCGACGGATCTGTTTGTTCAAGTTGATTCTTGTAGTCCTCAGCAGCGTGATATGTCTGCTCCAGCAATGATGTCTAATCTGAAGATGGATTTCGTAAGCGCCCGAAGGCGATATCAGAAGGTTCCTGTGAGTCCAGATTTCCGTGTTGAAGAATCAACGGGTGGCTGAAGACAAGGTTCCAGAGTTGTAGATACAACAGAGTGATTCGCGTGGGTCTGAAGACCAAGTCAGTTATCCTGAGGTGATGATTGAGTGCGATCAAGTGAATGATACGTCTTCTGATTGAAGTCGAAGATGTTTCTCCAGCGGTGACGCAGAGTATTTCGATCGTCCGACAGTGATGTCAGATTTAGTTCTCCAGTGGTGACGCAGAGTACTTCGATCGTCCGACGGTGATGTCAGCTTTGGTTCTCCAGCCAGTTGTTGAGCAGCTAGTGTTGCAGTATTCAAAGATTTTTTTCCCACAGAGTACTGTGTACTCGTGCAGTTGGAAAATTTTCGGGTTTACCGATATTCAATCGTCTCGCACCTTGATTGGATGAGAGCCGTTCGCTCCTCACCCAGTCAGGTTCAAGCCGTTTGAATAGGGGCAGCTGTTGCACCCCAAAATTTGACCAACAATTATTTATTCATTGAGTGTTTGGAAGTGGATACCTTCATCAGAAAGTTCAAGAGATCCTCAGAGGAATGGGTTGAAACCAGGGTTGTGTGCTTCATAGCTTGAGAGTTGTGGGTGTCCCTCAGATGGTTCTGAGACTTTGAGAATGAATTTGATGTTTTGGGAAAGCCTATGAGATGTCTTGATAGCCTTCATGAAGCCCAGAGAGGTCATTATGCAAGAGTTCAGAAGATTCAACCATGAGTGATGAATTAGGGTTTTGACTGGGTCAACCCTAGGGTAACTAAAGATTTGGGAAGGGTTGAGACCCAATCCAAGGGCCATGAGATCATGGAATGATGCATAAGAGGATATAAAGATGATTCCTAGGCCAACTCATCATGAGTGAGGAGTTTGAGAAGTTTCAAGTCAGGGTTTCCAAGGATTGTCAGTGAAAAACCCTAATTTGATCCCTATCTTCCAGGCAGTTTTAGCTCAAGATGTGATTGATATCTCACCTTCCCCATAACATGAATGTTGTAGAGCTTGTTCTAAGCTTTAATTTGAGTGGTGGAAGTCCTTGATAGGAGTTACAGAGCTCAAGTTATGGTTTTGACAAATTACAGGTCAGTAGAGGTGTGTGAATCTGGGTCCTTGAAAGTCACCCAACTTGCAGACAACGTTTTCCCTAGTAGGAGGATTCCTATGATTTCTTGGTCAACATGAATGTTGAAGAGCATCTTCTTAGCTTTAATTTGAGTGGTAGAAGTCCTTGATTGGATTTGTGGAACTCAACTTATGGTTTGAACAAGACAGGGGTATTTTGGTCATTTGTCAGTTATAGGTCATTTTAGCCAATGCCTAAAACTCCTATTTCCAAGCCTCAAATGGAAAAACTCAAAACATGAAAGTTGTTCAAAATGTGATTTTAAGTCTAGAAAGAAGGTCACAAGTTGTTGGAAAAGCTCATAGCATGAGATTACATGATTGGTCAAAAATGAACTAAAAATGGCATATAAGTTTGAAAAGTTGAATTTGAAAATTGATTTGGAAGATCCACAAATCCAAAATAGGTCATCCAATATATCATTTTGATTGGAAAAATCATTTTGAGAACATTGGTTTAGCTAGAATTTTGATTTGGAGCCTTAAAATGGGTGATGCTTTGAAAAGTTGTTACTTGAAAAAGAAGGCAATGTTGAAAAACCTTACACAAGCCAAAGATGAGCTTGTTTTTCACTCATCCCTTCTCAATATCTCATGTAAAGATATGTTAAGACCAAATGGTAAGGCATGAAGCATGGAAGGTGAGATTTTCAATATGTCACCACATGAGATTTTCAAGAAACTTCCACCATATTCTAGATGAATCTAGAAACATCTAATGATCATTATAAGAAGAGGGCCATGAAGAGAGTTCAAGGTTGGGTGATAGCAAGAGGATTCAGAGGGGAGAGAGAGAGAGAAGGATCCATTGAAGCACTTTCTTCAACTTCAAGCAACTCTGAATTTCATCCACTACAAGCATTCTCCTTCCATACAAGTGCATACAGAAGATCTTCCACCATTAGAAGGGCATTGTTGAGAAGTTACAAGCTCTGAATCGTGCTCAACATCACCTCATCTCATCTTCTTGACAGGTTTCTTCTTCACCCTCTATCTCCTAAATTATTGAGCTTTAACTAGTTTCTTAGGCATAGAAAGGTTAGGCTAGGGTAGAGGACTAAATTCTGATAGTTACAGCCCATGCCGTGAAGTTCCATAGCAGGACCATGAATCTTTGATTTGCAAGAATTGTTTGAATTAGGAGTTTTAATCATCAAGAACTAGTGTAGAATAGCTAGGGTATCTTGTAGAACATCTGGATATCATTAGAATCAAGATTGAGGAAGGTTAGTAACAGGTGGTATTAGGTGGATTTCATTTGGACCACGATCTTGCAAGCTTCTGTTAGAGCAGTCTAGGTTGAATCTATAAAAATGGCACGTGTGATCTTGTTCTCCTCTGTGAATAGTTCATTTTTCGTTTTGGAAGTTTGGAATTTCATGGAGTCTAGAGGAAGAACGAGGAGGAGGAACTTGTGTGCATGGAATAGGGTTTTCTGAAAACCCTAGCTTTCAATTGAAGAAGAAAGCCACGAACCGTTGGATTAATCCCTGAGCCTTGACTTCTTCAATCCATCTGACGGACCATATTCAATTTAAAACGCGGAGGGAAAAATAAATGAAACGCAGCGTTGAGTTGAATCCAAGGTAATGGGCTTCAGACTCAATTGCTACGTGAACCCCCTCCAAGCCAGCCCAATCACTCCACACGTGTATCCCCCTTCTATTTCCACCTCCCTGCGTTTTTTTAATTTTTGTTTGTTTCTGGGTTTAAATGGGCCTTGCGCCACTTACTAAACACACCCCCACCCTCATGGCCCATCAGTATTATGAACTGGCGCGTATTGCTATTCATCCCCCCCTCCCCTTTATTGATTTAATTTCCTTTATATTGTTTTAATATTTTTCTTGTTTTAGAAAATTCATTAAAAATTGAAAAATAATTCTTTTTTTGGCCATTCTTTTTTCTTTGAGTAGATAATAATGTGTAGAAAATATTAAAAATAAAAATGGGATTTTATTTTTAAGTTTAGTATTTTTAATAGATTTTCCTTTTAAATAGCTTTTATAATGTGTAGTTTGGTATCATGATTTTGTAGGAATTGTTTTAGGACCTTCCTTTAGTCTTTTTTATCCATTCTTTTTTGTGCAATTAGATGATGAATCATAGTTCCCCATAGGATTTATTCTAGAATTTTAGAATTTAATTTTGATTAGTTTAATTAGGGTAGATTTAGGGTATCCTAATTAGGGTTTAGGTTGTGCTTAGGTGAAGAATTCACTTTCTTTGATAAGTTTTGTCTTGATTTTTAGGTAGAGGCCTATATAGATGTTATGGGTAGATGTTGAGGACCCTTGTGAATAATTGTTAGATTTTTCCCCCTTGGTTTAGTATTTTTTAGGTATTTTCTGAAGTTGCCTATTGATTTTGTCTCCCCTGTGGTTATCTGTTCATCTTTGGGGTTCATTGTGGGGAATTTGTTGAGGGGATTGTGTTGCCTTGAAGACCTTGATGGAGAGCATCATGAAGTGAAGATTGTAGATCAAGATTCAGAGACCCAGAGCTTGGATTGCCCCCTGTCTGTGAGGTTTGAGATCCTGAAGTTTGGAGGAAGTTCATGGTACTTTCCTGAGGAAGGCACTATGAATGACTTTCATTCTTTCTTCTCACCTCCTTCTTAAGTATCCAATGATGTTGGAGCCAACTTGTGAGTTTAATTTCTCCTGAGGAGGAATGTAGACTGATCACATGTTGTTGAGCCACATGGGATGCAACTCCTAAGTGGAAGCCTCCTAGTACTTTCCTGAGGAAGGTCCTATGGGTCCATTCACTTAGTTCCCTTAGTTTATCTAGGATTTCTCAAGTATCCAGTGATGTTGGAGCCAACTTGTGAGTTTAATTTCTCCTGAGGAGGAATGTAAACTGATCACAGTTGTTGAGCCACATAGGATACAACTCCTAAGTGGAAGCCTCCTAGTACTTTCCTGAGGAAGGTCCTATGAGTCTATTCACTTAGTTCCACTAGTTCAGATAGGATTTCCTAACTATCCAGTGATGTTGGAGCCTGCTTGTGAGTTTAATTTCTCCTGAGGAGGAATGTAAACTGATCACAGTGGTTGAGCCACATAGGGTATAACTCCTGAGTATACACCTCCTAGTGCTTTCCTGAGGAAGACACTATGAGTCTGCTTGCTTAGCTCCCTTTCTTTGGTAAGCTTGTTCTGAAGCTTGAAGACTGGGATTGATTTCTCTTGTTTAGGGTTTTGCTTGAGGGCTTTGCTTAGATTTGATTCAGATTCTGTGATTAGGGTTAGAATTAGGAAGTAGATTCTTTCTTTCTCAAGCATGAGTGTTTGTTTGCCTGTTGGCACTTCATTTCCTCTATTTGTTCATTGCTTGATGGCATGTTGATTATCTTCAGTATGATTGCTGTTATTTCATGACTGGCTTGAGGTCGAGACGAGCTTGTGGAGGTTGAAGCCCCACACACATTTCCTCCCTCACTTGCATTGCATGCATTTTACTGTTAAAGCTGATGCTTTTGTCTGTTTTGGTGTATCCTTGACATGATCCCTTAGGACTCTCATTTCCTCTGATGAGGATTTGATGATAGACTTTTAGGTTGAAACCTATGCATGACAACATCTAGGAGTTCCCTGTTCAAACCTCAACCATAGGATGAATCCATGGCATGACAACAGTAGGACTTGATAGTCTCCCTCCTAGTTGGGCCTGTTCTCTTCTCATCTCAAAGCAGTTTAAGATACAGTAATCATGAATGATTTCTTTCGTACGTTACGAGCCTTAAGCTATCTGAGAAAGGATTGTGGGAGAGCTTCTTTTCCATAGTCTGGATGTTTAGTATGGTACCCTTTGGGTGACATGCGACGCATTCACTCTCAGGTCATAGTCTCTAGTGCGGTTGAAATCGCAAACACAATAAAAAACACTTCTTTTAGGAGATAACCCGTAGTTAGCCGAACTACGTTTGCTCTGATCTTTCATACCAGATGAAAGTACGTAGGCATAGGATGCGACGTCCTAGCGAGCAACCTTCCCCCCATAATCCCGTAGTTAGCCGAACTACGTTGACTCTGATTTCTCGTTCCAGACGGGAATACGTAGGCATAAAGCGCGACGCTTTGCCGAGTCATTTTTCTTTTCTTTTTCAGCCAGCCTTGATAGTTAGATAGATTATAACCAACCCGTCCAAGTAAACACACAAGCGAGGATCCCGTCGAGTACGACGGACGTGAGGGGTGCTAATACCTTCCCCTTGCGTAACCGACTCCCGAACCCAGACAATGGTTGCGATGACCTTGTCTTACCCTTATTCGTCAGGTTTTTCCGATCGTTTCCTTTCCCGCTCTGAGGGATAAATAACGAAAGGTGGCGACTCTTCTGTCATGCCGGCACCTTATTTTTCGCGCAAGCGACAACGACGAGGTCAGATGTTTACTTGGTTGATGACTGACAGAGAAGTCAGATATTCTACTTGATATAGGTGCCTGACGGCGATGTCAGAGGTTTCATTCTGCGGTTGGCAAATTTCCAGGTTCTTTGATATTCAACCGTCTTTTACCTTGAATGTCTGAAAGTCATTCGCTTTTCATCCCTTCAGGTCCAAGTCGCTTGAATAGGGGCAGCTGTTATACCCCAAAATTTGACCAACCTCTTTTCTTAATCTTTGGCTTATGTTTCATTGCATCTTAGCATCTTGCATTTTCATAGCATAGTTCTTACAGGAGATCAAGTGTTTATTTGTGTACCATCCAAGAGGAGAGCCTTTATTGGCTTCAAGCCCAAGCAAAGGCACTGGTACAAACCATCAGAAGATTGTCAGGGGGTCCATAAGGTCTTATCACTGGTGTGAACATAAGGTAGAAGTTTGTTGAATACCTCAGAGGTCATGGAGGAGTGGAATGGTTACTCAGTTCATCTGCATAATGCCCAGGTCAAAAGGGTTGGAATTAGGGTTTCAATTCTAATTAGGATAAAACTTGTTTCTTGAAGAAAACTTGTTTCCATGGCCCTCCATATGTCCTAAGGTGTTTGAGGATGGGTGATTGACCATCAATTTTAATCAGAAGAGCTCCAATTGATCAGTTGATTGGAAATCGGGAGATTTGGAGAAAAGTCAAATATGCAGTGAAAAAGTCAACTCCCGACTTTTTGAGGTCAAGATCATGATCCTCAATTTCAATATGACAATTGGATGGAATTTGATCAAGAAACGTCAAGGAAATCATGAAAAATCAAGAGTTGTTGAAAGTTGCTATTTTGGGATTTAGGGTTTTAGAAACTTTCCATTTTTGGAAAGTTTTATGTTTGGAATAGCCATCTTCAAAGCCATTTTTATTCATCAAGGTTTCAAATGAACCTTTGGCAAACATCAAAGTTGTTCCTTGTATTTCAAGCTTTCTTTTGAGTACCAATTCATCATCATATGATATTTGGAGCTCAAGTTATGATCAATCAAAGTTGGGGATTTCAGTGATTTCAAAACTGTCAAGTTTGGACAGATTTTTTTCACCACTTTGCAAGCCAAATTCCATCAAGCTCTTGATGTCAAATGAAAATTTTTCCCAAATAAAAGTTGTAGAGCATGTTACAAGCTTTCCAAAGAGTACAAGAAGTCCTCTATTGGATTTGAGAAGCTCAAGTTATGGATGGACAAAGTTGAGAAAAAATAAGACAAAATCCATAACTTAGAATTTTTCTAAGTTATTTGTGGACAGATTTCGTGGCATGATTTTCAACCTCAAATTTTATGATCTAGCAATGACCCAATGGAACTTTCATCAACCTAAAATTTGTTCTACTCCATGCCCTCTTTACTAAGAACTCAAGTCTAGGGTAAATGGATCTTTGAGCACCAAGATATCATTGATCAAAGTTGGAGGTTTGAGCATATTTTCAAAGCATGTATTTGGTTCATCTTGGCATGTATTGCAAGTATTCATGTAGAATCCTTGCATTGCCCAAGTCATGCGCATGAGTTGCCTATTTTTCCCACCAAACTTTGCCAAAATGAGACCAACCAAGCTTGTACCATTTTTTGACATTTTGAATTTTTCTTGCTCAAAGAGGAAGAGACCAGCCACCCTCCTTCTGCCCACTCTGCATTTTCAACTGCTTGTTCCCTCCACTCCAAAAAACAACAAAAGTGCAAGCATGCTCATGTACTACCCTTTGATTCACCATTTGATTCAAACAACTTTGAACATGTAGCATCTGATCCATCCATCTTTCACCACAGTAAAATCCTTCAAAATCCCCTTTTCACATCCTATTTAAGCTAACTAGCAGCTGGGCAAAACCCTAGCCACCATTTGAGAGAGAAATCAGATTTGACATTTTTTCTCTCCTCTAAAAATTCCCTTGAATCTCACTCATTTCCTCACTATTCTTCAAACCCATCATCACAAATTTATCACTTCAACACTACTTGGAAGCTGCTTGCAAAAAGAGGAGTTATTAGTTCTTCTCTTAAACTGCTCCAAAAACCAGTTGTTGCATCAAGAAGGGGATAGCTTGCTGCTAGCTTGCTGTGAGGAGTTTGTAAGAGGTAAGTGTTTCCAAACACTTTTTTTATTATTGCATCAACATCATTAAAACATGTTTGAGCCTGAATGTGTTCTTGGAATTGGTTAATTTTCATTTGAAGTGTTGATGTTGTTTTATGATGACAAGACTGTTTTATTTGTATGCAACTTTGTTCTGTTGAATGTTTGTGAGGTTGTTATTAACTTGACATTATTATGGCAAATGTTCCTCTATCCATGTGAACTATGCTTGGTGTTTTTGTTTTGCTGTCAAGTGTGTTTATGCTTGAGATAGAGTTTATCAGTTCAGGTTTAGTAGTTAGTAAGTTGATGCTGTCATGAGTTTTTGTTTGGTCCTGTGAAACTTATATTGATGTCATGCTTAATACTGTCATGTGAAAATGTTGGAGTTAATCTTGTTTTGAGTCTGAGTTATTGACTCACACCTTGTCACTATCAGAATCTATTTCTCATTTGGTAAGGTTTGGTTGTGCTGTGACTTTCAAGTTAATGTTTGGATTTGAAGTCAATGACCAAAGGGTTGTTACCATTTCTGTTTGAGTTTTTTCTATTGTTCTGTTGCAAGACCATTTAGAATGTTAGAAGCATTGAGTGTGTCAACTCAGGGTTAGTTGCTAACAAGTTGGTACTATTATGAGGATTTTGACTGTTGGACCTTGGAGAACAGTTCTTACTATTTTGATTGTTAGGCTTGAATTAACTTTGGGTAGCAATTAAGAATTGTCAAGAGCATTCAAGCTTAAGGCTGTTTTGGTGTTGGTGAGGAGGTTGTTACCTTGGTTCTTATGGAGTGTTGAGTGCTAGTTGGTTCAACTAGTTTAGAGTTGGATAGATTTTTCATTCGGATTTAGGTGTGTTTGTGAACTCTTGCCACTGTTAGGACATTCGATGCCTTGTTATTCTGAGAGTTATGTGTGTTGGATGACATGAGTTTGTAGCATCTCATTTAGAGCTATTCATTTAAATGAAGAGGTTGGTAGCAAGTTGTGTATTAATGTTTTTGCTTCTGTTCAATGTTGTCAAAGGCATGAAATGATCAAATTGTTTTATTGATGTGCATGATTGTCAAATTCTGTTTTGTTTGAGAAGTTTGGAAACTATCATTAAATCTCTTTATAAAAGGGTTGCTGCCAGAATTTGGTCCTTATGCAGAAGTTAGCTTATTGCTATCATTAGGATTAACTTAGACCATTTGAACTTTGCATTGCTTACAACCATCTCGTTAGACTTTGCTGATATAGGTTTGCTAAATCTGTACCATTTACCTTTAGATGATGTTGCCTTGGAAGAGCATGGTTGTTGATATTTTGGTTTTGAGGTCTGTTAACCTCCTTTTCTTTAAGAATCTCAGTCAGCTTATAGAGTTCATGAGAATTAAGTCCAGGTCTTAGTAGATGCCTAGGTAGGCTGAGTGTGGTTGGTTATGTTTGTGGCCATGTGTTCTGTCAAGGTTTGTTCTTGTGAGCTCATTTGGGTTGTCAAAAAGGCAAGGATTTGGATTACTGCTGGCTGTTTAGATTCATTGAGTTTGTCTTGAAATTTGCCTTATATGTGTTGGATAACAATGAGCGGTTAGTGTTTGAGTTTAGTTTGACATAGACCACTTAGCACTGTCATGAGGTTTTTGAGTGGCTATTGTATTCGGTTCCCATATTTTGGATAAGTCTATATTGGAAATGTCATGAGAGGCAGTTTGTTTTGGCTGACTGATTGATTAAGTGTTAGTTGGTTGATGCATAATTGTGAGAACACCATGAAGGATCTCTTTTAGTCTTGTGATGATATCTTTGGGCTGTGAGCTTGACTTTCATTTGATACCAGTATCAACTGTTTTTAAGCATAACTTATTTCGCTCTTGTCACATTTGTTTTGAGAATCATCTACCATGTGTTGCTAGCTAGTGTCATTGGCCACTTTTTGAAGTTTAGTGCTAGCATTCTGCTAGGAATCAAATACCATGTTTGACAGTCATCATTGGTGAAATTAAATTGGATTTGCCTAACTTGTGAGGTTTGTATTATGACTAACTTTAGGGTCATGTATTGAGGCTGCTGCTTGTTGATAGCATGATTATGTTAAGCTGATGTTCATTGCTCCTAAAATTTGTTCCTCATACCAGAGCTTGTTTGCAATTTAGCACTGACATGTGAAGTAGGTGTCGCACCTCGAAAAATCACGGAGACATTTCGGAGAAACGACCCTCGCGCGAAAGGCGCGGAAATGCGGTTCGACAGAGTCGCCACCGAACTTTATTTTTCCCGTATACACGGGAGAGGAAAATATCAAGAAAACCTCATAGAACGGAAAGGAACACGGTCGTCGCAACCATATTTCTGGGTTCGGGAGTCGGTTACGCGAGGGGAAGGTATTAGCACCCCTCACGTCCGTCGTACTCGACGGGAACCTCTTAATTCGAGTTAATGGATGTTAGCTGAACTTAATTCTTCTCTTCTTGATACTAAATGCTAAAGGATACTATAGAGGGGTAAAGACACTAGGGGAAAGGGGATGGTTAGAGGATAGGGTGCTCGCCAAGGATTGGGGCCCTTGTGCCTACGTATGCTCATTCGGACGAGAATGAGAAATCAGAGCGTCGTAGTTCGACTACGGGAAAAGATGGGGGAAATGGAAGATGGAGGGGATTGTGCTCGCCAAGATCATCGCAATCTTGTGCCTACGTATCTTACATTCAAGAGTGAATGAAGAATCAGAGCGTTCATAGTTCGTGGTTACGACCACGAAAGAAACTGGATTTGAATGAGTTTGAAAGGGGTACGGATGACGACTACTTGAAGCTTAAGAAAGACTTCTTGGACCCAAGTAATCGGGAGAGTGAACCAAAGACTTGGAACACTCTCTTTTTCATCATGAAGGAAAGATATGTTTGAAAGGATAAGGTTGAAACAATGACGATCACTTGAAGCCTAAGAAAGATTTCAAAGACCCCAAATAATCGGGAAAGCGAACCAAAGACTTGGAACACTCTCTTTTTCATCGCAAGAGATGAAAGTGTTTGAATGGTGTTTGAATGAGTGGTGGGAAACGGATGACAATTATTCGAAGCTTAAGAAAGAGTTCTCAAAGTCCAAATAATCAGGAGAGCGGACCAAAGACTTGGAACACTCTCTTTTTCATCGTGAAAGGAAAGTTGCTTGAGTTGGAGATAGTTGAACGATGTCGAGTTGTTAATGTTATTTAGAGGCGTCAATTGTTCACACCCGAATAAGACAACTCGCATGTAAACAACTGAAAGCAAGATCAAAGACTTGAACCTACTCTTTACACCTTGAAAAGAATTAAATAGTTGTTAATTGATTGATGGTTTGTTTCGAAAATCCACTTGACGTTGGATCAAGGGTTTGACACATTATCGCGTGCAAAGCGTGTTGAAAATGAAATTGTTTGAAAAAAGAGACCGACTTGACTTACGCATCAAGGGTCGAGTTGTAATAGGTTGATGGAGAATGCATACGAGCACTCGACTTACGGGTTGTTTGAAAGTGGCTCGGTGATGAGTCGAGAATTAGTTTGAAAATAGTTTAAATCCGCTCTAGTCCCTATGGGTGCTCCTAGGAGATAAACTAATAATCAAAAAAATGCGAAACATACATTGGAATGGGATAGGGGTACATATAAGTTACACGGGATTGCACAAAATAAAGAGGTCTCATTGTCAGTTAGCCCAAGAGAAAGTCGTGTGTGTGCATTAGTGTCCTAAATTACGCCTTGAGCAAAGTCGGGCACAAACTTGATATTAGGATACCTGCAAATGACCAAAGATCCAACAGTCCACCAATTTGGTTTTTAGCGGTTTCGATAATTTATTATGTGTTTTCGAATATGGGTGAATAAATATGAATAAATATGATATGATAATAATAATGTGAATAAATAATATGACAATAATATAGCAAGATAATATAACAATAATATCCACAATAATATTTGACAGAAATTAAAGTTAGTGGTTAGTTTAGTGAATCGAATCGGTACACGAAAGAATAGGATCTAGTCTTAATCGCAAACATAATGCCGATTAATCAAAGGTAGCCTATCACGATCCCAAAGTACGGAAAATGACCCCAATGGTAATTCCCCATAGATTTGAAATCGAGAAGGTTATCAACTTCGATACGCGACGCTTACGAATAAAAAACTTTCATCGATCCAATAATCGAAATAAAATCGGAGAAAAAAATGGTCTCGGATCCTTTGTTTCACGCCAATAATTTGACGGTTAAACGGTGGAAATCTCGTCATCGACCCAAAAACGATAAAAATAATTTTAAAAAAAAAACCGAATATGAAAAGGGAATTTGGTTCAACAATAATTATCAAAGAAACCCACAATACCAATTGGAATTAATATGCCTCTTGATTAAAAAGGAGCATGTACATGAAATTAATAGGAGTTAAAAAAAAAATTACAAAACCTTAATATTAAAACCATAAAGTTAGAAGAGGGGTATGAAACTCCCGGTGGGTGTGCTGGTTATCAAATCATGGAAATCATCTGGGCTTAGCCATCAGCCCATTATTCCAAAAAAAGTGCAATGGGGTAAAAAAAAAGAACAAAACGGGCTACAAGCCCCTAAATCCAACCAACAGATTTTCATGAAATAATAAAAACACTTATTTTAATTTTCGTTTTGAAAAAAAAACACGTAATCAAATTGAAATCTAGTTGAAACACGGTCGTCTTCTACCTCGTCTCAAACTCGCTCGCTCACCCTCAAAACTCGACCTGTTTCGAATCACCCTCCTTCTGTTTCTTCTTCTTTCCGCTTTCTCTGGTTCTGTTTCTGTTTGGACTTTATGGTTGAAAGTGGAGATTTGAGTCTCTGAAATGGGTTGAAGAGGTTAGTGATGGATTTGATGGTGGTTGTTGAGGAAATGAGGGTTACGGCTGTTGAAGGGGTTTGTGGGTTATCGGTGGGTTTCAGAAAGGGATTTGAATGGAGGGCCGTTTGGTGGTTCGTTTGGAGGTTCTGGGTTTGGACGAAGATGGCGTCGAGGTTTTTTTCGCGAGTTGTTGGAGTTGGTTGCTGAAGAAGAAAAAGGAGGTGGATACGGATGTTTCTGGGTTTGGTGAAAGGTGGTTGTGGTGTTGAACCGGGTTTGAAGATAGTTGAAGGTTGGTTTGAAGAGTGTTGTTTGAAAAGCCGGGTTATGGAGACGAAATTTAACGGAGGCTGGAGGTGACTATACGAGTTTTTTGGAAAAGGGTTTGAATAAGATGATGTTGTTGTTTGGTGTTAATGAAAAATTCTAGAAAAGAAACGATGAAGAAAGATGTTTGAGGTTGAGAGTGATGACTGAGCTTTAGTTTTCTGGGTTAGCTTTAATGGAGTTCCAGGTTGGAGGTTTGAGTGTGGAAGAAGAGGTTGCGGTTGTTTTGGTGTTTACGTTTTCTGGGGTTATTGCAGAGAGAAGGGAATGGATGAAGGTGGGTTGCTTGTGTTTTTTTCGGAAATGGGTTAACGAGAGAAATCAATGGAGGTGATGAGATGATGGTGTAGTTCGGTTGATGATGAAGTTGGAGGAAGGAGGTGCTGAGTTCTAGGGTTGGTGCTTTTGGGATTAAAGTTGCTTGGTGTTGTAGCGGCTAGGGCTTTCTTACTGTAGCATTCTCACCTGTTTTTATATGGAGAGAATCCCTGGAGGATTGAGGTGAGGTTTTGCCCTTGTAGTACGATTCACTCAATCTTTTTTGTCTGTAGTGAGGTAAAGACTTTTTACCACAACACCAAATAATCTCTGATTTTACTGTTAGTAAATTGAATTTTTACTGTCTGTTATCTTGAAATAAGGTGCTGATAAAAACTAATGTCCTCTTTTGTTGAAATTCACTAATGCCCAAGTTGTGGAATTAACTTGTATCCATGGTTTACCCTTGCATCTAAACCACTCTGTGCATCTGTAGGTTTTTTATGAGATAAACTACCGATAATGCGACACAGGGAAATGTTGCTATTAAGGTGCTTGCTGCATCGAATACTATCCTGACAGTATTGTGAGTAATCAGAACTTACTTGCATATGATTGGTATGTTCGCAATAATTCCTCCATTTCCTTATTTGAAATCGATAAAATGAAATCTTTGATCACTTTCTGCATAATGATTTTGCAGGTCACGCCGCTGTTATTTCGGGCTATTTTTGCAATTTACGGCACTATTATGGAGCACATGAATTGTATGAGCATGGTAACTGTATTGCCGTTTCGCAGTTGTGCGTATACGACATGAAGGTTTGATTCAGTGCTATGCAGGTGCGCCGGCTTAGAAGCTCGATGACAGGTACGGACATCCATCCTTAATTTTCCATGCTTGCTTAAATCGTGCAAGACACAACTTATTGAATGTTGCAAGTATACGTCTTTTTGAAAAATGCCGGCGAGCTTTGAGATGAATAGATCATAATGGAAATTTTCCTTACTTTTTCTTGTGTTGATGCAGGTTTGATACAGAAGTTATTCAAGACCAACCCTTTTTTTTTAAGTAAATCAGGATCCATCATGCCCTTAGCTGAAATCAAAGTATTTAACCATGATAGTGCGTATGGTGAACGAGATGAAACCTCATAAGCTGCTACCAACAATGCCCCTAAAGGAACAACAAGGACATTCAGAACCTGTGCAGGGTCTGCGAACAGCAAGAGTAACTTCAAAATTGATTTGGATGATGCGTAGTCCAGAGATGATGCAAGGGAAACTACTGCAGCCAATCTGAGTTAAATTCATGATCATGACTATACATCAGGTTTCGCAGTTACCCAACACCTAGCTTCCCCTTATGATATGGTTTTGCTATTCCACAATTTCCAAAGCACAGGTCTTAATCCATTGTTTTTGTATTATACATACCTAAGAGTCGGAAAACAAACATGTTACCAGCCCAAGTGAATTGGATCACGGGACAACTTCATTTCCAAATATTGTGTTGTCTTTTCTGTCTCCTTGTCTTGTCTTACTTTTGGTTGTGCAGGTTGCAGCCAGTGGTGTCGTTTGCGATCCGCGCGTGGTTTAATTTGCATCAAGGTTGTCATTATCTTCCTTATGATGATTATGGAGTGGTCCACAGCAGTAGCAAAACAAAGTTGAAGCTTCAAGGCGAAGAATCAGAGTTCTTGTTGATTTCTATCATCAAATGTGGCTGCAACCTCCAATTTCAGCTCTACTATAATAACGCCCTGTCGGAGATTCAATTATCCGAAAGACACCTCTCATTGTTTTTGCACTGTGAACTGACTGTGGCTTCGATTGAATGGTATGTTTTCTCTTTGTGTTCATACAATGCATTGAAGTTTGTCATATTGTTTGCCTAATATCCAAACTTGGACTCTTAACATTTAGTGGGAACTCTACTGATATCCCCACTCATTATGTAGACTTTCCTTCTATTGACAGTGTATTGGACACATGCTGGTGCGGTTTGGCAATAAAGTTGGTATCTTTTGTAACTCACTTTCTTTATTTATTCTTGATCTTGAATCCCTAGCTTTAACTTGGCTTCATTTTGTTACTGCATAGGTTTTAACAAGAAGAGCTTAACAACATGAATTCAACACGATAATGGATAGAGCTACTTCTGAAATTGTGTTGACTTGGCACAATCTTGCTGTCGGCGACGGCCGTTCTTATGGGGTGAGTATGGACACAATGGATGGCATTTAAGGATACATGGATTGATGCAAAACCTGTAGCCCGTGGTACCAATATTAGTCCTGAATGGTTCCTTTCAACTTTGTCGTCTCTGATATGCTGGAAGCCTGAAGGATGGAAAACACACAGCAGGCACATGAAGATGATTACCGAGAGGTCAACAAGCTGTTCTTCGACTTGCAGCGTGGGACTCAGTCGTTTAACTTTGGTAGAGCATCTGAATGAGTTTTCTTCATTTTCCTTAACAGGTGAATTGTGAACTGAAACAATTGGATATCACGGTGAATCAAACCCTGTTGCTGTCAATAATTTCTTCTAACCATCATTTTCCTTTTTTTCACGAATGAGCTGACTTGTTGATACTTGATCTGTCACAGGTTTGCGACTTTAATTGTATTTATCGAAGTTGGTCATAAAGTGATGTTCGACCCGCAGCTAGACCTCATAATGACTTGCAGCGAGTGAAACCGTGGCTGGACTGTATAATAACCTGCGGCAAGAGCTGCGATACAGACGTATTACCGATTCATTCTTATAACCTTAGTATCCTACTCACACTTCCCTGGTACTTAATAGTGCTTTCCTTTTCATATCTGCACAGGGAATTTACGGTTTGCTGCCGGTGGCTGGGGGCTTGCCTTGATACCTGAAGCAAGCTTCCAAGCACATTCCTCGTGAACTTTGGTATTGTAAATAGAAACAGAACGAACAGTCACAGTGCTGCCTGAGATCATTGTTTTCGTAACGCTTCCGGTAATGCTTACCGACTATCTCCAGTGTAATAGTTATCCTTATTTCCATTTTTTCAATGCATTCATATTCTCTTGTAACCTGCTGTTGCTTATTTCCCCTACTCATTGAAAATATGTCAGTTTCGATCTTGACTATTTTGATGGTTGTAGGATCACGTTATTCCTTTGGCTTGGCATAAAGAAATGAAATGAAATACAACGTGGTTGCTTGGCATGGATGATGAATATTTGGAGGATAATACATTGAAGAAACTTAACTTCTTGACTTAAGGGGGTTTGTATGTGCCTCGACTCCATAATGAGTGTGTCTTGAACTTACCCATTAATGTCTTTTTTCAATTTGAAACAAGCTCATTTGCTGTAATGTATTATCAAAGAATAATGTACAAATCCAAGAGTCATGTTGATGTAACTTTGATGTGCAAAAGAATTATTTTTTTGGCTTCATCTTGATTTCCATGTCTTACAATTGCATCGTTCCCATTTTGCCTAAAATCGTGTAGGAAGCTCTATGATTCTGAACATTTGTTTGTCTATTTCAGTCACAGCTCTATTGACTATATAACCATCCTTTTTGGCGCTCACTCAAATATTCAAGAAGCTTATCATCATTCTCATGGAAGAGGCATCTACTAACAAGACCAAACTCCAAGTTACGAGTACCAAACTGACCATTCGGTCTGAGAAGATTGATATGAATTTACAACATGAATTATGAATTTAAATAAAAATAAATTCTCAACCCAATTTGGTAGTAACTTTCCTCATGTTGTATCCCACGGGGCTTGGAAACGATAGAAATGAAACAACCATACTTTGTATTATGCTTCCCTTTTAAATTCAAATAATAACAAAACATCCTTCCTTGAATCGGATAAGAAACAAAATTTTACATCAAACCTCCGTCAATCCCGTTCATTTAATAGCACTCCTTGTGATATTTTAATTCTCATCCAGACAATCCAAAATCAAGACTCATAACTTCAGTGACAAAAACAATTCTTGAATTTTACCAATAAACTCAACGAACCTCAACTCCACATGCAATACATGGAGCCTCTAGAACTAAACATGTGTTCCATATGGATATAATTGGACGTGAATGTTTCCTGTAACTAGAGGCAATATATGATCAACGAAAATGAACTGAAACAAAGATGAAGTAACTTAGCGTAGGACAAATTTGGGGTATGACAGATGCCCCTATCTAATTGGCTTAAACCAAGTAAGATGAATTGTTGTTGCGTTTCAATCTTTCAAGGTGGGAGTCAATTAGATACAAGTAAAACCCTAAATTTTTCCGAAAAGGAAACACGTGCTCGACAATTGAAGTGCTGGATAAGGTAAGCTTCTGAGTAAACTGTGGAAAAATAGCAACAGGTCGCCATCACCAAAAGGATGATGGGATAAAACACACACGGTTACTACCACCAAAAGGATGATAAAGCAAAAACCCACTCGCACAATCTGGCATTAATGACTATGACAGACCCCCCACAAAAAGGATGACGGAGCGAAACACAAACCAAACAATATCGCACAATCTATCATTAATGACCATGATAGACCCCCCACCAAAAGGATGACGGAGCGAAACACAAAACAAACAATATCGCACAATCTATCATTAATGACCATGATAGACCCCCACCAAAAGGATGACGGAGCGAAACACAAACCAAACAATATCGCATAATCTATCATTAATGACCATGATAGACCCCCCACCAAAAGGATGACGGAGCGAAACACAAAACACATCGCACAATCTATCATTAATGACCATGATAGACCCCCCACCAAAAGAATGACGGAGCGAAACACGAACAAAATATCGCGTAATCTGACATCGACGAAATGCCAGACCCACCATCAAAAGGATGACGGAGCGAAACACAAACAAAATATCGCGCAATCTGACATCGACGAAATGCCAGACCCACCACCAAAAGGATGATAGAGCGAAACATAAACAAAATATCGCGCAATCTGACATCGACGAAATGCCAGACCCACCACCAAAAGGATGATGGAGCGAAACACAAACAAAATATCGTGCAATCTGATATCGAAGAAATGCCAGACCCACCACCAAAAGGATGCTGGAGCGAAACACAAACAAAATATCGCGCAATCTGACATCGACGAAATGCCAGACCCACCACCAAAAGGATGATGGAGCGAAACACACACCAATCACTACCACCAAAAGGATGATAGGACAAACACAAATAGAAGGTTACCAACATCGAAAGGATGCAGGCTATGTTGAACTGACGAAGTTCGGCTATCACCAAAAGGATGATAGTAAGGCAATTGACAACGATCACGCTTGCTGGGTACAACTCAATGGGGGACCCCCCAAGAGGAAGATTGAATTGAAACGAGTCAACGGGGTACGCCCACCATCTTGCTTGGAGATCATAATTTTGCTGAAATGATTTCATGGTTACGCCCATGAATTTTGAAGAGGATGCCCCTGACTGGGCTGAGTTTGTCTTGATGTCTTGTTTTGCTCAACAAAAGGTTGAACAACTTCATGAGGAACGCTCATGGTCTTGATGAAGATGCCCCTGCTCGGGTAGGATCTTGCACTGAACTTCTTGGATTTGCCCAACAAAAGTTTGAACAACTTAGTGGGAATGCCCACGGTCTTGAATGGTATGCCCCTGACTGGGCTGAATTTTGCTTTAAACAACTTCGTATTTTGTGGAAGAAACCCACAATCGCAGAAGATTGCCCCTGACTGGGCTGATGAATGCTTTGAAGCTCTTGATACTCGCGGGAGAAATCCACGACCTTTGTGGAAGATGCCCCTGACCGGGCTAATGACGGTATTGGAAATCTTCAAGATTGATCCTGGACCTTGACTTGCATATGCGAATGCTGGATGACAATGATATTCCATAACGAACGGAAGTGCAAATGCAAATGCTGACGCGCGGAGATGCAAGAGCTGGGGGAATATGGTATGATTGGAGTATGCATATTATGTAAGACGCTTATGAGGTCAAATGCAATGCGTATGATGCATATGATGCAGACGAGGTGATTGGGAATGCAGGTGGAAATGCCAGCTTGGTGGACTTTTGGTAGTTGCCATGCGAATTGGACTTCGGGTGGTGGGAGAGATTGACTTCCTCGACACGTAGTTTGTTGAAGACGTCATGATTGAAGCAACAGATGCTCTGGATGTCCCAAGTCTGGGTATTTGGTAGTTTGTTGTGAATTTCCTTCAGAGAAGGTTGCAACTCTGCTTGATGGTCAGGACGACCTGGTCTTGCCCCAGTTCGAACATGGTAATGGTCTGCCCCAGATTAATCAGTTCTGACATATGGAAGTTGAACTCGGATGACTTGCCCCTGCTCGAGCTGTTGAGTGATTTGCCCCAGCCTGTGGGTTCTGAGGTAGTCTCGCTTCGTGACAGCCACTGAAAGTCAAGTTCCTTCTTGATTGTCCTTTATTGAGTTGTCCTTGAATACCTAGCACTGATTTGCAATTAAAATTGTACATTCACAAATGGTAATAATTAATGCAAAGTTCGACGCAAGATCTGAAAAAGTGTCTTTTATTGAAGTGTCGTAATAGTGAGACGAATGGACTGCTAGCCTAGACGTTGTGCTGTTTGATTGGTGCGAAAAGATGTTTGCAAGAATAATGACACCAATGTTAATAATTAACAATCATGTGAGGAGTCAGGTTACGCAACCTTGCGATAGTATGCTTTCAGAATAAAACTCGTCTCAATTAGGTCTTTCAAGGGTTGTAACATGGTCTGGTTCACGGTTATGAAACAAAAGGTTATTAGGCTCAAAGTATGATTTGTACCCACCCCCTCTTCGTAATGATCTCCAGTCCTACGCTCAGTTAATTCTACACTTGTCTGGACGGTGTAAGCTTGAAGGTTCAAGGTTTGCTCGACATGGCAGTCACCTTATTTTGGTTTTTGATGTTAGTGCCCTTTTGATCTGGGTGGCCACTGAATCTTTTTTTGTTTTTGTTGAGGGTTTCAGGGTCCTCTTTTACTTTTGTTTTTGATCCCTAACTTTTGCATGGATTGACTTTGCTCGTCAGATCCATCGGGATTGCCTTGATTTTGCCTAAGTCCCCTCTGAGGTGTTTGACTTATCAGGCTTTTGATATTTTTTTTTGGATTTTGTTGGAGGGTTGTGACTGCCAGGTCATGGGTCATTGCTTGTTGATTCAAGTGCGAAGTTGAATTAACTGAACACTACCCTGCCCCAGGTTGAGTGTAAAGGTTTGAATATCCGAAGGAAACTACTACTTCTAGGCTCGAAGTGGTTTACTAGGGATTAACTCCTTATATCTCCGGTGTTTGGGGATTTGAAGCAATGCATTTACATCATTGACGAGATTCGGTATGAAAGCATACGATTTGCAATTATGGGTATCTCGCTTTCATCATCCTTCCTCAAACCAAGCTAAACAACGGTGAATAGAGTGGAGTGAATAAATGTGTCAGTGATAAGTGAAAATGAGTCAATACGACATAACTAATTCAAAACATGCATAAACGATACATTAATGAAAACCAAATACAAATGGCAATTGTTCAAAGCATACAATACTTAAATAAACAAAGACAAAACATAAGAAATGTGAAATATGAAATGGCAGCATGACGGCCTTCTTCGGGGAATGAACTTGACTGGAATTGATCTGATGTTGGCACTAGTTGACTGGTGGCATCGGATTATTGATGATATTTGGAGACTTCCCATTGAAGTTGATAGCATCCCTATCGATCATGTCTTGAATTATGTGCTTGAAAGCTGATAACGAGAAAACGCATCGATTATATCGCTAGATTTCATTAACGTTTTATCGCATATTCACCGTTTTAACACTCGATTTCCCGAGTTTTTCTTACCATTTTGCAGGTACATCATTATATGGAGCTAAATCATGAATTAAGAGCAAAAGGAACAAAAGAAACCATAAAGAGATGAAGAAATGAAGAAGCCTGAAAATGACTGCATAATTTGTTGCAGCCACGATCGTTACAAGGGTGTCACGACCGTGACACCCCAATTTAGACCATCACGACCGTAAGAGGGTGGCCACGACCGTGACACTTAGAAACCTCAAGATACGAACGTGAAGACCTTGTCACGCCCGTGACAAGGATAAAATTAGGTTCTTGACTCAGACTACGTCAAAGCACTACGTGAAGACCACTTCTCCTATTGGCATTACATGAAGACCATCTCTCCTATTTTCTTGCCACGTTCCTGCATTCCTTCAACAAATCCAGCAAGGCCCATGCAACAAAGGTCCAAAAATCCAGCCCATTAAAGACTCTATAAATAAGTACAAGTTCTATGAACAAGGACACAATTCTTTATTCAAATTTCTGCGGAAGCTCTGCCGAACTGTATTACGACCCTGCCTTTCCATTCCAGCATTATTTTTAGTTTCTGTTTCGTTTTTATTTGTATCCAAACCAACCATATAACAATTTCCAACATCAGGAAATTGTTATACATTTATTTGTTTCTAAACCTTCAGCATTCGTTTATTTTAAATTTCCGCCTACTCCAAGCTTTCCGATCTGTGGAAGAAGGAGTCTGCTCGAATATTTGTTAACCAGGTTTTTATTATATTGCAATTTAATTTAGTTATAATGTCTGTTTATTTTTCTGCCGTGAGTACGTTATTATTAAATTCTCTGTTTCTGCCTGGTTCAACATCGATGAGTAGCTAAACACCTTAGGGCGGTATGTAGTTATAACAAACTTAACCGGTAAAATATAACCATAGGCTGAAAATAATTAATCACTTAACATTCTGGCTGATACTTTTTAATTGAAATAGACCTTTTCGTTACGAGAGTAAGAAAAGAGTATTAGGTTAGGTCAAGACCACGAGAGTGTGAGATTTTAACCAGATAGCTAAAGTTAGGCATTTAAATTAAACACAGCAAGAGCGCTTTAAGATAAATTAGAATTACTTAGTTTCCAAAAATTACCTCTAAACACTTATGGGCTAGCGAGAGCAGGCATAGGGCTTTAGGGATAAGATCTGATATAAGACCACGAGAGTGTGAGTTGAGGGTATTTAAACTGGTAACCTCTACCGAATAGATTAAGTGAACATCTCTATAAGCCTAGGTTAGATTGACCCACCTAAGTTAGTATAATTACATACCGACCGCCTTAGTATTACTTTATAAAAACTTAAATTTAATTCCGCCTTTAATAGTCTTAAAAACCAACAACAATCGTGACAACCATTCGCCTTAGCTAAACTAGAAGTTCATCTAGCACTAAGTAACCATAGAATCCCTGTGGATCGATAATCTTAAATATTACTTCGATAGGTTGTGCACTTGCAGTAAGATACCGCTAGACGCATAAGTAGACACGTCTTTAGCCCATCAAGTTTTTGGCGCCGTTGCCGGGGATTCCTTAATTTAGTTACTAGTGCATTTAGGTAGCATTGTCTAGACTAAGGTATCAACTATTTAATTTAATCTAATCTCCGAGTGTATGCCAAGTACTCGCTTTAAAAGCGAAGACTTACAACCTCTAATCCCTGAATCGGAATGCTTCTTACACGTAAGAAGACGTATATTCGATTTCGAAAATAATTCCAATATTCTAGATCTTCAATTAGATCCGCCTAAACCAGTCATAAAATCAGAGGACACAGAGATGGCTGAAGAACAGACTCATCCACTCAAGTATTACGCTAATCCTTCGCAAGGTGAACCGCATTCAAGCATTGCAGCGCCGACTATCAACCGAAATGATTTCGAACTAAAACCTTCGTTGATATCAGCCGTGCAACAAAATCAATTCGCCGGAAATCCTACCGAGGATCCGAATCTTCATCTTTCGATCTTTGTGCAATATGCAGATACCGTAAAAGCCAATGGAGTTACCCAAGAAGCTATTAGACTACGTTTATTTCCTTTTTCGCTTCGAGACAGAGCAAGAGCTTGGCTTCAATCTCTGCCTTCGAACTCAGTAACTACGTGGGCAGAACTTAAGAAAGTTTTCTTGAATAGGTATTTTCCACCTAGCAAGACAGCTATGCTGAGAGCTCAGATCAACGGATTTAAGCAAAGAGAAAGTGAATCATTATTCGAAGCTTGGGAACGCTATAAGGATCTACTTAGACTTTGTCCACATCATGGATTAATAGACTGGATGGTCATCCATACCTTCTATAATGGACTCTTGTACAATACAAGAATGACAATTGACGCTGCCGCGGGTGGTGCATTGATGGACAAAGAATATCGTGATGCCTATGCACTTATCGAAAGTATGGCTCAAAATCATTACCTTTGGGGAAGCGAGAGAGTCGCAACTGAGAAACCAACAAAGGGAGGTATGTACGAAGTAAGTAGTATGGACCAAGTCAATGCGAAATTTGACCAACTAAGCCAAAAGATCGATAACTTGGCCATAACACCTGCAGCCACCGTGGCTGCAGTAACACCTAACTGTGAGTTATGTGGAGTCCCAGGACACGAAGTTTCTGATTGTCAACTATTGGCAGGAACTCCCACTGATCAAGTGAATTATGCTCAAGGAAACCCTTACTCAAACACATACAACCCAGGTTGGAAGAATCATCCGAACTTCTCCTATAAGAATAACAATGCTTATTACGCACCAGGTCAAGCACCAGCTACATCACCAGGATATCAAAAGACTGCTCCTAATATCCCTAGAAAATCGAACCTTGAACTGATGATGGAGAACTTTATAGCTAACCAATCTCAAACAAACAAGGACTTCTTAAACCAAAACATTCACACTAGTGAGCAGATTAAACAATTAGTGAGCAAAGTAGATGCATTAGCTACACATAACAAAATGCTTGAAACTCAGATTTCACAAGTAGCTCAACAACAAGCACCTACTGCCGCACCAGCTGGAGTATTCCCTGGACAACCTCAACCTAATCCGAAAGGACATGCTAACGCTGTAATATTAAGAAGTGGCAAGGAACTTGACGGACCTACCGATCCAAGACTTGACAATCCAGCCATGTACCAAAAACCGGATAAACCGACTGAAGTGGTGAATGATCCAGAAGAAAAGGAAGATGAAAGTCGAGAGGTAGTGGAGAAAGAACAACCTTATGTGCCTCCACCACCCTATAAACCACCAATTCCGTACCCTCAAAGACTAATAAATTCCAAGACGACGGGTCAATTTAAGAAATTTGTCGAACTTCTGAAACAGTTGAATATTACTATTCCGTTTACAGAAGCAATTACCCAAATACCCTCGTATGCTAAGTTTTTAAAAGAAATCTTATCCAATAAGAAAAAGATAGAGGATAACGGAACAGTTACACTTACTGCCGAGTGTAGCGCCATAATTCAGAATAACATGCCTCCTAAGCTAAAAGATCCAGGAAGTTTCTCTATACCCTGTGTAATAGGAAAATTCGTCATTGACAAAGCTCTATGCGATTTAGGAGCCAGTATCAGTGTTATGCCCTTAACGATTTGCAAAAGGCTAGACATGGGAGACCTAAGACCAACTAAAATGTCTGTTCAACTAGCCGATCGCTCTGTTAAATATCCTGTAGGCATACTAGAAAACGTCCCAGTACGTATAGGACAATTCTACATTCCTACTGACTTTATAATCATGGACATCTCTGAAGACTCCACTACACCTATCATACTAGGAAGACCATTCTTAGCTACCGCCGGAGCTATAATAGACGTAAAAAGAGGAAAGCTAACCTTTGAAGTAGGTGAAGAGAAAGTTGAATTTGTTTTAACACAATTCTTACAATCACCAGCTATAGAGGATACATGCTATCTATTGGACGTAATTGACGAATGTGTAAGAGAAATGGAACTGAAAGAGATCACTTATTCTGAAATAATGAAAATTCAAATCCCTCCGATTTTCGAAGATGATAATTGGCGAAAACCGTATCAGGATGATAGTCTAAGCGAAAGTTTAGCACTTACACCGGATCCCATGCCAAGTAAAGATAAACCTACATTAGGATTAAAAACTTTACCTCATAACCTAAGGTACGAATTCTTAGACGTTGAATGTAAAAGACCAGTTATAGTAAATTCCAGTTTAGGAACTAGAGAAACAAAGAAACTTTTAGATGTCTTGAAGAAATATCCAACTGCATTAGGGTATAACATATCTGATCTCAAAGGAATATGTCCTTCAGTTTGCATGCATCGTATTCTGCTAGAAGAAGATTGCAGAACCTCCAGAGAATCTCAAAGAAGAATTAACCCAACCCTTAGCACTGTAGTAAAAGAAGAAGTTAAGAAATTATTAGATGCCGAGATAATATATCCAATCTCTGATAGTGAATGGGTTAGTCCAATACATGTAGTGCCAAAGAAAGGAGGTATCACTGTTGTGAAAAACGCTCAAGGCGAATCGATATCGCAAAGAGTAGTGACGGGATATAGAGTGTGCATAGATTATCGTAAACTAAACAAAGCCACTCGAAAAGATCATTTCCCACTACCTTTCATAGATCAAATGTTAGAACGATTAGCCAAGCATTCTTACTTCTGTTATCTTGATGGTTACTCGGGATTTTTCCAAATCCCTATCCATCCTGATGATCAAGAGAAGACTACATTCACATGTCCTTATGGAACGTTCGCTTATAGGCGAATGCCCTTTGGATTATGCAACGCTCCTGCAACCTTTCAAAGATGTATGATGTCAATCTTCGCAGATTTTATAGACAACATCATGGAAGTGTTCATGGACGACTTCTCTGTATCCGGGCAAAGTTTTGAAGGATGGTTATCGAACTTAGAAATGGTGTTAGAAAGATGTGTAAAAGTAAATCTCGTGCTTAACTGGGAGAAATGTCATTTTATGGTCAACGAAGGAATAGTATTAGGACATGTAATATCCGACAAGGGAATTGAAGTTGATAAAGCTAAGATTGAAGTAATAAAAGACCTTCAACCCCCTAAAACCGTTCGAGAAATACGAAGCTTTTTAGGACACGCCAGTTTTTACCGACGATTCATCAAAGATTTCTCGAAAATCACTAAACCTCTTACTGGTTTATTAATGAAAGACGCTGAGTTCATATTCAATGAAGATTGTCTTAAAGCATTCGAAACTCTAAAAACAGCCCTCATCACCGCACCAATCATGCAACCCCCTGACTGGAGATTACCTTTTGAAATCATGTGCGATGCGAGTGACTATGCTGTAGGCGCAGTTCTGGGCCAGAGAAAGGAAAAGAAACTTCATGCGATTTACTATGCCAGTAGAACCTTGGATTCTGCCCAGATGAACTACGCTACTACAGAAAAAGAATTGCTAGCAGTTGTCTTTGCGCTTGACAAATTCCGTTCTTACCTAGTTGGAGCGAAAATAATCATTTACACAGACCATGCTGCTATCCGATATCTATTAACTAAGAAAGATGCTAAACCAAGACTCTTAAGATGGATTTTACTCTTACAAGAGTTTGATCTAGAAATAAAAGACAAGAAAGGTACTGAGAACGTCGTAGCGGACCATTTATCTAGAATAGAAGGTATTAAACCCGAACAAGTGCCGATTAACGATGATTTTCCGTATGAACAGCTGATAGCACAAATAGGAAGTGACCTAGCTCAGTTAGATATAAATGAACCAGAACCCGTGGAAACAATACAGACAACTGTAGGACTGCCATGGTACGCTGACATTGTCAACTACCTAGCCGCAAGAGCTCTTCCACCCGATCTAACCTATCAGCAGAAAAATAAATTCTTTCATAATCTGAAACATTACTATTGGGATGAACCATTATTGTTCAAAAGAGGACCAGATGGAATCTTTCGCCGATGTATTCCCGAAGAAGAAATAGAAGATGTCATTGCTCAATGCCATTCATCTCCTTATGGTGGACATGCAAGCACTTCCAAGACTTGTGCAAAAATCTTGCAAGCCGGCTTATTCTGGCCTAATCTATGGAAGGATGTCCACATCGCCGTTATAAATTGCGATCGGTGTCAACGCACTGGCAATATTTCAAGAAGAGATGAGATGCCCCAAAAAGGAATATTAGAAGTAGAGATCTTTGACGTCTGGGGAATAGATTTCATGGGACCATTCCCATCGTCTTTCGGTAATAATTACATACTCGTAGCTGTTGATTATGTTTCGAAATGGATTGAAGCCATAGCTTCTCCTACAAACGATACACGAGTAGTAATAAAGCTTTTCAAAAATATAATCTTTCCCATATTTGGTGTGCCTCGACTCGTCATAAGTGACGGTGGCTCGCACTTCATTTCAAAAATCTTTGACAAATTACTATCTAAATATGGAGTAAGACACCGTGTGGCTACACCATATCACCCACAAACAAGTGGACAAATCGAAGTCTCAAACAGAGAAATTAAACAAATCTTAGAAAAGACTGTCGCCATATCTCGGAAAGATTGGTCATCTAAACTTAATGAAGCTCTATGGGCTTATAGGACCGCTTACAAGACACCCATAGGTACTACACCTTTCAAACTAGTTTATGGAAAATCTTGTCACCTCCTAGTAGAACTAGAACACAAAGCTTATTGGGCGGTCAGAACTCTCAATATAAACTATAATGCTGCAGGAGAAAAGCGAATCCTAGACATTAACGAATTAGAAGAATTAAGGTTAGATGCATATGAGAATGCTAAGATATATAAAGAAAGAACTAAGCGATGGCATGATAAACGCCTATCTAGGAAAGAATTTAGTGTGGGAGACGTTGTACTCCTCTTTAATTCAAGACTTAGGCTCTTTCCTGGAAAATTAAAGTCTAGATGGTCAGGGCCCTTTGATATAACTAAAGTATTCCCGAGTGGAGCAATAGAAATTAAGGGTAAGAATAGTGAACCATTCATAGTAAACGGACAACGTTTAAAACACTATCATAAAGTTGAAAATAGAGATTATGCGAATAATCTAAAGCTTTTAGAATTGTCCACTAATTCCCCTGATTAATCTAAACCTAAGCATTACGTCAGGCTTTTGACAATAAAAACAGCGCTTAGTGGGAGGCAACCCATTTACTTATTTAATTATTTAAACTATTCTTTTCTTTTAGCATATTGTTATTTATCGTTTTACTATTTGTTTAATTGTTTTGTCATTTTATAGTTTTATTTTATATTACTATTATCGCCATTACATTATGCATCTCATTTTCTTATTTTTATCTTAAATCACTTTTTACAGATTTTCTAAAGTCTTTTCCACTGATTTGTTTCCCCCATATTTGCACTGACCATGGCTAACCAACCAATTAACCATATGGAAACCAAATTTAGAGGTAGGAACCAAAGAATGAAGTTTGAAGAGTTATCACAGAGGCAAATGGACTTGACATTGTACCCGGATGATAAGACTATGGAAACCCTAGGTATACATGATAGTGTCATGTACTTGTTAAACCGACTCGGATGGGAGAATGCATTGATCCAACATAAGTTTGCGACTTACCGCAAGCTCACCCTTGAGTTCCTTAGCTCCTTACTTTACCTACCTGAGCGCGGTTTTGGATTTAGGAAAGGATTTATTAGTTTCCGCCTATTTGGAATAGAATATGACTTTAACCATAAAGAACTAGCTGACTTGTTAGGATTCCCTAGTGGACCATTTGCTTTTACTACCACACAGGTAGAATTGATGGATGTGGAGCTAGATTTCTTTTGGGGAACTCTAACCGGAAACTACCACCCTGAACCAAATAACATGAATAATGATGAGATCCATAATCCTGCTCTCCGTTACTTCCATAAATTCCTTGCCCACACCTTCTTTGGAAAAGAAGAAAACATTACCGGAGTTTCTAAAGATGAAATATTTATTATGTCATGTTTCACTAATGGACAGTCTGTTAATGGTGTACCTTTCATGATGCAAACCTTCACCCGCATCCAGGAAGAACCTGAATTACCTATATTAGTAGGAGGTCTTGTAACCATGATTGCTGATGCCATAGGACTTAGGTACCAACTGGACAGGTGCAACCGTCTAGGAACAATCCGCCCTATGAATCTTAAATTCTGCTTCAATAGGCATATCATAAGGAATTTAGGACACCCACCTTTTGAGTACCTAATCCAGAACGAAGTAGTAACCCTGTTCACATTGCCTAATCATGCTAGAGTAAGTGTTCACAATAAGGATAACTGGCTTTATGAGTTAAACCCACCTGATTATCCAGCTACTCCTGAAACACCTCAGTCTCACAGGATAAAAGATGATATAATGACCGCTGTTGAAACTGACCCTGAGACACCTCCTGGTTACCATGACATTGACCCAACTGACGAAGTACATGAAACCCCTGAGGTGAATCAAGGAGATTATGCTAACAACTTACAAAACATCATGAACACTCTCAATGCTTACAAAACTGACATTAATCTATTTAAAGAAGACATTAAGAGCATGCGATTGGACATTATAGGATTGACTGACATGGCCTGCGAACAATTCTATCACTTGGACTCCGCCATCGAAGACCTGAAGAAACGCTTTTGAAAATGCTATAAGTGATTTAGTTTATTTTTTCTCATTGTTTTCGTTTCTAGTTGGATTTATCTTTCGCAACAATTTCATACCGTAATTTCCGTTTTTGTAACTTCATTTTCAATTACTTTATGCAATGCACCTTTAATTCCAAAAATTTCTCCATTTTTAGCAACTTATATATTTTTTCTATATACTGTTATGCCTGCATTATTTCATATATACAATCTCTCATGCAAGTTCGTATAGTACTGTGTTGCAAATTATATACAATATGGTGTTTATTTAATATGAGTGTTAGTGAAGAAAATAAATTATTATTAATTTATGAATCACGTGAGAAAATGTTTTTTCTGGAAATTATTCAGCGAAGCATGCCCTCACGGTCGTCACACCCATCTTACGATCGTGACGTGCTTAATTAGCGTGTCATGACCGTCACGCCCCTGTCACGACCGTGACGACCCCTATTACAGGAATCGTGAGAAACAGAACTGTTTCTCATCGTGCCTCTTCTTCTTCTTCCTCCATAACTTCCCCAAAAACTACCCATTTTCTCCATAACCTCCATAACCTCCGTAACCTCCCCATTACCCTCATTAACCCCCCATTATCATTAACCATCACATTATCACTCTCCCTTATTTAACCCGAACCTCTATTTCCTTCATTCTACCATTTTTTTTTCACAAAACCTCACAAAACCTTCTTCCTTCACTCTTCACTCTTGCATGCTATGGATTCCATCACTTTTAGAGAAGGTGATGCTGGAGTAACCCAGAGAGAACGTTTCATCCGATTCCAAAACCGCGGTGTGCAACCTACCCGCTACATTGCCACTGACTGTTTGAGGGAACTCGGAATGCTTGCCAGCATTCAAAGCCTGCTGCAAAAGGTCGGTCTGTGGGATCTCTGCAGTCAACCTCAGCCCACATTCGAACTTCTGACACTGGAGTTCTTAAGCACTTTCAGTTACATCACCCCTCCCGGTTCTCAGAGTCAGCTCACCGGTATCGCAACATTCAGATTGCATGGCCAAGAGTTCAACCTTTCGCAAACCCGGATAGCCGAGTTGTTAGGCTTCGATCACGGAACGGAAGCTCACCGTCGCGTGCCCGATAATTTTAGTGAACAAGCTTTCACTCTATGGCACGACTTAACCAACACCCGTGCATCCACCTTCCAAAGCCTCAACGCTACGCACATCCACAACCCGGCAATCCGCTATTTTCACCGTGTCATATGCAACACCATCTTCGCTCGAGAAAGCAACCATAAGCTCAACTCCAAGGAGCTTCTATTCTTACACTGCGCTCTTAATGACGAGCCGATCAACGCTGCCCCTTTCATGCTTCATCATATCCAGGCCATTGCACACAGAGGCTCCTCCCCGTTCTTCATAGGCGGCATTGTCACCGCCCTCGCCATTCAGTTGGGGCTTGGTGACGCGCTCGTTAATCAACCTCACCTAGCCGCAGAATTCCTCACCAAGAGCTATTGCAGGTCCGCTCACCTGATTGCGCAGCGAGAGGATGGCAGGTATAGCCCTGTTGTCAATGGCACCATTTTCCATCATATCATTCTGCCGTCCCGCAACCGCATCGATCCATCCAACCGAGCCAACTGGCTCTTTGTTTTACCTGCTGCTGCCGATCACGTCCCTATTCATGATGATCAGGCAGACCCTCCAGCGGACGAGATGCAGGACGCTATGGATGCAGCTGAGCCTGTCCAGGATATACCAGAGACATCTACCCGACAGCCCCCTGCTCCCGCAGTCACACTTGAGGAAGTCCTCCTTGCGATTCATCAGCAGAACCAGATGAACGCCGCACTGGAGCGACGGCAGAAGGCGCAGTATGATGCTTTACTCAGCACTATTGCAGCAAACCAGGAAGCCACTAATGAGAGGTTTGGAGAAATTTTCAGCGAGCTAGAAGCCCTCCGCATTAGCATCACTGCTGCCTCGGGCACCGGTTCTGATCCTGACGCGACTCCTTCCAGACGCCGCTCCCGCACCAGAGGCCGAGCCCGCGGTCCCCAGCAGCCATAGTTTTAGTTTGCTTATGTTTGTTTTTCGTTTTAGTCGTTGTACTGTATTTGTACCGCATTTATATCACAACATTGAGGACAATGTCTGATATAGTGTGGGAGAGGTACCTTTCATTTCCGCATTTTCCCTTTTTCGCACTTTTCCATTTCGTTGTATTTTCAATTCCGTTGTATTTCTTTTAGCAAATTAATGAAATGAGCAAATCTTTGTGCTATTTTCTTTAATTTCGAGCTTTCCCCGATTATTTAGCTATACCAGAAAAAATCTTTAATTATTCGCATTACCCGACTTACCTACGGAATCGTAATTAGGAAGCCGAGAACGATTAAACAAAACCAATACAATCTTGACATCTTTGACTCCCTACTTAAGCAATTCCATCCCGATTACCATTACGAGTACACTTTTAGTTTCAGTTCAAAAGTAACCCCTAGTAGTTTATACTAGCAGTCAGCACCGTCTGAACACAAACCACGTGGGGAGCCGATGAATATAAGCGTTTGATGCCTAATCAATAATGATCCTTCATATCTCGATGCAAAATGAAAAGAAATTGCACCAAAGTACACGGTCGCATATAAGAAACGAGAAATATGAGAAGGAGTCCGATGCAAGTTGGTTCAGAGGTACTGGTTCTGAACTCGGTAGGGCGTGCTACGGCTCGATCCCCCACAACCTCCAAATCGGATAAAATATGTAGGGTTACCACACTCGTGTACCAGACCCCGTGCTCAAAAAGGATCAAAGTCGCTAACCGGCTACTCCACTACGTGCGTGCTAAGGCAAAGGGCTTAATGTGACTGCGCTAGAATGAAACCGGGCGAAATAAGATCGAAAAACTCTAGGTGAAATCGTAATGTGATTGCCGATTGTTTCGTTTAACGGGAAGTCGACGACACAGCTTGTTGCTTGTGTCATTAGTGTATCGGTAGTGTTCTATCAAAGTACCGGGAAATCCGACAAAACGATCCCTCGTACGGTTTGTTATGAGTATGCGTGAATAAAATCTTGTCCGCCGATTTTCAACCGACTATTTGCTTGAGGACAAGCAAAGGTTTAAGTTTGGGGAAGTTTGATAACGAGAAAACGCATCGATTATATCGCTAGATTTCATTAACGTTTTATCGCATATTCACCGTTTTAACACTCGATTTCCCGAGTTTTTCTTACCATTTTGCAGGTACATCATTATATGGAGCTAAATCATGAATTAAGAGCAAAAGGAACAAAAGAAACCATAAAGAGATGAAGAAATGAAGAAGCCTGAAAATGACTGCATAATTTGTTGCAGCCACGATCGTTACAAGGGTGTCACGACCGTGACACCCCAATTTGGACCATCACGACCGTAAGAGGGTGGCCACGACCGTGACACTTAGAAACCTCAAGATACGAACGTGAAGACCTTGTCACGCCCGTGACAAGGATAAAATTAGGTTCTTGACTCAGACTACGTCAAAGCACTACGTGAAGACCACTTCTCCTATTGGCATTACGTGAAGACCATCTCTCCTATTTTCTTGCCACGTTCCTGCATTCCTTCAACAAATCCAGCAAGGCCCATGCAACAAAGGTCCAAAAATCCAGCCCATTAAAGACTCTATAAATAAGTACAAGTTCTATGAACAAGGACACAATTCTTTATTCAAATTTCTGCGGAAGCTCTGCCGAACTGTATTACGACCCTGCCTTTCCATTCCAGCATTATTTTTAGTTTCTGTTTCGTTTTTATTTGTATCCAAACCAACCATATAACAATTTCCAACATCAGGAAATTTTTATACATTTATTTGTTTCTAAACCTTCAGCATTCGTTTATTTTAAATTTCCGCCTACTCCAAGCTTTCCGATCTGTGGAAGAAGGAGTCTGCTCGAATATTTGTTAACCAGGTTTTTATTATATTGCAATTTAATTTAGTTATAATGTCTGTTTATTTTTCTGCCGTGAGTACGTTATTATTAAATTCTCTGTTTCTGCCTGGTTCAACATCGATGAGTAGCTAAACACCTTAGGGCGGTATGTAGTTATAACAAACTTAACCGGTAAAATATAACCATAGGCTGAAAATAATTAATCACTTAACATTTTGGCTGATACTTTTTAATTGAAATAGACCTTTTCGTTACGAGAGTAAGAAAAGAGTATTAGGTTAGGTCAAGACCACGAGAGTGTGAGATTTTAACCAGATAGCTAAAGTTAGGCATTTAAATTAAACACAGCGAGAGCGCTTTAAGATAAATTAGAATTACTTAGTTTCCAAAAATTACCTCTAAACACTTATGGGCTAGCGAGAGCAGGCATAGGGCTTTAGGGATAAGATCTGATATAAGACCACGAGAGTGTGAGTTGAGGGTATTTAAACTGGTAATCTCTACCGAATAGATTAAGTGAACATCTTTATAAGCCTAGGTTAGATTGACCCACCTAAGTTAGTATAATTACATACCGACCGCCTTAGTATTACTTTATAAAAACTTAAATTTAATTCCGCCTTTAATAGTCTTAAAAACCAACAACAATCGTGACAACCATTCGCCTTAGCTAAACTAGAAGTTCATCTAGCACTAAGTAACCATAAAATCCCTGTGGATCGATAATCTTAAATATTACTTCGATAGGCTGTGCACTTGCAGTAAGATACCGCTAGACGCATAAGTAGACACGTCTTTAGCCCATCAAAAGCCCTACAGTCCTCAATGGTATGACCTGGAGCACCCTTATGAAACTCACAATGAGCATTTTCATCGTAATCGGCAGGAATGACAGTTGGAGGAGCCAAATATCTCGGAACAACAGCTTTCTTCTCCATCAATTGAGCAAAGATTTTAGCATATGTCATTGGTAGACGATCAAAGACTCTATCTGGTCTCCATGTTCTCTGCGGACGCTGTGGGCGAGCACCTTGTCGTTGCTGAGTAGCTTGCATCTGCTGTTGCTGAGGAGGATACTGATATCCTTGCTGGTTGTAGGCCTGTTGCTGAGGAGCCTGTTGCCGTGGCATCTGAGCTTGCATTGCTTGAACAGCTGGCTGATAAGGCATTGGAGCATATTGCGCAGCAGCAACATACGGATACTGATAATAGGGAACTTGATAAGGCATAGGAGCAGGAGCTTGTTGAAAAGCTTGCCCTTTCTGCGAAAAGATGGCATTTGTTTCACCTTCCTTTTTCTTGTATCCATTGAAAGGCTTCTTGGCATTGGCCTGGTTGTTGGAACCTCCCGGTATCTTTCCGCTCTTCAACCCTTCTTCAATTCTCTCACCAACGATCACCAAGTCAGAAAATCCAGCGGAGACACTTCCGATCAGCTTTTCGTAGTACTGGCCTTGCAAGGTACCCATGAAGATGTCAATTAGTTCACGGTCAACAAGAGGTGGATGCACCCTTGCGGCTAGCTCTCTCCATCGTTGTGCGTACTCCTTGAAGGATTCGCTGTCCTTCTGAGTCATACTCTGAAGCTGAGTACGATTCGGAGCAAGATCGGTGTTGTACTTATACTGCTTGACAAATGCATCAGCTAGCTCGGCCCAAGTGCGCACACTGTTACGTTCCAGCTGCATATACCATTCGAGTGATGCCCCAGACAAGCTATCTTGGAAGCAATGGATCATGAGCTTTTCATCTCTGGCATAGGCAGCCATCTTGCGACAGTACATCTTCAGATGAATGTTTGGGCAACTGAGACCTTTGTACTTCGAAAACTCAGGCACCTTGAACTTGGGAGGAATGACAACATCAGGCACCAAGCATAATTCCAAAGCACTGAAAAAATTTGAATTGTGCCCCTCCATGGCTCGGAGTTTCTCGGCTAGATCTCGGCACATCTTCATGGCTTCTGAATCCTGAGCAGCAACAGGACTGGAAATGGGGATAGCAGCGTGATAGTTCTGAACATCGTCATAATGATCCATCAGAGTATCTTTGGTATGGGGAATTGGGATTTGCACAGCAGTAGGCTGGGCCTGCGGGATAACTCCAATGGTAACTCCGGGTGCTGGGATTGGATGAGAAGTGTTCCCTTCGGCTGCGTTATTGAAGTTCAATGGCATCCCATGAGGATTTGGAATTGGAACCAAAGGGATGGCAGTAGACCCTTGTCCTTGACCATTGTTGTTGACGGCAGCAGCAGCTTCACGTTGTTCTTCCTCTCTTCTGGCCGTGAGGATGGCTTCGAGAATCTGGTCGATCTTTCCTTTCATGGAATCCAACTCTTCCCTGAAGGTAGCTTGCTCCTGTTGAATCTGCTCCATCATTCGTCTTGTATTGGCTCTAGTTGCGTACTGGTGTCGAGGACTCAGCTTGATTTACTGGATATGAAGGAAAGAGAAATATGAGGAACTGTTGAAGGAAGGAGAATGCAAGATGCACAACAAATGATATGCAATGCGAATGATTATGCAATGCAAGATGCAAGATCCAGGATCACAGGATCACAAATTCAAATAGTTCTGAGATTAGCCGGGTGGACGGTTCAAGGATCACGGTCACTGCTCAAAGAAACCCCCACAGGCAGGCTTCTAAAACGGGTAGGTGCCTAGAGTCATGGACATCTTTCAAAGATATTACTGCCATGACAAAGCCTCATCACGACGATAATATCCTCAATAGAATCTCCTCTAGGTGAGGTTCTCGTATCTTCCACGCGAGAAAGACTTCTCAGGGGCATCAACTACACAACCATCGACACACGGATTCTAGAAAAGGTTCTCAGAGTCATAGATCGAGGTTGAAAATATTACTGTAAGAAAGTAATATGTTCAAGGGATATCATCTGATTGGGGCGTTCGTATTAATTCACAAAGAATTAACACTACCAACCACCATGGATAAAATGGTTTATGGTCCTTGGGATAAACGATTCAAACTCGAAAACATTATTGTAATGGCAAAGACTCACCATAACAACAATATCTCCAAGGAATCTACTCCAAGCGGGGTTTTCGCTTCAACTTAACGTGAAAGACTCCACGCAAGTCTCCACTACACAACCACCATCCTAATCCTAGGGTTATACTCAGACTCGGGTGTAGAGCCATCTCACAAAGTAACCATAAGTAGAGCAACCCAACAATGCCACAAGCATAAGTAACCAAGACAAGGATACCAATAAAAATAGCGAGAAGAAAATAAAAAACAACAAGCTAACAAATCAAACTAAGATAGGCTCGACTCTCTCTTGCATGGAGCAAAGTCCCCAACAGAGTCGCCACCTGTCGCACCTCGAAAAATCACGGAGACATTTCGGAGAAACGACCCTCGCGCGAAAGGCGCGGAAATGCGGTTCGACAGAGTCGCCACTGAACTTTATTTTTCCCGTATACACGGGAGAGGAAAATATCGAGAAAACCTCATAGAGCGGAAAGGAACACGGTCGTCGCAATCATATTCCTGGGTTCGGGAGTCGGTTACGCGAGGGGAAGGTATTAGCACCCCTCACGTCCGTCGTACTCGACGGGAACCTCTTAATTCGAGTTAATGGATGTTAGCTGAACTTAATTCTTCTCTTCTTGCTACTAAATGCTAAAGGATACTATAGAGGGATAAAGACACTAGGGGAAAGAGGATGGTTAGAGGATAGGGTGCTCGCCAAGGATTGGGGCCCTTGTGCCTACGTATGCTCATTCGGACGAGAATGAGAAATCAGAGCGTCGTAGTTCGACTACGGGAAAAGATGGGGGAAATGGAAGATGGAGGGGATTATGCTCGCCAAGATCATCGCAATCTTGTGCCTACGTATCTTACATTCAAGAGTGAATGAAGAATCAGAGCGTTCGTAGTTCATGGTTACGACCACGAAAGAAACTGGATTTGAATGAGTTTGAAAGGGGTACGGATGACGACTACTTGAAGCTTAAGAAAGACTTCTTGGACCCAAGTAATCGGGAGAGCGAACCAAAGACTTGGAACACTCTCTTTTTCATCATGAAGGAAAGATATGTTTGAAAGGATAAGGTTGAAACAATGACGATCACTTGAAGCCTAAGAAAGATTTCACAGACCCCAAATAATCGGGAAAGCGAACCAAAGACTTGGAACACTCTCTTTTTCATCGCAAGAGATGAAAGTGTTTGAATGGTGTTTGAATGAGTGGTGGGAAACGGATGACAATTATTCGAAGCTTAAGAAAGAGTTCTCAAACTCCAAATAATCGGGAGAGCAGACCAAAGACTTGGAACACTCTCTTTTTCATCGTGAAAGGAAAGTTGCTTGAGTTGGAGATAGTTGAACGATGTCGAGTTGTTAATGTTATTTAGAGGCGTCAATTGTTCACACCCGAATAAGACAACTCGCATGTAAACAACTGAAAGCAAGATCAAAGACTTGAACCTACTCTTTACACCTTGAAAAGAATTAAATAGTTGTTAATTGATTGATGGTTTGTTTCGAAAATCCACTTGACATTGGATCAAGGGTTTGACACATTATCGCGTGCAAAGCGTGTTGAAAATGAAATTGTTTGAAAAAAGAGACCGACTTGACTTACGCATCAAGGGTCGAGTTGTAATAGGTTGATGGCGAATGCGTACGAGCACTCGACTTACGGGTTGTTTGAAAGTGGCTCGGTGATGAGTCGAGAATTAGTTTGAAAATAGTTTGAATCCGCTCTAGTCCCTATGGGTGCTCCTAGGAGATAAACTAATAATCAAAAAAATGTGAAACATACATTGGAATGGGATAGAGGTACATATAAGTTACACGGGATTGCACGAAATAAAGGGGTCTCATTGTCAGGTAGCCCAAGAGAAAGCCGTGTGTGTGCATTAGTGTCCTAAACTACGCCTTGAGCAAAGTCGGGCACAAACTTGATATTAGGATACCTGCAAATGACCAAAGATCCAACAGTCCACCAATTTGGTTTTTAGCGGTTTCGATAATTTATTATGTGTTTTCGAATATGGGTGAATAAATATGAATAAATATGATATGATAATAATAATGTGAATAAATAATATGACAATAATATAGCAAGATAATATAACAATAATATCCACAATAATATTTGACAGAAATTAAAGTTAGTGGTTAGTTTAGTGAATCGAATCGGGACACGAAAGAATAGGATCTAGTCTTAATCGCAAACATAATGCCGATTAATCAAAGGTAGCCTATCACGATCCCAAAGTATGGAAAATGACCCCAATGGTCATTCCCCATAGATTTGAAATCGAGAAGGTTATCAACTTCGATACGCGACGCTTACAAATAAAAAACTTTCATCGATCCAATAATCGAAATAAAATCGGAGAAAAAAATGGTCTCGGATCCTTTGTTTCATGCCAATAATTTGACGGTTAAACGGTGGAAATCTCGTCATCGACCCAAAAACGATAAAAATAATTAAAAAAAAACGAATATGAAAAGGGAATTTGGTTCAACAATAATTATCAAAGAAACCCACAATACCAATTGGAATTAATATGCCTCTTGATTAAAAAGGAGCATGTACATGAAATTAATAGGAGTTAAAAAAACAAATTACAAAACCTTAATATTAAAACCATAAAGATAGAAGAGGGGTATGAAACTCCCGGTGGGTGTGCTGGTTATCAAATCATGGAAATCATCTGGGCTTAGCCATCAGCCCATTATTCCAAAAAAAGTGCAATGGGGTAAAAAAAAAGAACAAAACGGGCTACAAGCCCCTAAATCCAACCAACAGATTTTCATGAAATAATAAAAACACTTATTTTAATTTTCGTTTTGAAAAAAAAACACGTAATCAAATTGAAATCTAGTTGAAACACGGTCGTCTTCTACCTCGTCTCAAACTCGCTCGCTCACCCTCAAAACTCGACCTGTTTCGAATCACCCTCCTTCTGTTTCTTCTTCTTTCCGCTTTCTCTGGTTCTGTTTCTGTTTGGACTTTATGGTTGAAAGTGGAGATTTGAGTCTCTGAAATGGGTTGAAGAGGTTAGTGATGGATTTGATGGTGGTTGTGGAGGAAATGAGGGTTACGGCTGTTGAAGGGGTTTGTGGGTTATCGGTGGGTTTCAGAAAGGGATTTGAATGGAGGGCCGTTTGGTGGTTCGTTTGGAGGTTCTGGGTTTGGGCGAAGATGGTGTCGAGGTTTTTTTCGCGAGTTGTTGGAGTTGGTTGCTGAAGAAGAAAAAGGAGGTGGATACGGATGTTTCTGGGTTTGGTGAAAGATGGTTGTGGTGTTGAACCGGGTTTGAAGATAGTTGAAGGTTGGTTTGAAGAGTGTTGGTTGAAAAGCCGGGTTATGGAGACGAAATTTAACGAAGGCTGGAGGTGACTATACGAGTTTTTTGGAAAAGGGTTTGAATAAGATGATGTTGTTGTTTGGTGTTAATGAAAAATTCTAGAAAAGAAACGATGAAGAAAGATGTTTGAGGTTGAGAGTGATGACTGAGCTTTAGTTTTCTGGGTTAGATTCAATGGAGTTCCAGGTTGGAGGTTTGAGTGTGGAAGAAGAGGTTGCGGTTGTTTTGGTGTTTACGTTTTCTGGGGTTATTGCAGAGAGAAGGGAATGGATGAAGGTGGGTTGCTTGTGTTTTTTTTGGAAATGGGTTAACGAGAGAAATCAATGGAGGTGATGAGATGATGGTGTAGTTCGGTTGATGATGAAGTTGGAGGAAGGAGGTGCTGAGTTCTAGGGTTGGTGCTTTTGGGATTAAGGTTGCTTGATGTTGTAGCGGCTAGGGCTTTCTTACTGTAGCATTCTCACCTGTTTTTATATGGAGAGAATCCCTGGAGGATTGAGGTGAGGTTTTGCCCTTGTAGTACGATTCACTCAATCTTTTTTGTCTGTAGTGAGGTAAAGACTTTTTACCACAACACCAAATAATCTCTGATTTTACTGCGAGTAAATTGACTTTTTACTGTCTGTTATCTTGAAAGAAGGTGCTGATAAAAACTAATGTCCTCTTTTGTTGAAATTCACTAATGCCCAAGTTGTGGAATTAACTTGTATCCATGGTTTACCCTTGCATCTAAACCACTTTGTGCATCTGCAGGTTTTTTATGAGATAAACTACCGATAATGCGACACAGGGAAATGTTGCTATTAAGGTGCTTGCTGCATCGAATACTATCCTGACAGTATTGTGAATAATCAGAACTTACTTGCATATGATTGGTATGTTCGCAATAATTCCTCCATTTCCTTATTTGAAATCGATAAAATGAAATCTTTGATCACTTTCTGCATAATGATTTTGCAGGTCACGCCGCTGTTATTTCGGGCTATTTTTGCAATTTACGGCACTATTATGGAGCACATGGATTGTATGAGCATGGTAACTGTATTGTCGTTTCGCAGTTGTGCGTATACGACATGAAGGTTTGATTCAGTGCTATGCAGGTGCGCCGGCTTAGAAGCTCGATGACAGGTACGGACATCCATCCTTAATTTTCCATGCTTGCTTAAATCGTGCAAGACACAACTTATTGAATGTTGCAAGTATACGTCTTTTTGAAAAATGCCGGCGAGCTTTGAGATGAATAGATCATAATGGAAATCTTCCTTACTTTTTCTTGTGTTGATGCAGGTTTGATACAGAAGTTATTCAAGACCAGCCCTTTTTTTAAAAGTAAATCATGATCCATCATGCCCTTAGCTGAAATCAAAGTATTTAACCATGATAGTGCGTATGGTGAACGAGATGAAACCTCATAAGCTGCTACCAACAATGCCCCTAAAGGAACAACAAGGACATTCAGAACCTGTGCAGGGTCTGCGAACAGCAAGAGTAACTTCAAAATTGATTTGGATGATGCGTAGTCCAGAGATGATGCAAGGGCAACTACTGCAGCCAATCTGAGTTAAATTCATGATCATGACTATACATCAGGTTTCGCAGTTACCCAACACCTAGCTTCCCCTTATGATATGGTTTTTCTATTCCACAATTTCCAAAGCACAAGTCTTAATCCACTGTTTTTGTATTATACATACCTAAGAGTCGGAAAACAAACAGGTTACCAGCCCAGGTGAATTGGATCACGGGACAACTTCATTTCCGAATATTGTGTTGTCTTTTCTGTCTCCTTGTCTTGTCTTACTTTTGGTTGTGCAGGTTGCAGCCAGTGGTGTCGTTTGCGATCCGCGTGTGGTTTAATGTGCGTCAAGGTTGTCATTATCTTCCTTATGATGATTATGGAGTGGTCCACAGCAGTAGCAAAACAAAGTTGAAGCTTCAAGGCGAAGAATCAGAGTTCTTGTTGATTTCTATCATCAAATGTGGCTGCAACCTCCAATTTCAGCTCTACTGTAATAATGCCCTGTCAGAGATTCAATTATCCAAAAGACACCTCTCATTGTTTTTGCACTGTGAACTGATTGTGGCTTCGATTGAATGGTATGTTTTCTCTTTGTGTTCATACAATGCACTGAAGTTTGTCATATTGTTTGCCTAATATTCAAACTTGGACTCTTAACATTTAGTGGGAACTCTACTGATATCCCCACTCATTATGCAGACTTTCCTTCTATTGACAGTGTATTGGACACATGCTGGTGCGGTTTGGCAATAAAGTTGGTATCTTTTGTAACTCACTTTCTTTATTTATTCTTGATCTTGAATCCCTAGCTTTAACTTGGCTTCATTTTGTTACTGCATAGGTTTTAACAAGAAGAGCTTAACAACATGAATTCAACACGAAAATGGATAGAGCTACTTCTGAAATTGTGTTGACTTGGCACAATCTTGCTGTCGGCGACGGCCGTTCTTATGGGGTGAGTATGGACACAATGGATGGCATTTAAGGATACATGGATTGATGCAAAACCTGTAGCCCGTGGTACCAATATTAGTCCTGAATGGTTCCTTTCAACTTTGTCGTCTCTGATATGCTGGAAGCCTGAAGGATGGAAAACACACAGCAGGCACATGAAGATGATTACCGAGAGGTCAACAAGCTGTTCTTCGACTTGCAGCGTGGGACTCAGTCGTTTAACTTTGGTAGAGCATCTGAATGAGTTTTCTTCATTTTCCTTAACAGGTGAATTGTGAACTGAAACAATTGGATATCATGGTGAATCAAACCCTGTTGCTGTCAATAATTTCTTCTAACCATCATTTGCCTTTTTTTCACGAATGAGCTGACTTGTTGATACTTGATCTGTCACAGGTTTGCGACTTTAATTGTATTTATCGAAGTTGATCATAAAGTGATGTTCGACCCGCAGCTAGACCTCATAATGACTTGCAGCGAGTGAAACCGTGGCTGGACTGCATAATAACCTGCGGCAAGAGCTGCGATACAGACGTATTACCGATTCATTCTTATAACCTTAGTATCCTACTCACACTTCCCTGGTACTTAATAGTGCTTTCCTTTTCATCTCTGCACAGGGAATTTACGGTTTGCTGCCGGTGGCTGGGGGCTTGCCTTGATACCTGAAGCAAACTTCCAAGCACATTCCTCGTGAACTTTGGTATTGTAAATAGAAACAGAACGAACAGTCACAGTGCTGCCTGAGATCATTGTTTTTGTAAAGCTTCCGGTAATGCTTACCGACTATCTCCAGTGTAATAGTTATCCTTATTTCCATTTTTTCAGTGCATTCATATTCTCTTGTAACCTGCTGTTGCTTATTTCCCCTACTCATTGAAAATATGTCATTTTCGATCTTGACTGTTTTGATGGTTGTAGGATCACGTTATTCCTTTGGCTTGGCATAAAGAAATGAAATGAAATACAACGTGGTTGCTTGGCATGGATGATGAATATTTGGAGGATAATACATTGAAGAAACTTAACTTCTTGACTTAAGGGGGTTTGTATGTGCCTCGACTCCATAATGAGTGTGTCTTGAACTTGCCCATTAATGTCTTTTTTCAATTTGAAACAAGCTCATTTGCTGTAATGTATTATCAAAGAATAATGTACAAATCCAAGAGTCATGTTGATGTAACTTTGATGTGCAAAAGAATTATTTTTTTGGCTTCATCTTGATTTCCATGTCTTACAATTGCATCGTTCCCATTTTGCCTAAAATCGTGTAGGAAGCTCTATGATTCTGAACATTTGTTTGTCTATTTCAGTCACAGCTCTATTGACTATATAACCATCCTTTTTGGCGCTCACTCAAATATTCAAGAAGCTTATCATCATTCTCATGGAAGAGGCATCTACTAACAAGACCAAACTCCAAGTTACGAGTACCAAACTGACCATTCGGTCTGAGAAGATTGATATGAATTTACAACATGAATTATGACTTTAAATAAAAATAAATTCTCAACCCAATTTGGTAGTAACTTTCCTCATGTTGTATCCCACGGGGCTTGGAAACGATAGAAATGAAACAACCATACTTTCTATTATGCTTCCCTTTTAAATTCAAATAATAACAAAACATCCTTCCTTGAATCGGATAAGAAACAAAATTTTACATCAAACCTCCGTCAATCCCGTTCATTTAATAGCACTCCTTGTGATATTTTAATTCTCATCCAGGCAATCCAAAATCAAGACTCATAACTTCAGTGACAAAAACAATTCTTGAATTTTACCAATAAACTCAACGAACCTCAACTCCACATGCAATACATGGAGCCTCTAGAACTAAACATGTGTTCCATATGGATATAATTGGACGTGAATGTTTCCTGTAACTAGAGGCAATATATGATCAACGAAAATGAACTGAAACAAAGATGAAGTAACTTAGCGTAGGATAAATTTGGGGTATGACAGTAGGTTAGATTAGTTGTTGGATGATTTTGAGCATTGTCATGTTTGAACTTTGTCATGCTGTTGTTTATTAGCAAGCTTTAGGCTTTGTTCATTTAGATCTGTTTAGCTCAGGTAGTGTGAATTGGGGTCTGTCTTTGAAGATGGCATTATGGACTGTCTAAGGGTTGCTGATAGAATTTATGAATTTGGATTCATCAGTCCATGGTGAGATATTTAGGATTGTTAACTATTTGTATTGATATCATAGGCATTTTAATGTCAGTGTTTGATCATGTTCAGTCTTGAGTAGATTCCTTTGAGGCTTTGAGGTTAGGTTGTGAACTTTAGGTTGTTTAATCTAGAGTTGAGGTGTGGTATGTTGAGTTATACTCATGACTGTTAACTAGAGCAAAGTTGGTTATTTCATAGCTGTTGCAGTTTGGATTTCTTGTAATAAGCAGTGGGTTTCACTTGGTTTGATTCATATAAGATAGGGTATGGCCAGGTCTGTAGTCATGGGAGTTCAAGAAGCCTGTTGAGGATTCACTAACTGATTGAAAATTCTAGTGTATTACCATAATGGCCTTAGTGTTTAACTTGCTATCTAGGTTTGTTGAGAGGTTTGTCAACCTAGATTTCTAATATGAATTCCATTTGTTCTGTTATAGATCATTTGGACTCATGGTATGTTTGTGTAACAAGTTGATGTGTTGAGAGCTATCATTGAGGTTATTACTTGAGTTGAACATTGTCATAATGGTATAGTTGATCTGAACTGGTGTGAATTTGCCACTCTTACTGCTGTGAGTTGAAGTTGCTTTATACTGAAGTTTTGTGTTTACCTTTTGATGAACATGACTATTTTATGCCTGTTGTTTGCTCATTGATGTTTGGAGCTCATCATTGTTATATGCCTGCTGTTTTATGTCTGTTGTCTGCTTATAGATGTTTGGAACTCATATGTTTTTTACTTTGTTTGAACCATTCCAACTTATGCAACAATTTTCAACTTAATGGTCACTTTTTAATTCACTAAGAATTTGAGATTCTTCTTTAGACATAATCCATGAACAACACATTTAGGGTGTGTGTTGACCTTTACTTGTCCTTAAATCCACCAGTTTTGATCTTTAGAGCTCAAAATGCATCTCAAGCTCCATTATGCGTGAGCCATCGAATTTCTTTGTGTGTGCATTATTTGAGAAAACCAACTGCACCTTTGTGTTCCTTGTGAAAAGTTAGTCAAGTTAGACTAAAATTTTGCTCAATTTGGATGAGATTTGAGTAAGTTGCAATCAAAACGTATTTTGGTTATTTTCATATAACTTGCCTTGTTTTCTGCCCAGTCACACACGCCCTTTAGTATTTGTATTAATGGGGTGGCATTAATACACGGATGTATCACCACCCCAATGGTTAATGCCTTGCCATATCACGCCCATGTCCCTTGTTCGAGCCCAGCTGGGGTGTTATTTGCTTCTTTTTTTTTCATGTTTTATATTTCTGCTTTTCTTTTCCTTTTTCTATCACATGCGTGCACTGGTTGGGATGGTTTTGTTCTGGGCATGTAGCCATGAAGTCAAGGGTTCAACCCCATGTGAAAGCATTTCTTCTTTTTTTCAGCACTTATTTTGTTTTGTTTTAATTCTTTTTCTTTTTTTTTATTTTATTTTTAAAATAGTTCTTTTTTTAATATTATAAAAAAACCAAAAAATCTTGTTTTATTATTGTAATGTGCTATTTTATCTTGCTTTCTTTTTATTTTATTTTATTTCATTCTTCTTTTGTTTTATTTATTTTGAAATAGTTTTAAATGTCTAAATTATTTTTCTTCTTTTTATTTTAATTTTTATTTCATTTTCATTTTATTTTGTCATTTTTATTTTGAATTAACAAATTAATGTGTTTTCTCTTCCATTTTATTTTATCATTTCCTTTTCTTTTTCATTTCATTTGTGAGTGATTTATTTAGTGCTTACTTGGCCTTGTGCCATGATCCCCCCTAGGATTTCTAGTCCCTCCGTTTAGGATGGGAGTAGGAGAGACATTAAGTGTTCAATCCTTTGCATGATAACATTCGGATAGTTTCATTCCCTTTCATCCCGACTTTAGGAGCATTGTGCATGATAACTTTAGGGTCCAGTTTCCCCTTAGTTTGAGTCTTTCTCTTCTCATCTCCTAAACATTTCAAAACACCTAATAAAGAAAGATTTGTGTCGTATGCTACGAGCCTTAAGTACTCGAGGAATGATGGTTGGGGGGCCTCCTCTCAATTGTCTAGAGTGTTTAGCATATGCCCTTTGGGCGATATGCGACGCATTCGCTCTCAAGTCATAGTCTTTAGTGCGACATGAGTTTCAAACCATAACTCAACCCACTTCTTGTCTTAAAAAACACAAAACAAAAACATCAAATCTTTTTTATCCTTCAGGATTTTAATTGGAAAACCATTTTCAGAAAGAGTTTTGTTAAGCTTTGATTCTACCGCAAACAGGCATCGTCCCAAAAATCTTGTTTTATTATTGTAATGTGCTATTTTATCTTGCTTTCTTTTTATTTTATTTTATTTCATTCTTCTTTTGTTTTATTTATTTTGAAATAGTTTTAAATGTCTAAAAATCCAAAAAAAATTCATTTCTTAGTATTTTAGTGTGATAAATTATTTTTCTTCTTTTTATTTTAATTTTTATTTCATTTTCATTTTATTTGTCATTTTTATTTTGAATTAACAAATTAATGTGTTTTCTCTTCCATTTTATTTTATTATTTCCTTTTCTTTTTCATTTCATTTGTGAGTGATTTATTTAGTGCTTACTTGGCCTTGTGCCATGATCCCCCCTTGATCGCTCCGCAAGTGCACAGAAATATCGAAGTAATATAAAAGATTGTCGAACCCACAGAGACCAATGTCAATCTACCGCTATCTATTATTACGGCGTAAAGCTAAGGCTATTGGAATTAGGAAAATTGAATGCGAATGAAATTAAATGCAAAAGAAATAAAGAAATTTGGTTTAGAGAAATGCGGTAAAGGATATCGGTATGCAAAGACTTAGTTATCTGGGATTCGACAGGTCACCGATGCTTCTTACTCTTTGCAAACATTGTTCAGAAGAAAATAGTGATCTGAAGACTTTCGTCTCACGATGGTTGTTGACGCTAGTCATAATTCTAAGGGCCGAATGTACGCTTTCGCTGTCCCATTCGGGGTTAAAACTACTTTTTGGAAATCTCTAGGTTCTAATCCATTTTAAAGTGCTTTCGTTGTTATTAAAACAAATGCCTAGTGTTTACTATCTAGTCTTGCCGCAGCTTTCGCTTGTTGGTTCGTACCTTAATTAATTTCCCACTTTCGTGGCAAAACTACTTTTAAATAAGTTCTCGCTTTCGCAATGAAGTTTATTCAGTAAATAAATTTCAACACTACGGCCAGAAAGGTTGTTTGTAAAAAGGGAAGATGCCGGTTACTATCGAATCCTATCCTACTAATTCGGTTACATACCGATAAAACTAACTTAGCCAGACATGATAATTAATGCGAACGGAAATAGACATAAACAACGGAATAATAAAGCATGCATCATAACAGAAATAAAGTAGTAATTCAATTAATAAAAACCTGTAAATTGTACTGATCTCAAATCCTTGGGTAGTCCCCCACAATGTCAGCAGGATTCTAATTTGGCGAGAAATAAAAGGTACAGGAAGAAAATACAATATTCTGAACTGAAGGAAAATGGAAAGGAAAATAAAAGTAACGATAAATAACTTTGATGGAACTTTGGCAGAACTTCGGGATGAAGAATCCACACCTTTCTCTGTGAGTCTCTTGTCTATTTATAGGAGATGTTTCTTATCTCAACTTCCTGAGATCATGCGTGAGATATGGAGAAAGTGGTAGTAACTTCCAGTAGTGGGCAGTGAGTGGAGAAAGTGTAGTAACTTCCAGTAGTGGGCAGTGAGTGGAGAAAGTGTAGGAAGGATTTAAGTTGAGATTGATCGTGAATTCTGATTCTGCGTTTTTTGTCTGCGTGACGGTCGTCATGAAATGTGACGGTCGTCACACGCATGACGGTCGTCATGGACCTGTGACGGTCGTCACAGCAGCAGAATCCGTATCTGCTGTTTTTCATCTATTTTTCATCCGTTTTTCATCTGTTTCTTCTCCTTTTCTTTCTTTAGTCCAAATTCTCCCCAATCTGCAAAACAAAGTAAATTAATCATATAATAGAACATAAATCAGGATAAATTAATAAAAGTCACAAATAAATGCATGTAAATCAAGCCAAATAAACGATATGATTTCGCGTTATCAAACATCCCCACACTTAAACCATTGCTTGTCCTCAAGCAATCAACCAACACAGTAAAAAGAAATAAGCATAGTTCGAAACAAAGTCACGACGAAACTCTAATCATACGTGGCTGTTAGGCTAATGTTAGATCGATAGGTACTAAATATTAATACCAAGGATATCATAACGACACAATTTCAAAAACTCCCTACTTATGCAAACCAATCGGAATCATGCCATTATAACTCAACCTATAACTCATGCTCTCTTTCACCCCATTTCATTATAGTGCAATCACATTAAGCCCGTTATCCATACACATTCATGGCAAGTAGACCTGTTAGTGACTACGATCTCATTATTATTTCATTTTTTTCTGCAAATATGCTTAAGCATCAATTGAACTTAAAGAGTTTGTACCGTTAGGCTAAGTGCTCGGGTGAGAAGCACCTAACTTAGAAGGAACATGTCTTTTTCTTCATAATATTTTTTTTCTTTTATTTCTTAGTTTCTCATTTTAACCTAGAGATCATACACTTATTTGCATCGGTTTCTTACTTAGTGTGTTTAGGATGGTGCTGACTGCTTAAATAAACTACTTAGGGATTACTACAAGAACCTGGAGTTTTAAGGTCTCGGCATAATGGGTACTCAAATTTATTTTGCATATTTAGGGGGTTAAGGTTGTCAGGACGATATCAATTTTATCAAAAACTTTCCCAAGTTTTTCTAACATAGCCTAAACAGCCTATATACTTTCAGAGTACCATGTCATGAATCAAAAAGTTTTTGTTGGAGGTTAAAATTTTGAAATTTTGAAATTTTGGGGAAGTTTGAATAACAGGCGAAAACCACTCATAAAGACTCGACGGCACATGCAAAGATTTTGACATAGCATTAAAAATAGATAAAAACAATAAATCAAACTAAAAGGCAATAAAATGAAAGCGATAGAGTTCCTCCCCCACACTTAAACCAAACATTGTCCTCAATGTTTCAGTAAAAGGTGGAAAAGGAAAGATAGAACCTGTATGAATGCTACTGCTCTTGCTATCCTTGTCTTTGTTGATCACTTCTACTTCGGTGGCAGACATTTTGAGATACTTTGTTTGTGTAATTCTCGAACCAGCTCATCATGTTGCTCGCGTCAAGAGGAAATACTCATCATCAGTGTTCCCACCAGCAGCGACACTCGTAGGAATGTCCGTGGGTATAGCTCATCTTCTCAGATCGTCATCTAGAGAGTTTTCTCCTAGATATAGCTAAAGCGTAACAAGCGATACATTTCTTTATTTTCTGCCGATTTAAACAAACAAATTAAAATAAAGACCTTGTGGGTTGCCTCCCACACAACGCTTTGTTTAGCGTCGATAGCTCGACGGCTAAGGAGTGCAAGTACTCATGGTGGTTCTTTCGAGAATGGTTCCTCGATCGAACTTTGAATAGTCTTCGGTTTCCATGGCCACTTATCAAGCCATCTCTCATATCCCTCACCTTTTCGTTTCTTTCTTCTGTAGGGTGGTTTCTTGTTTTGAACGCGTGGTGGTGGTTCTGGATCTATTCTGCGTATCAACTTTTCAAATTTGGGCTTTGTTATTTCATCCACCACCTCAAAAGTTAATCGTACCCTTTTAACAGTAATAATGACCCTAATTTCACGGTCCTCGAATTTTCTTTTTCTATGAAGGACCTTAGACAAAGGTGCATTGGTGTGTATATTTTTCAATACCTCCACATATGTTTTGGATTGGGAGTCTACCTTAACTTCTGCAAACCCTTGTGGGAAAGAAATAGGTGGGGTATAGGGAGGAGGAGAAACGATACGTGCTTCCTTCTCTACCTCTTCGACAACCTCCCTTTCGGTTGGTGTCGGTGGATTTTTCTCAATATGTATGCTTTTCTCACCAAAACTCTCCTCAGGCTCATCATTAATCTCCCTAGGATCTTCTATTTGTTCTTCATTAACGGTTGTTACAACATTCACATGTCCTTCTGGGAAGGGTCCTAGAGGTGTTTGTCTAAGCAGGGAGGTTTGAGTCTCCAAAGTCTCGCTGTGAGTTGCGAGGGAATCAACAATAATGTTCATCTGCCTAAGGTCTTCATTAATTTGGAGATGTTGTTTTCTAAAATCTTCGTTTTGGAGAGTTTGTGTTTCCACAAAGCGCTCCATCATAGATTCTATCCTAGAATGAGTAGACGTCTCATTAAATTCTTCTAGTAGTCTTTCGAGGTTGGATGTATCAAAATCTTGCATTTCCTCAAAACATTGGGAGTCGTCATCATAGAGGGAATTTGGGTGAGAGTGCATAGTATTGAAATCTTCTAATAATATTTCGAGGTCGGATTTAAGCGGAATTTGTGGTTCCTCGAAATATTGGGGGTGGTAGTTATAATATGGAGGGTGGTAGTTATAAGGGAAATATGGGTTATACATAATGATTTAGATAAGAGTGCCTTAGTCTATACTATGCAACAACGGAATCACAATATTGACTGTTGGTCCCCGGCAACGGCACCAAAAACTTGATCGCTCCGCAAGTGCACGGAAATATCGAAGTAATATAAAAGATTGTCGAACCCACAGAGACCAATGTCAATCTACCGTTATCTATTATTACGGCGTAAAGCTAAGGCTATTGGAATTAGGAAAATTGAATGCGAATGAAATTAAATGCAAAAGAAATAAAGAAATTTGGTTTAGAGAAATGCGGTAAAGGATATCGGTATGCAAAGACTTAGTTATCTGGGATTCGACAGGTCACCGATGCTTCTTACTCTTTGCAAACATTGTTCAGAAGAAAATAGTGATCTGAAGACTTTCGTCTCACGATGGTTGTTGACGCTAGTCATAATTCTAAGGGCCGAATGTACGCTTTCGCTGTCCCATTCGGGGTTAAAACTACTTTTTGGAAATCTCTAGGTTCTAATCCATTTTAAAGTGCTTTCACTGTTATTAAAACAAATGCCTAGTGTTTACTATCTGGTCTTGCCGCAGTTTTCGCTTGTTGGTTCGTACCTTAATTAATTTCCCACTTTCGTGGCAAAACTACTTTTAAATAAGTTCTCGCTTTCGCAACGAAGTTTATTCAGTAAATAAATTTAAACACTACGGCCAGAAAGGTTGTTTGTAAAAAGGGAAGATGCCGGTTACTATCGAATCCTATCCTACTAATTCGGTTACATACCGATAAAACTAACTTAGCCAGACATGATAATTAATGCGAACGGAAATAGACATAAACAACAGAATAATAAAGCATGCATCATAACAGAAATAAAGTAGTAATTCAATTAATAAAAACCTGTAAATTGTACTGATCTCAAATCCTTGGGTAGTCCCCCACAATGTCGGCAGGATTCTACTTTGGCGAGAAATAAAAGGTACAGGAAGAAAATACAATATTCTGAACTGAAGGAAAATGGAAAGGAAAATAAAAGTAACGATAAATAACTTTGATGGAACTTTGGCAGAACTTCGGGATGAAGAATCCACACCTTTCTCTGTGAGTCTCTTGTCTATTTATAGGAGATGTTTCTTATCTCAACTTCCTGAGATCATGCGTGAGATATGGAGAAAGTGGTAGTAACTTCCAGTAGTGGGCAGTGAGTGGAGAAAGTGTAGTAACTTCCAGTAGTGGGCAGTGAGTGGAGAAAGTGTAGGAAGGATTTAAGTTGAGATTGATCGTGAATTCTGATTCTGCGTCTTTTGTCTGCGTGACGGTCGTCACACGCATGACGGTCGTCATGGACCTGTGACGGTCGTCACAGCAGCAGAATCCGTATCTGCTGTTTTTCATCTATTTTTCATCCGTTTTTCATCTGTTTCTTCTCCTTTTCTTTCTTTAGTCCAAATTCTCCCCAATCTGCAAAACAAAGTAAATTAATCATATAATAGAACATAAATCAGGATAAATTAATAAAAGTCACAAATAAATGCATGTAAATCAAGCCAAATAAACGATATGATTTCGCGTTATCAAACATCCCCGCACTTAAACCATTGCTTGTCCTCAAGCAATCAACCAACACAGTAAAAAGAAATAAGCATAGTTCGAAACAAAGTCACGACAAAACTCTAATCATACGTGGCTGTTAGGCTAATGTTAGATCGATAGGTACTAAATATTAATACCAAGGATATCATAACGACACAATTTCAAAAACTCCCTGCTTATGCAAACCAATCGGAATCATGCCATTATAACTCAACCTATAACTCATGCTCTCTTTCACCCCATTTCATTATAGTGCAATCACATTAAGCCCGTTATCCATACACATTCATGGCAAGTAGACCTGTTAGTGACTACGATCTCATTATTATTTCATTTTTTTCTGCAAATATGCTTAAGCATCAATTGAACTTAAAGAGTTTGTACCGTTAGGCTAAGTGCTCGGGTGAGAAGCACCTAACTTAGAAGGAACATGTCTTTTTCTTCATAATATTTTTTTTCTTTTATTTCTTAGTTTCTCATTTTAACCTAGAGATCATACACTTATTTGCATCGGTTTCTTACTTAGTGTGTTTAGGATGGTGCTGACTGCTTAAATAAACTACTTAGGGATTACTACAAGAACCTGGAGTTTTAAGGTCTCGGCATAATGGGTACTCAAATTTATTTTGCATATTTAGGGGGTTAAGGTTGTCAGGACGATATCAATTTTATCAAAAACTTTCCCAAGTTTTTCTAACATAGCCTAAACAGCCTATATACTTTCAGAGTACCATGTCATGAATCAAAAAGTTTTTGTTGGAGGTTAAAATTTTGAAATTTTGAAATTTTGGGGAAGTTTGAATAACAGGCGAAAACCACTCATAAAGACTCGATGGCACATGCAAAGATTTTGACATAGCATTAAAAATAGATAAAAACAATAAATCAAACTAAAAGGCAATAAAATGAAAGCGATAGAGTTCCTCCCCCACACTTAAACCAAACATTGTCCTCAATGTTTCAGTAAAAGGTGGAAAAGGAAAGATAGAACCTGTATGAATGCTACTGCTCTTGCTATCCTTGTCTTTGTTGATCACTTCTACTTCGGTGGCAGACATTTTGAGATACTTTGTTTGTGTAATTCTCGAACCAGCTCATCATGTTGCTTGCGTCAAGAGGAAGTACTCATCATCAGTGTTCCCACCAGCAGCGACACTCGTAGGAATGTCCGTGGGTATAGCTCATCTTCTCAGATCGTCATCTAGAGAGTTTTCTCCTAGATATAGCTAAAGCGTAACAAGCGATACATTTCTTTATTTTCTGCCGATTTAAACAAACAAATTAAAATAAAGACCTTGTGGGTTGCCTCCCACACAACGCTTTGTTTAGCGTCGATAGCTCGACGGCTAAGGAGTGCAAGTACTCATGGTGGTTCTTTCGAGAATGGTTCCTCGATCGAACTTTAAATAGTCTTCGGTTTCCATGGCCACTTATCAAGCCATCTCTCATATCCCTCACCTTTTCGTTTCTTTCTTCTGTAGGGTGGTTTCTTGTTTTGAACGCGTGGTGGTGGTTCTGGATCTATTCTGCGTATCAGCTTTTCAAATTTGGGCTTTGTTATTTCATCCACCACCTCAAAAGTTAATCGTACCCTTTTAACAGTAATAATGACCCTAATTTCACGGTCCTCGAATTTTCTTTTTCTATGAAGGGCCTTAGACAAAGGTGCATTGGTGTGTATATTTTTCAATACCTCCACATATGTTTTGGATTGGGAGTCTACCTTAACTTCTGCAAACCCTTGTGGGAAAGAAATAGGTGGGGTATAGGGAGGAGGAGAAACGATACGTGCTTCCTTCTCTACCTCTTCGACAACCTCCCTTTCGGTTGGTGTCGGTGGATTTTTCTCAATATGTATGCTTTTCTCACCAAAACTCTCCTCAGGCTCATCATTAATCTCCCTAGGATCTTCTATTTGTTCTTCATTAACGGTTGTTACAACATTCACATGTCCTTCTGGGAAGGGTCCTAGAGGTGTTTGTCTAAGCAGGGAGGTTTGAGTCTCCAAAGTCTCGCTGTGAGTTGCGAGGGAATCGACAATAATGTTCATCTGCCTAAGGTCTTCATTAATTTGGAGATGTTGTTTTCTAAAATCTTCGTTTTGGAGAGTTTGTGTTTCCACAAAGCGCTCCATCATAGATTCTATCCTAGAATGAGTAGACGTCTCATTAAATTCTTCTAGTAGTCTTTCGAGGTTGGATGTATCAAAATCTTGCCTTTCCTCAAAACATTGGGAGTCGTCATCATAGAGGGAATTTGGGTGAGAGTGCGTAGTATTGAAATCTTTTAATAATATTTCGAGGTCGGATTTAAGCAGAATTTGTGGTTCCTCGAAATATTGGGGGTGGTAGTTATAATATGGAGGGTGGTAGTTATAAGGGAAATATGGGTTATACATAATGATTTAGATAAGAGTGCCTTAGTCTATACTATGCAACAACGGAATCACAATATTGACTGTTGGTCCCCGGCAACGGCACCAAAAACTTGATCGCTCCGCAAGTGCACGGAAATATCGAAGTAATATAAAAGATTGTCGAACCCACAGAGACCAATGTCAATCTACCGTTATCTATTATTACGGCGTAAAGCTAAGGCTATTGGAATTAGGAAAATTGAATGCGAATGAAATTAAATGCAAAAGAAATAAAGAAATTTGGTTTAGAGAAATGCGGTAAAGGATATCGGTATGCAAAGACTTAGTTATCTGGGATTCGACAGGTCACCGATGCTTCTTACTCTTTGCAAACATTGTTCAGAAGAAAATAGTGATCTGAAGACTTTCGTCTCACGATGGTTGTTGACGCTAGTCATAATTCTAAGGGCCGAATGTACGCTTTCGCTGTCCCATTCGGGGTTAAAACTACTTTTTGGAAATCTCTAGGTTCTAATCCATTTTAAAGTGCTTTCACTGTTATTAAAACAAATGCCTAGTGTTTACTATCTGGTCTTGCCGCAGCTTTCGCTTGTTGGTTCGTACCTTAATTAATTTCCCACTTTCGTGGCAAAACTACTTTTAAATAAGTTCTCGCTTTCGCAACGAAGTTTATTCAGTAAATAAATTTAAACACTACAGCCAGAAAGGTTGTTTGTAAAAAGGGAAGATGCCGGTTACTATCGAATCCTATCCTACTAATTCGGTTACATACCGATAAAACTAACTTAGCCAGACATGATAATTAATGCGAACGGAAATAGACATAAACAACGGAATAATAAAGCATGCATCATAACAGAAATAAAGTAGTAATTCAATTAATAAAAACCTGTAAATTGTACTGATCTCAAATCCTTGGGTAGTCCCCCACAATGTCGGCAGGATTCTACTTTGGCGAGAAATAAAAGGTACAGGAAGAAAATACAATATTCTGAACTGAAGGAAAATGGAAAGGAAAATAAAAGTAACGATAAATAACTTTGATGGAACTTTGGCAGAACTTCGGGATGAAGAATCCACACCTTTCTCTGTGAGTCTCTTGTCTATTTATAGGAGATGTTTCTTATCTCAACTTCCTGAGATCATGCGTGAGATATGGAGAAAGTGGTAGTAACTTCCAGTAGTGGGCAGTCAGTGGAGAAAGTGTAGTAACTTCCAGTAGTGGGCAGTGAGTGGAGAAAGTGTAGGAAGGATTTAAGTTGAGATTGATCGTGAATTCTGATTCTGCGTCTTTTGTCTGCGTGACGGTCGTCATGAAATGTGACGGTCGTCACACGCATGACGGTCGTCATGGACCTGTGACGGTCGTCACAGCAGCAGAATCCGTATCTGCTGTTTTTCATCTATTTTTCATCCGTTTTTCATCTGTTTCTTCTCCTTTTCTTTCTTTAGTCCAAATTCTCCCCAATCTGCAAAACAAAGTAAATTAATCATATAATAGAACATAAATTAGGATAAATTAATAAAAGTCACAAATAAAGGCATGTAAATCAAGCCAAATAAACGATATGATTTCGCGTTATCAAACATCCCCACACTTAAACCATTGCTTGTCCTCAAGCAATCAACCAACACAGTAAAAAGAAATAAGCATAGTTCGAAACAAAGTCACGACGAAACTCTAATCATATGTGGCTGCTAGGCTAATGTTAGATCGATAGGTACTAAATATTAATACCAAGGATATCATAACGACACAATTTCAAAAACTCCCTACTTATGCAAACCAATCGGAATCATGCCATTATAACTCAACCTTTAACTCATGCTCTCTTTCACCCCATTTCATTATAGTGCAATCACATTAAGCCCGTTATCCATACACATTCATGGCAAGTAGACCTGTTAGTGACTACGATCTCATTATTATTTCATTTTTTTCTGCAAATATGCTTAAGCATCAATTGAACTTAAAGAGTTTGTACCGTTAGGCTAAGTGCTCGGGTGAGAAGCACCTAACTTAGAAGGAACATGTCTTTTTCTTCATAATATTTTTTTTCTTTTCTTTCTTAGTTTCTCATTTTAACCTAGAGATCATACACTTATTTGCATCGTTTTCTTACTTAGTGTGTTTAGGATGGTGCTGACTGCTTAAATAAACTACTTAGGGATTACTACAAGAACCTGGAGTTTTAAGGTCTCGGCATAATGGGTACTCAAATTTATTTTGCATATTTAGGGGGTTAAGGTTGTCAGGACGATATCAATTTTATCAAAAACTTTCCCAAGTTTTTCTAACATAGCCTAAACAGCCTATATACTTTCAGAGTACCATGTCATGAATCAAAAAGTTTTTGTTGGAGGTTAAAATTTTGAAATTTTGAAATTTTGGGGAAGTTTGAATAACAGGCAAAAACCACTCATAAAGATTCGATAGCACATGCAAAGATTTTGACATAGCATTAAAAATAGATAAAAACAATAAATCAAACTAAAAGGAAATAAAATGAAAGCGATAGAGTTCCTCCCCCACACTTAAACCAAACATTGTCCTCAATGTTTCAGTAAAAGGTGGAAAAGGAAAGATAGAACCTGTATGAATGCTACTGCTCTTGCTATCCTTGTCTTTGTTGATCACTTCTACTTCGGTGGCGGACATTTTGAGATACTTTGTTTGTGTAATTCTCGAACCAGCTCATCATGTTGCTCGCGTCAAGAGGAAGTACTCATCATCAGTGTTCCCACCAGCAGCGACACTCGTAGGAATGTCCGTGGGCATAGCTCATCTTCTCAGATCGTCATCTAGAGAGTTTTCGCCTAGATATAGCTAAAGCGTAACAAGCGATACATTTCTTTATTTTCTGCCGATTTAAACAAACAAATTAAAATAAAGACCTTGTGGGTTGCCTCCCACACAACGCTTTGTTTAGCGTCGATAGCTCGACGGCTAAGGAGTGCAAGTACTCATGGTGGTTCTTTCGAGAATGGTTCCTCGATCGAACTTTGAGTAGTCTTCGGTTTCCATGGCCACTTATCAAGCCATCTCTCATATCCCTCACCTTTTCGTTTCTTTCTTCTGTAGGGTGGTTTCTTGTTTTGAACGCGTGGTGGTGGTTCTGGATCTATTCTGTGTATCAGCTTTTCAAATTTGGGCTTTGTTATTTCATCCACCACCTCAAAAGTTAATCGTACCCTTTTAACAGTAATAATGACCCTAATTTCACGGTCCTCGAATTTTCTTTTTCTATGAAGGGCCTTAGACAAAGGTGCATTGGTGTGTATATTTTTCAATACCTCCACATATGTTTTGGATTGGGAGTCTACCTTAACTTCTGCAAACCCTTGTGGGAAAGAAATAGGTGGGGTATAGGGAGGAGGAGCAACGATACGTGCTTCCTTCTCTACCTCTTCGACAACCTCCCTTTCGGTTGGTGTCGGTGGATTTTTCTCAATATGTATGCTTTTCTCACCAAAATTCTCCTCAGGCTCATCATTAATCTCCCTAGGATCTTCTATTTGTTCTTCATTAACGGTTGTTACAACATTCACATGTCCTTCTGGGAAGGGTCCTAGAGGTGTTTGTCTAAGCAGGGAGGTTTGAGTCTCCAAAGTCTCGCTGTGAGTTGCGAGGGAATCGACAATAATGTTCATCTGCCTAAGGTCTTCATTAATTTGGAGATGTTATTTTCTAAAATCTTCGTTTTGGAGAGTTTGTGTTTCCACAAAGCGCTCCATCATAGATTCTATCCTAGAGTGAGTAGACGTCTCATTAAATTCTTCTAGTAGTCGTTCGAGGTTGAATGTATCAAAATCTTGCATTTCCTCAAAACATTGGGAGTCGTCATCATAGAGGGAATTTGGGTGAGAGTGCGTAGTATTGAAATCTTCTAATAATATTTCGAGGTCGGATTTAAGCGGAATTTGTGGTTCCTCGAAATATTGGGGGTGGTAGTTATAAGGGAAATATGGGTTATACATAATGATTTAGATAAGAGTGCCTTAGTCTATACTATGCAACAACGGAATCACAATATTGACTGTTGGTCCCCGGCAACGGCGCCAAAAGCTTGATCGCTCCGCAAGTGCACGGAAATATCGAAGTAATATAAAAGATTGTCGAACCCACAGAGACCAATGTCAATCTACCGTTATCTATTATTACGGCGTAAAGCTAAGGCTATTGGAATTAGGAAAATTGAATGCGAATGAAATTAAATGCAAAAGAAATAAAGAAATTTGGTTTAGAGAAATGCGGTAAAGGATATCAGTATGCAAAGACTTAGTTATCTGGGATTAGACAGGTCACCGATGCTTCTTACTCTTTGCAAACATTGTTCAGAAGAAAATAGTGATCTGAAGACTTTCGTCTCACGATGGTTGTTGACGCTAGTCATAATTCTAAGGGCCGAATGTACGCTTTCGCTGTCCCATTCGGGGTTAAAACTACTTTTTGGAAATCTCTAGGTTCTAATCCATTTTAAAGTGCTTTCGCTGTTATTAAAAAAAATGCCTAGTGTTTACTATCTGGTCTTGCCGCAGCTTTCGCTTGTTGGTTCGTACCTTAATTAATTTCCCACTTTCGTGGCAAAACTACTTTTAAATAAGTTCTCGCTTTCGCGACGAAGTTTATTCAGTAAATAAATTTAAACACTACGGCCAGAAAGGTTATTTGTAAAAAGGGAAGATGCCGGTTACTATCGAATCCTATCCTACTAATTCGGTTACATACCGATAAAACTAACTTAGCCAGACTTGATAATTAATGCGAACGGAAATAGACATAAACAACGGAATAATAAAGCATGCATCATAACAGAAATAAAGTAGTAATTCAATTAATAAAAACCTGTAAATTGTACTGATCTCAAATCCTTGGGTAGTCCCCCACAATGTCGGCAGGATTCTACTTTGGCGAGAAATAAAAGGTACAGGAAGAAAATACAATATTCTGAACTGAAGGAAAATGGAAAGGAAAATAAAAGTAACGATAAATAACTTTGATGGAACTTTGGCAGAACTTCGGGATGAAGAATCCACACCTTTCTCTGTGAGTCTCTTGTCTATTTATAGGAGATGTTTCTTATCTCAACTTCCTGAGATCATGCGTGAGATATGGAGAAAGTGGTAGTAACTTCCAGTAGTGGGCAGTCAGTGGAGAAAGTGTAGTAACTTCCAGTAGTGGGCAGTGAGTGGAGAAAGTGTAGGAAGGATTTAAGTTGAGATTGATCGTGAATTCTGATTATGCGTCTTTTGTCTGCGTGACGGTCGTCATGAAATGTGACGGTCGTCACACGCATGACGGTCGTCATGGACCTGTGACGGTCGTCACAGCAGCAGAATCCGTATCTGCTGTGTTTCATCTATTTTTCATCCGTTTTTCATCTGTTTCTTCTTCTTTTCTTTCTTTAGTCCAAATTCTCCCCAATCTGCAAAACAAAGTAAATTAATCATATAATAGAACATAAATCAGGATAAATTAATAAAAGTCACAAATAAATGCATGTAAATCAAGCCAAATAAACGATATGATTTCGCGTTATCACCCCTAGGATTCCTGGTCCCTCCGTTTAGGATGGGAGTATGAGAGACATTAAGTGTTCAATCCTTTGCATGATAACATTAGGATAGTTTCATTCCCTTTCATCCCGACTTTAGGAGCATTGTGCATGATAACTTTAGGGTCCAGTTTCCCCTTAGTTTGAGTCTTTCTCTTCTCATCTCCTAAACATTTCAAAACACCTAATAAAGAAAGATTTGTGTCGTACGCTACGAGCCTTAAGTACTCGAGGAATGATGGTTGGGGGGCCTCCTCTCAATTGTCTAGAGTGTTTAGCATATGCCCTTTGGGCGATATGCGACGCATTCGCTCTCGAGTCATAATCTTTAGTGCGACATGAGTTTCAAACCATAACTCAATCCACTTCTTGTCTTAAAAAACACAAAACAAAAACATCAAATCTTTTTTATCCTTCGAGATTTTAATTGGAAAACCATTTTCAGAAAGAGTTTTGTTAAGCTTTGATTCTATCGCAAACAGACATCGTCCCTAACTGCTGGAATCACTATTTAACCCTACTCGGTTTAAAATGCTTGAACCAATCTGTGGTCGTGTCAGCCCGAACTACGTTTGCTCTGATTTTTCGTACTGGACGAGGATACGTAGGCACAAGACGGCGATGTCTTGGCGAGCAACCTTCCACACCTTCACCCATAGTTTTCCGAACTACGTTGACTCTGACTTTCCCATTGAACGAGGGAATACGTAGGCATAAAGCGGCGATGCTTTATCAAGTCTCTTTTCTTTTCTTTTGTCCCCGTGAGTCGTAGCTAGATAGTTTTACACCCTTTTAGATTAGACAATAAGCGTGGATCCCGTCGAGTACGACGGACGTGAGGGGTGTTAATACCTTCCCCTTGCGTAACCGACTCCTGAACCCGAGATTTGGTTGCGATGACCTGTCTTATTCCCTTCTCGTAGGTTTTCTCTGATCGTTTCCTTTCCCTCTCTTTGGGATAAATAACGAACGGTGGCGACTCTTCTGTCATTGTCGGCCCCTCTTCGCAGTGATGCGACAGTTGCTAATCTGTAACTATTAAGGCACAGCTTTGCAACCATTAATAAGGGACATCAATATAAATTTTATACTTATTTACACAGCTATATAGAATATTTTCATTCTTGTATATATGAATTAATTTGAGTTAATTAGGACTTAATTAGTTTCTTGAGTTACTTGTACTCCCTAGACTATTTATATGTTATTCTATTATGTATAAACTTAATAAGAAATACAGAATTTTTACAATAAGTAGAAGAGTTAGTTTCCCTGTTAAAATAAAACACTGCTGCATGCAAAAATAGAGAAAAATAATAAAGGATAAACGTAGTAGAAAAAAGATGAGCATTATGATAAAGGAATATTTTGGAGCGACTTTAAAGAGAAGAGGAAGTCCTATATAACAATTCCTTAAATAATGTCACGGAAAATTTAAATGATGAGGATGAATAAACACAAAAAGGCCAGAAGAATCATGAGAGAGAGAGAGAGAGAGAGAGAGAGAGAGAGAGAGAGAGAGAGAGAGAGAATTCACTCGATATATTTTTTTAATGAATTTATGAATACGAAGGGGACGCAAATTTAACGATTAATAGTCAAGAAACTTATGATGAGACATATTAACCAATGAACATGCGTCAACTTAGTAAGAGTTACATCTCGAAAGTCCTAAGTCATAATGGAAGTTAGGTTCTCATACATAAGTTATGTAACCCTTATTCATAGGTAAAATTTTCTAAGTGGTATGACCCACGTATCATAATAGAAGAGTGCTAAGAGACCCAACAATACCAGTCATATTCTAATAGAAGTAGGAACGACAACAACCTTAGAGTCTGATCAAAATCCAAAGAGAACTCTTCACAAACGGTCCCAAATATAAGAACATGAAGTCTAAAGCGCGTATTGAAGCCCAATTTGATCTAGTTGACAAATTAAGCCACACCCTAGCTCTGCTAGTCCATGCTTGGGGGTTATTGTTATGATAAAGTCTAACATCCAACCCATTAAAGTCTAGGTAACTCGAATTCAATATTCAAGAGATGATTTAGAAGGTAAGTTTGCTCTTTAGACACAAGAGATAATGGTCACTCATTCGTCACGTATTGTTGGATAAAAAAGTCATGCGATCCATAAACAATTGTTCTAAGACAAGTGTTCCTTAAAGAAAGTTCTAAAACCTCAAATCTTAAAAACCGAATATAAAAGCTAAAAGGTAGATCAATATGAGGTACCCACAATTCTAACATAAAAACAACATAATTAAGAAATATCAGTAATTTGAGAATTAAAGTATTTGCAAGTACATTTCTAGAATCAAAGCAGAGCAGAAAACTCTTTCAAGATTTGCCGTTAAATTCTCAATTGACAATAACTCTGTGAAGAAGAATGTCTGTTTTCAAATTATAATCTTCATTCAAATATTTATAATTATTCATCCAAACTTCATGTAAGAAGTTCTTGAGTAACATGTATAGAGTTCTTGGTTTAAATTTGTTGTATTCATTATAAAGCTAAAAAGAGGAAGATGGGTTACGTCTAAACCAATTTTAGATTATAAACAACCTTACATTTATTCATTTTAAATATTCTTGTCTAAAAAGTCCCTCTAGTGACTTGACTTTTTAAATCGGCAACCTCTTGATCAATTCCAAGTATCTATTTTCATGTGGAAGTGATGATATCCACAAGTATCACAAAAAAAAAAAAAAAAAGTCTATAATCTTTGAAGCAACTAATTGAAGATAAAGAAAGTAATAAAGTGATGAATACTCTTTCAATCAAGGAGGAATAGTAGCATATGGTAGTTCCTTTAAGATGTATTGTATTAATAATAATCATAGTACACAAGCACATGACATGTGTGTTGAAAGCCCTCAAAATATCCCCACACAAACTCCTAAGCATATTGTGGGACAGAGAAACAATCCCATAAACAAAGCAACAGAATGAAAGTGCTAGGAGAGGAGGGTATATGGTCCTACAATCCCCCCTACAAGTATTCACACAGGCTGTTAAAGGAAACCAAAGCAAACTGACACCACACATGCCCTTGCCTCACATTGCACTTGCACATGGTCACTGACCCTTAACATTTTCGTCTTCTTTTTAAATTGAATATCCACGTATAATTGTAGAGATTAATTTCTAAAATCAGTAAGGATCACAATAGATAAAATTACTGCGTGTTTAAAACTAGATTCAAATACAAGATCTCTGATTAAATCGAAAGAGATATCTTACCATCTCAATCAAGTCTTATTTAATTTTTTTTCTTTTAACTTACACAATCATAGTAAAAAAAAAATTCATATTTAATATAATCAATTCAATCAAAATTAATCTTCACATCATACAACAAAACACACACTTAACTTATAGTACACAATCCTAAACTTTTTTCTTTCTAAAATCAATATTTTCTCCTCAACTATCAGTTACAAACCACACTCAAACTGTCATTAAACTCCTCACATCTCATCTTCGAAAACAAATACTTTTTCGTTCCTATCTAATATTATACACAACACATTAATCAAAAGTAAACTATAGTTAATTATGACATTAAAAATGCTGATTAGCATGACAATAAGGTGCATTGCAAGTGCCTATGGCAAGTGATTAAGTGGTCATTGGTGAGGCCAGCTGCTTGCATAAAAGAATGAACCATTGTGGGGCCTACAAACCTAAACCCTCTTCTAATCATGTCTTTGCTTATGCTTTCTGATTTTGATGTCTTCACTGGAATCTTGTGGCCAAATTTGTATTGTGTGGAAATAGGTTTATGATTTACAAAACTCCATATGTATTTGTCAAATGAACCAAATTCCTTGTTAACCTGTAATTGTAAAAAATGAACTAATTCATAAAGAGAATATTAAAAATCTTTAAACTAAACATCATTTTCATCAAATTTGATTAGAATGTTTACCTCTAAAATTCGATTAGCATTATCAACAACTCCTCTAACTCTGCTTATATCAATGCCATATTCCAAACTAATAGATATCATTTTCTTATCAGTCAAGTTTGCCAAAGTTGCTGGATTAAATTCTGAAAATGCAGTCCTGTAAATAATTTAAATTTCATTAGTTCAATCATTCTGGAAAAAAAACTATGTATAAATACAGATACAGATACAAACACAACACTCGATACGAGTCCGACACTGAGATAGAGACACCCGTAATAATTTGAGTATGTGTCTGTGTCAGACATTTTACACATGTCTGACACTTAGACACGCATTCAATATAAAATATCGGTGTTAAGTAAGTAACTAGAATAGAATCCGACCTGAAATCTTGACGTTTCTTTAAGATTGAGGTCCAATCAGATCCAACTTGTGCACCACTTAAAACTAGAAGTTCAAACAACATTCTGCAAGTGGAAGAGAATATTTTTTCAATCATCATTTGTTTAGTAAATGGTTTTTGTTTGTTTGATCTTCATTGTGTAATTTGTGTGTGATGATGAAATGAAAGAAAAAGAGAAGTGCGAACTTACTTGTCATCATGCACTGGAACTCCCCATTCCTCATCATGATAAGCAATATAGATTGGATCTATTCATTGAAAGAAACACATTAAGATTAGCACATTATGTTTTTCAGATAAAGCACACACCACAAGCAATGAAGCACGGGCACCCCGACCACGACTCTGACACTGATACCGCGCGATACCATTAATAAGTTGAAAAATGAATAAGTTAAATGTGTGTCCGTGGTGCTACATAGACCATAGACCACAAGTCTTTGAATTACCAGAATTGGCTGTGATAAAGCTGCATCTTTTCTCCTCCACTTCACTTGTTTTTGAAGCAAGATGGTTTAAAGTATCAAGAGGAACAACAACACTTTCAAATTTTGCAGACTTTGATCTTCCATAATGAGCAATCTTCATTTTTCTCTGAGCATGCTGCAATGCCATGTGTTCTCTCCTCAAACCAGCGATACTTCCTGGTGAATCAGTGATCAAACTAGAAGAGTAACTCAAACATGATTCAGTAGAGTTACCACATGACCCTTCTTTAAAACTCTTGGACTTTTTTAAAGCTGAAGTCTTAGTTGAGTTTCTTGGTGTTACAATCTTTTCAGAACTTGTGTTCAAGAGATTAGTTTCATTGATTCTCTTAGTTGGTGTTGGTGTTGGCCTTGGTGACTTTAATAACTTAGGTGAGAGTGGAGGTGTTGATGAAGTTTTGGTTTGAAGTGGTGGTGATGTTGGTGGTGAAAGTGATTTTGGTGGAAGTTTTTTTATTGAGTTTCTTCTTTCAATGTTTGGAACTCTGTTGCAAGTTGGTTGAAGAACAGGTCTGCCATTGATTTTGGCAACAGGTGATGTGGCTGTGCTTGTGATTTCTGTTGCTACTGTTGTTACTTTGGTTTTGGAGCTGCACATTTTGTTGTTGTTTGGTTTTTGTATGGTTAATTGGTATAATGGAAGAATGATATGAAAAGTAAAGGGAAGGGAAGAAATGAAGGATGTGATGAGGGGTTGGAAAGGAGGAAAGTGGGGTTTTATAAAATGTGTGGATGGATGGTGGGGACAGGACAGGACAGGTAAAGAAGAAGTTGTAACATAGGAGGTTGGAATTGTCATAGAACCTATTCTCAAGAATATCATTTTTTTATATAAATATTAATGTATATAATATGAGATTAATTGATATCTATTGTTATTGTAAAAAATTTTACATGGTTAATGCATTACAACTATTTATTGATATTATTTTTCAAGTAGTTAAAATAAAAGTCAAATATTTTACATAAATCAGCTGTTGTAATTAATTGACAGGGCAAAAAATAATGCATATCAATTAAATTTATATAATATTAATTTAAGTACATTTATGTTAATTTGAACTTTTGATATCTCATTTATTCATTATTTTAATGGAAGAATAGAAGATCGTTGATATATAAACATTGAGCTCTTCCGATATAGTGATGCGATGGAGTGGAAGGTGTCTGCATTATTAGAACTCAAACGCACATAAATCAGCGAATAGTGAATGAAAAAGTACTTGTTATGACAAAAAGAAGAGTTTTTATATTGTGTGCGGTAAATAGTTGTGTTCGATCTGACGCAGAATGTGGAAAATTATCCGATTAAATCCAACGGTGCATGGGCAAGCAAGAAATTGAAAATATTAAAAATATTTTTTGTTTAAATAAAAAAATTAGGAGAGAATCAAGAAGGTTACAGGTGGATTCGTGGGTTGGATATGGTGATGTGCTGGAGTCATGAGCGTGTTTTTATTATTACATGATGGAAGTATGGAACTTTCCTCATTTCCACCATGTTGTGGTAATGTGCTTCTCTTCCCAAGGATTTTTAGGTTGAAGTGAAGGGCAAGAAAGGTAAAAATGCAAGAAGAGAAACACCAATCATTATTTGGTCTATTCTTTTTAGCTGTATGGAATCTCATTCTCTGTCACTATCTCATCTCATAAGGGTAGAAAATATTCAAGACCCTTTATAAACACCGTTACAAAGTTGGCACAAGGACTGAAATAAATGGTGTTAGTAAAATAATTGAGACTTTTGGTGGGGTTTTTATGACACTTGAATGAGATTTTTTTTTCACCGTCGACATCCGATTTATTGGATCGTCTAATCTGATTTAAGAGTCAGTGCTGTTGTCATCAGGTTGAATGAGGTCTTTTATTTTTAGAATATTTTACTTTTTTTTTGTGTTCAACTTTTGAGTTGTTAACTTTCCAGGAAAACTGAGTTGCATATGTTTTCATTACTACTAATTAATGAGATTAACGGAAGATATGATTTGATGGTGAATAAGATCAGTCTTAATCCTTACAGGTTGGCTGAATGATCTGTTTACTTAAATACAAGACATGTTATGGCCCAAAAGTGTAGGACCCTACTCAAATTCTTCTACTTTTTTCTTTTTAGTGTCAATTTGCTGTCTTGAATGTATGACCTCATTTCACCAAACCATGAAACCAAGATAACATGCATTTGTAGCTCACCTAATTGAAAGAAAGGACTTAAGAAGGAAGTATCTATATTCATCTAAGTTTAATACAATGGAAAAATTGATCATAAAATAGGACTTGTGAAATGGAAATGAGATACAAGTATAACATCACTTTCATTGGTGATGATGGATGGCAATGAAACGCCTTTTTTTTGTTCATGGCAATGTGTAATGGATCTAATGCATATTTGAAAAGAATATATCTAGGATGGATATGTGATCGTGTTTGTTTAGTTCGCTATTATTTTGGATTGAACGGTTTTGGTATTGGTATGTGTTTTCTTTCTATCTTTTTTCTCTTTTTAATATTTATCAAAAAGGAGGATAATATATCATGTATTATCAATATTTATGTGTAATAAGTGTTTACGGAAGTGTGAGTTCTATGCAAATACAAGTTCTTAGATCTTTTATATATATATATATATATATATATATATATATATATATATATATATATATATATATATATATATATATATATATATATATATATATATATATATATATATATATATATATATATATATATATATATATATATATATATATATATTGTTTCTATTGTGCATGTTGTAAATAAATAAATTTATTTAGAAACTGCTTAATTTATAAATATCAATAGTTTTTTATGTTAATGCATGAATATAAATAACTGTTGTCGTCGGGGATCAAACTTTAGACAAACATATTACATTTATCTAATTCATCTATCATATACCAGTTGAGTTATGTTGTCGTCGGGGATCAAACTCTAGATAAACATATTACATTTATATAATTCATCTATCATATACCAGTTGAGTTATTCCACTCATCCGGTAAATAAATTGATTGAATTGTTTCATTTATAAACTCTGTGTTAATACATTTGTCAACTCTTTATCCAAATGAAATGTAGACGGTAGTTATTAACCCATTATCCAACTTTTTTTCAATGAGATGTCGATCAATATCAATATGTTTTGCCCTATCATCTTCAACAGAAATATGTGCATATTGATGGTAAGTTTATTCTCATAAAACAATTTCATAAGGCTTTCACATTGTATCTTCAAATCTTATAACTCTTGTTTCAAAGAGTTCACATTCTTTGTGGTGTAGCTTAAAATTCTTCTTTGTTTTTTAATCGAGTCAATACACATTGTTTCTTATTTATCTAATCAACAAAATACGTTTTGTTTCATGCATAGTTAACATAAGCATGTCTCCATGATTAAACTTCCACCTCTTTTAAACAAAAGTTATCTACCCATAGTGTTTGTGAAATATCGTAGAACTCAATCTGCAACTTATAAACATCATGCCATTTTCACATGCATGAATCGGCTCTTCACACCAGCTTCATATGCAAAATCTCATCGAGTGGTATAATACCTCATATTGCCCTAAAGTGTTATAAATGATATTACTTGAGATCATATGAGTTCCTATGTGCTCTTAGAATTATTAGTTAGGATAATTAGAATAACTAGTGAGCTCATATTTAATTTAATTAATATTATTCGACTCTGACCTTTAACTAATTGGTACAATTGGGACATTTGAATAACATTTATTTTGGTCTTACTAGCCTTTGGATACCTTTAAGTATCTTTTCTTTTTATTTTCCTTTTCTTTCCAACTTTGTGGGAGCAAGGCATAAAGAGAGAAAGTTGGTAAGAGATAAAGAGAAAGAAAGGAAAAAGAGGAGAAAAGATAGAAGGAAAGAAAGCCTAGAGGGAGAAGAGAGGAAAAGTTCTCCATAGATCCTTAATTCATCATCATCTCATCTTCATCATTCCAACTTCTTCACCATCATTCTTGAGGTGAGTTCTAGGTAGATGCTCTAAGTTAGGTTCGTTAGATAGAATTAGAAATAGTGATTGTATTAGGTTTTGTTTTCATTTCCATGAAAGTACCAAGAGTCTTGTTGTGTTATGTTGTTTATGATGGTTTATTGATATATATGTTGGTTTTAAGTTAACTTTGAGCTGGTGTGGGAGTAGGGGGTAAAAACGCCTTTGTATCATTGTAGTTTTGCTTGTCATTATTCATGATTTGGTGCGCTCGCACAACGAGCTCCCAGCGAGCTAAAAGAGACCTGCAACTCTGTTACTATCACACTGCGAGCCTTCAACGAACCGAAAGCAAGCCCCTCGCCTGGAGCTCGCACAATGACCATAAAGGCATTTTGATTCTGCCTCTTATTTGCCTAGAGCTCGCACAATGACCATAAAGGCATTTTGATTCTGCCTCTTATTTGCCTAGAGCTCGCACAATGAACTAAGAGCGACCACCCTCACTTTCCCGTCGCACAACGAGCCTGGCAAGATTTTAAGAGTTTCTTTCCTAACTTGCTTAGTTACCTCATATACATGTTTTATGTAACAGTCCAATTTTTATTAATTAATTATTTATGTTCATTAATTGATTTTTGTGATTTCTTTAATTTAAATGAATGGGTAGATATTTTGAGAGAAGAAAATATGATGGAGAGGAATGGAATAGAAAGAGATATAAGAGAAAGAGGAGAGAAAAGAAAGGATAGAAAGAAAAGAAGGAAAGGAGAGAAAGAAAGAGAAAGAAGAGAAAAGAGAAGGAAAAGAGAGGAAAGCTTGGATTCATCAAGATCAACTCTTAGGAGTCGATTTAATCGGGTAAGGGTGTGAAATCTTATTATCTTATCAATGTATATGATTATGTATGACTTGTTTGGATTGTTTGGGTGTTCTTCTACATTTCCATTCTAGGTCAGAAATGGTTTAATCGGTAGGAATCGATGATTTAACGGTTAGAATCCGGAATTAATGGTGTAGTTTAGTCGAGGAATGCTAGGCTAAGACTACTAGAACTTGTTGGAATTGAATCGGGTGATTTCGGGAGTTTCTAAGGTTTTTGGACAGTTGAGGTTTTGGAGTACGCAGACGCTCACTAGCACGTTCACTAGGCGAGCAGGGTGGCGAGTATTCGCTAAGCGAGCTGCCAGCGAACGTCCCCAGACTTGGGCAGAATGGAAATGATCCTTTTCGCTAGTAGCGAGTGATGTAGCGAGTTGTTCGCTAAGCGAGGCTCCAGCGAGCCAGTAGCGAATCCTTCAAGTAGCTTCTGTTTGTCTTCGCGAGCTTGTTTGCTAGGCGAACCAGTAGCGAGTGTTCGCCAAGGACTCGTTAAGCGAGGGGTGTAGCGAATGTGACAGCATTCTTATTTCTTGTTGCGTTTCCATCCAATGTTGATTGTTCAGCTCAATTGTGATCGATCTTTCTGAATGCATAGTTGTATGATGTGATATGTTAAGTTGTGGGTAGCCGTATGGCGTGAATCCTAGATTGTGGAATCGAATGTGAAATGTGGCCTTTTGGTAAATATATGCATTGTTTAAGTTGATTAAAAGTGTATGATGATTGTGATGGAGTTCGTTGCCGTTTGGCGCGATAATGTGAATGCATATTGATTGTATGCAATTGTATGTGAAAAATTCATGAATATGTATTTGTGATTGGATCTATTTGATTCTTGTGTACTATTTGATGAATGTAGTGATGATGTTGAAAGTATGAATACTTTGATTATTATGAAATATGTTGTGTGTGCAATCATGTTATAATTCTTGTGTGATGAATTATTTGAGTATGTATGGGATTAAGATGTGGGAACGGTCTTAAGTGCATATGATTGTTGATTGCATACACATCATTTGGTCAAGAGGCAATACTTGCTAGTTTCGTGGAGACTAGTGACTTGTCCCAAACCTAAAGAGGGGTTTGAAATTTTAGGGAATGGGCTTTTGTTGTTATCGGTCTAGGGAACGGACCCAATTTAAGTGTAAAAACCGAAGAATGATAACAAGTGTTGGTACCACATGGCATGAGTTGCATTGAGCTGCATTGAGTCACATGGCATAGATAATTGTTGTATTGAAAGTATGCATATGTGTATGAATTGTTGAAATGAGATTGTGAATTGGTGAGTAAACATAATTGTAAAGTTTATGTGGAATGAGTGAATTGTGGATGTATGCATGATGAAATATGCTTGGTGATTATCCATATTTGTTTATATATACATTGTTACGTGTATGATGAATTGGGTGAAAAATGTGGAATATGTGTATTCTATGCTTGTGTATATATATGATTATATATATTGACTATTATGATAATATTTCTCACCCTTCTGTTGTTTTATGGTGCCCTATTAGGCATTGTAGAGTAGGTTGGCTGGAGGTCTTTTTTGTGAAGCGTGCCTTCATCTTTTGGTCGGTTAGCTAGGATGTATAAGATTCTTTTGTGATACATTGTATATGTATCTAGTCATTGGGACGAGTCATGCTCTGGTCATGTAACACTGGGATCGCTTGGTTTATATATTTTAGAGATACATTATGTACTTTATACTATGTTTTTATATTTATCGAATTATTATGATGTTGGCCCCAGTGCCTAATAATGTTAATTTAGGTGGTGAACTCAAATGTTTCTTTTACGAAGATTGTGATATAATTGAACCGCTGCTACATGCAAAGTGAAACTTTGAAAAGCATAATTATTTATTGAAGTGTTAATGAGCATGACAGGTGGTTTTGATGTTTGAAAGTTATGTATGACGCCCTTTTGTGAATGCATGATTATTTACTCTGATTATTCATATATTTTTCGTGGGGTTTAGTAAGGGTGTTACATTAGTGGTATCAGAGCAGGTCGGTCAGTTGACCAAGTTGTTAATGTGTTTATTCCCTATATATATTTGATATGTGTGTATGGCACTATTGATATTGTTAGTTCTTACGGAGTTTTATTGTTGGGATCCAGAACAATGGTCGCCGGTAGGAATGATGAAGCGATTGCCGAAGCTTTGGCGATGTTGGCTGGAGCGATTGGACAGAATCCTCAAGCCAATGTGGATGCTGGAAACAACGTCGATACGAGTTTCATGCTTTGGGAAGGTTTCAAAGGAACAATCTGCCAATTTTCAAGGGAACCCATAAACCTGACAAAGCACAAGTATGGCTGAAAGCAATCGAGAAGATCTTTTAAGTCATGAACTGTTCAGATGCGCAGAAGGTGCAGTTTGGAACTCATATGCTTGAAGAAGATGCCGAGGACTAGTGGGGTAACACTCGTCAGAGATTTGAAGAAGATGAGTGTCGCTACTGCGAAAATCGGCGCCGGCTGAACAGAAGAGTCGCCACCGTGCGTTATTTATCCCACGGGAGGGAAAGGAAACGCTCAGAGTAAACCTCGCACAACACGGGAAAGGCATGGTCGTCGCAACCAAAACCTGGATTCGGGAGTTGGCTACGCAAGGGGAAGGTATTAGCACCCCTCACGTCCGTCGTACTCGACGGGATCCACGCTTGTTTTCGGGTATGGATTGTTATTCTATCTAAATTATAGGTTAAGGGTTAAAAAGAAAATAAAAATGAAAATGAGATGACTCGGCAAAGCATCGCACTTTATGCCTACGTATTCCCGCCTGGAACGAGAAATCAGAGTCAACGTAGTTCGCCTACCTACGGGAAAGGAGGGGAAGGTTGCTCGCTAGGATATCGCATCCTATGCCTACGTACTTCCACACAGCATGGAAGATCAGAGCAAACGTAGTTCGGGCCACGTACGACACAAGCTTGTCTTGGTTGATTTTATTCCTTCTGAAAAGGTTTTCTTGATTAACAGTCCCGGCGGACAAAAATGACGCTTTGATGAGTTCACCTTCTTTTACGAAAGAAGTGTCTTTTATTGTGTTTGAAATCTTTATGTGTTTTTCTGTTTGTTTTGAGAAAGAAAGAGACATAACTCTAACCTACGGTTGCGAAGGGAATCAAACTATCCTAATGTTATCATGCATGGGTTAAGACCTAGTGTCTATCATGCTCCTCTCTTGCACAGAGAGAAACAGAGATCCTAAGGGATAGGCAGAAACAGAAACAATATCAGATATATACAGTAAAACGGTAAAATGCATGGATGCAACAATACAAACGAGGCAAGGGAGTCTCACTCAACCTCGAACCTAGAAAACAATAGGCAAAAGTGAACAAGCTTCACTTTCAACCCAACAAGGTAAACAGCAAACAATACAGTCCAGAAAACCAATCAATACATCAGCCATGAAATACAACAGCAAAAGAAACCACATCAGCAGCTCTGAATCAGCATCTGACTTCAAGTAATCTCCACTCAGTTACAGGCTTCAACAAGTATCAATCTCCATCTTCATGGCCTTCAGATAAGGGCTTTGATCCTCAGTCTTCTATCTGCAAGGGCTTTTCTTCAAGCTCAAACCTCCAGGATGAGGGATCAGTCACAAGAGTGGATTGGGTGTTAAGCAATCAGTTGACTACCAAAGGTGGTGAACAGACTGCTTCTAACACAAAAGACATTTTCTCTCAAGAGTTCTATCTCTTAGACACTATCACCAAGCCTTCCAAAGGAAGGGGTGAGTGTCTTAGAGAGACTCTGTATCACAGAGAAGAATGGATGCAGACAAGGCAATCCATGTTTGAGAAACAAACTGTCTAATCTTGAGCCCTGCCTAGCTCCTAAACCCTAGTCTCCTCAGCAGCTGCTAGCAAGAACCTCCTCCCCAACTCTGACAGTTGATCTTCAATCTCTGGATCTCCAATGGTCTTCACCTCCTCAAATCTTCAGCTCTCCCAAGTCCCCAGACAACCCCCAATACCCAAACAAGCAAGCAAGAATCCCCAGAGGGCACACCACACCAGTCAATCAGATATACAACATACTAATAGCAGTAGGGGAATCCTAATTTTTCCTAAGGGATCTAATAACTACCCATAGCCCCTATAGTCCCATAACTAAACTAGTCAAACCCTAAATCCTAAGGGAAAGAATCAAGCCTCCTAAGTCATCACCTAAAACCCTAATTTTATCCATGTTATTCACACTTACACCAAGCACCTAAATTTAATTTCTAAAAATGGGACCTAAATTGAATCTACAAGTTCAATGTCTAACCTAAACAACCTAAAAAGAATGGATGAAAAATATGAAAGTATCTAATAGAACAAAAATTAATAAAATCATGTATGAAATGAAACCATTTAAAATGTCATTTATTTAGAAAATATGGGAAAAATATCAAATTAAAAATAAAATGCAATTTTTATTTTTTATAATTTTCTAGACATCCTAAAGAAAATAATGCAAAAAGAATGAATTAAAAATAATGATTTTTAGATTTTATATGATTTTTAGAAGATGCATGAAAAAAATTAAAGAAAATAAAAGAAAATAAAAAAGAAATAAAATGGAGGGGGTGAGAAAAGCAATGAAACCAGGTTAAGCGCGTTGGGCTTATTAACATGGGGGGTGCAGATAGCGCTCTGAGCCCAATCCCTCCAACTTAATGAAACGCTGCGTTTGGGATTTCAAATTCTCCCACCAAAACTCAGATCAAACACGAGCCGTTGGATGATACTCCCAGTCAAAAGTCCAACCTCCATCGTACGGCTCTCCACCCGTCTTCAACCTCCAGCTCCTAGGGTTTTCAGCCATGCATTCCATACACGAATGTTCCACTCACTCGTTCTCCATGCATTCTTGATGAAAAATAACAACTCCAAGCCCTAAAATGATCTACACAACTCAAGGAATCCATGCCTACTTCTAGTTTTCCCTAACTCTCATTGCACACTCCAAACAGAGAACACGAAATTCAGGGCACACCATACTTGCCTGAGGTCAAAGTTACCAAAACTCAAACCTGATGATCCACATATATTCTACATGCTTGCCTCATTATTCTATGCTTCATCACATTGATTATAACTCAACACACAGCTTATTATCGAAGCCAACAGAAATGGCAACCTGTCATTGATCTCCATGAATCTATCCCTAAACTTCAAGAATTGATCCTCTAGGGTTTCTAAACAACATTATCCTAACCACATGATCTCTACCAGCCAGAATAGTGAGATTCGAAGAAGTTTACATACCTTGCACTTGATGATGGTGATGGTAGTTAGACCTCAATTCAACCTTTGAGACTTGCTGAAAACAATCTCCAATGAATGAATGTGCTTCTGTTTGCAGTGATTTGTGCTGAATCCTCGTGAATCATGCTATTCCATCCTTCATGCAAGTTGGAGTTTCAAACCAAATCTCTTCACACAGCCACGGATTCTCTCCAATCTTTTGTGCCAATTACTCCATGATGTTAGTAGATGATGATAGTGATAGAAATCAGAATGATAGAGGAAGTTTCAAAGGGTTTTGGATGAAAATGCAACTTGGAGTGATGAAGTAGATAGGTGTAATCCTTGATCAATTCAACCACTTCTTGATGTGAATCCTAGGGTTTGAATGATGATGATGATGATTCAATCCAAAGATGTGAGAATTTTGAGAGATTTGTAAGAGTTTGAGTATCTTATGGAAGAATAAGAAAATGGATGAAAATGGAGATTTTTGACAAATGGGAGCACCAACCCTTGCATTAACCAGCTTGCATGAATATATAGGTTGCATTAGAACCTCCTAGAAACTTGGAGAAGTTTCCCTTACACTTTTCTCTTTCAATTTGGATTATGTTACTTTCAATTCAAGCAACCATGGATAACTCACAAATTATGACCTAAGCTCAAAATTCCACTTTAGCCAATGTCTTTAGAATGCCTTTTCCATTCAAAATGACCTATAATTTTGCATCATTTGGCCAAGATATGAAAAATACCATTTTTTAAGCCATTTTCCTTCATTAAATTCACCAATTTTGAAACCCTGTGCTATGGACATTTTCAATCTCTCATGGTCACTTTTCTAGACTCAAAATGTCATTTGGAGCAAGTTTGATGTTGTAAGTTTTTCCATTTGAGGCCTCCTTGTATGAGTTTTGGACATAGGTTAAAATGACCTGTAATTCACAAATGACCAAAATACCCTTTGCTTGCCAAGACCACAAGTTGAGTTCCACACACCATATGAAGGCATACCATATCATTATAGAAAGCTAAGACAATGAGGAACAATTCTCATGTTGACCAGAAATTCATTTGAAATCTCCTTGAGGGGTAAAACTAGCTTGGAAGTCAAGTCACTTTCACAGACAAAATTTCAGATACCTCAGATGACCTGTAACTTGCAAGGACCATAACTTGAGTTCTATAAATCTCCTTGATGTCTTCCACCACTCAAATTAAAGGTCTTGAGATCCTCTACAAGTTTCATGTTGGCCAAGAAGCCATTTGAAGCTAGAATTTTGACTTATCTTGCTTGGAAATTTGACCTAAACTAGGGGATTTTACACAGAAACCCTAATTTAGAAACTCCTCTTCTCCTTGATTTCTCTTGAATTATTCTTAACATAACAATATATCCTTGTTCTCCATGTCAAATGATGAACCCCACATCTCTCCAATAGCCCTGAATGCCTTTAAATCAGTCAATTGACCTAGGGTTGACCCAGATGAAACCCTAGTCAACTGTCTTCAACTGCAATTCCTGTGATCACCTCAACAACTTGTTTTCCTCCCCAAATGACTTTCTAAGCCTCTCATGGTATCTAGATGCTCTCCATGCCTTCCATTCATAGCTCACAACCCCCTTGTTGACCCTCAGATGCCCTCAGATAGGGGATAGGCTCAAGGCTTGATCTGCTGAACTCTCTGCTCTCAAATTCTTTTCTGATGACTTGAATGAGATGGAATTAGGATAATAACCTCTTGATAGGCCTCTAGAGATGAGAATAATGATTGGTCCCCTATTGAATGACTTGCTATGCTTATGCTATGCAGATGGTTAGTCTATGTACATGACTCTATATGCAGATGCTAATGACAATGAAAAATAAGCCAAGTGAATAAGGTTGAGCAAATTTTAGGGTGCAACAGCTGCCCCTATTCAAGCGACTTGGACCCGATTGGGTGAAGAGCGAACGGCCTTCAAACATTCGAGGTACAAGACGGTTGAATACTAGGAACCCAGAAATTTGCCAACCGCAGACACAAACCGCGCTCCTGCTTGGGGAACGACATTCATCAGCTGAATATGACTGTTACAGCAACCCACTGATCTCGTGCGACCGTGCTGGGGATTCTTCTCATCATCCTGAAAAAGATTGAATCATCAGAAACTTCGTCCTTTGCTTGTCCACGTCAGGACTCTGTCTGCTGTCAACACGAAGAGAACCCAACTAAAACCTGTCCACGTTAGGACTCCGCTTGCTATTAACCCAGAAAATCTCGGCAACTCCGCTGGGGAATAATTTGTCTACCTCTCCATAAACTGAATCGTCCAAGTTAGGAATAACACTCTTCCACGTTAGGAATAACCTCGTCTGGACCCGTCCACGTTAGGACTCCATCCTTCCATGTAAGGAACCACGTCTTCTTTCCACGTAAGGAAACCAATTTTCTTCTACGTAAGGAATACAATTCTCAATCTGTCCACGTGAGGACTCCAACCTTTCTGAATCTGCCCACGTCAGGACTAAACTTTCCATCTTTCCACGTCAGGAATCAATCTTCTTTCTATATCGATCTGTCCACGTAAGGACCCCAATCTTTCCGCGTAAGGAATCAACTTCTTTTCCACGTCAGGAATGCATCTCCTTCCACGTAAGGAATAAACTTGATACGTCCGCGTGAGGACTCGATCTTTCCGCGTAAGGAATACGACTTTGGTTCTGAACCTGTCCCCTTTAGGACTCGCCTTTCCACGTAAGGAGTACATCATTCTTCCACGTCAGGAATCAACTTTTCTTGAATCCGTCCATGTCAGGACTAAACTTTCCATCTTTCCACGTCAGGAATAATTTCTTTGATCTGTCCGCGTCAGGACTAAACTCTTCCACGTCAGGAATAATCTCTTTCTTTCCACGTCAGGAATCAATCTCGACATGTTCGCGTGAGGACTCACTCTTTCCACGTAAGGAATCCCATTTTTTCCACGTAAGGAATCTAAACTTCCACGTTAGGAATAAACTCGCCTTTCCACGTAAGGAACTGTCTTTCGTCTTGATTTGTCCACTTCAGGACTCAGGCATCTTCGACCCGCTGGGGAAATAAGACTTGTCCACGTAAGGACTCACACCCTTGTCTGATCTGTCCACGTCAGGACCCATGTTTTGCCAACACGAAGAAAGATAACTGCTGAGAGGAACTGGTCCACGTCAGGACACCAACACAAAGAGTAATCACTTTTGTCAACGTCATGACCTCCCATTCCACCAATTTTGAGAACCCGAATCTGCCCACGTTAGGACTAACACACTTCACCAACCCGGGGAAATAAACCTGTCCACGTTAGGACGCCCACTTCTGAAGAAATCCCGCCAATATAGGAATAAGTTGTCCACGTCAGGACTTAGTTCTCCATTGATCCCCACCCACAAACTTCTTAGCACCAACGTGACAGCCACTTTGGGGCGGACTTTACTGGGGATATCTGGGAACCCAACTACCGGATGCCTGTTCTGATGCCCGGAGGCCACTTCTGAAATTCTGGTTCATGAAACCTTTTGATGACAAATAACTCTGCTTGGGAATAAAGAGAGACTTATCCTAGTAACTTTGTGGGGAATACTGCCAAACTGACATTATCATTGGATGTCTCATGCCGAGATCTTGAATATTTGGTAGTTCATTTGAGCAGGAGTTCTCTCCACCTGAACTGCTAGAGTACAGAAACTACTTCAGCAAAATAAATGCTGAAGATAATGCCGACCCCGTCGGGAATAGCCAGATGCTACAGAATTATTCCAGCAAAATAAATGCCGGAAGGGTGAAGTCAACCATGCTGGGAAGTTGGGAGTTCGAACCAAACACCCTGTTGAGGTAACCCCCTGCTGGGGAATAGCAGGTATGCCAAGTATGATTGGACTTCTCTGCTGGAGAGTGAACTGATATTACACGGTATCTGCTGGGGAGAGTATTAATCTTCGAGTTCTACTGGGAGGAAAGGGCACTTGCTGAAAAGAGAGGACTCCGCCGGGGATGGGATGATTCTTTTTGGGAAAATCAACTGACTCCGCCGGGGGAGAGTGAATGACCCTGCGGGAAAAGATGAACCTGTCTGAATACAGCCTCACGACTATTAATCCTTCTGAGGCTGAACCCCTCTGCTTGAGATACACTGTCTGAATACAGCCTTACGATCTTGGAATCGCCACTTCTGTTGAGGATGAACGACTTTGCTGGATAATCCTTTTTGCACAAGCTACGACTAGTTGGAGAGTTCTATCCTTCTTCGGGAAGAACCTGCATGACCTGCGTGGAGTCTTTCGTTATTGCAATCCTTCGATCCTTTTCCTCGTACGGTTATGAAACCTGCAACAACACAAACAAGACAAGACAAGCCTATGCAACCAAATCAATTCAGGTTAGTGACGTCATTTTCAGTTAATTCAAAGCTTTAGCAACTGTTGGCAAGGGCCAGCGACGTTATACTCATGCTAGTTTCATCAAACTTAGGCGTTAATCATGCACAAAACAGTAAAGAACAGTGTCAAGTACTGAATAACGTATTTTATTGATCGGGCCCCTGAATGGGCGGAGTTTTATACACGGGATGCAACTCCTGAAACGAGGAAGCTACACAAGGCAACTATACAAGTATACAAGTATGCACAAGAAGCATAAATATTGACAACTTAAGTTTGTACACATGTCGGTAACGGGATGCAGATGAACACCACGAACTGATCCTCCCATGACTCGCCCGACCCTAATGCTTTCCCGGTATCCCCACTTCTGAAGAGATTGTATCCGATAACTGGCTCCTCAAATATATTCTCCCGCACTAATGCTCATCGCAATTACCAAATTCGGACCGCAGTCATTTTCTTTTCAAATCCCTAACTTTTGCGTGAACCGCCCTTTACGGGTTTTCAGTTCACCGGGATACCCTTTTTTGCCGAAGCCGCCCAGTGTAGGTTTTCAGCTTCGCAGGTGTACATTTTTTTCAATTTTATCCCTAATTTTTGCCCGAACCTTTCATTCTGTTTTTGGTTCGCCAGGATGCCCCATTTTTGCCTGGACTCTCTTTTTTCTGTCCAGCGGGTCTATTTCAAGCAAAGTATTTTTTAACTGCGTCCGAATTCACAGGCGACGTGAAGTCTTCTCCGTCCATGGTGGACAACAACAACGCTCCTCCTGAAAAGACCTTACTGACAACGTATGGCCCTTCATAGTTGGGGGTCCACTTGCCCCTGTGATCTGCTTGCGGCGGGAGAATCCTTTTCAGCACAAGGTCGCCCGTCTGAAAGCTTCGCGGATGTATCTTCTTGTCGTACGCTTTCTTCATTCGGCTCTGGTACAAACGACCGTATGCTAAAGAAGCTAGCCTCTTCTCATCCATTAAGCTCAGTTGGTTCAATCTGTTTGTTACCCATTCTGCCTCGTCTAGCTGAACATCTCGCAATACCCTCAGAGAAGGGATCTCCACTTCCAATGGTAATACCGCTTCCATTCCGTATACCAACGAGAACGGAGTTGCCCCGGTTGATGTGCGTACCGTCGTACGATAACCGTGCAAAGCAAAAGGTAGCATTTCATGCCAATCCTTATAGGTCACCACCATTTTCTGAACGATCTTCTTGATATTCTTGTTGGCCGCCTCAACAGCGCCATTCATCTTGGGTCGGTAAGGGGAGGAGTTGTGATGTTCGATCTTGAAATTCTGACAGAGCTCCTTCATCATTTTGTTGTTCAGGTTTGAACCGTTGTCCGTGATTATCCGCTCGGGGATCCCATATCGGCAAATGATATCTCTCTTGATGAATCTGGCCACCACTTGCTTCGTTACATTTGCGTATGACGCCGCTTCCACCCACTTGGTGAAGTAATCGATTGCTACTAGAATGAACCGGTGCCCATTAGAAGCCGTCGGCTCGATCTTTCCAATCATATCGATTCCCCACATTGAAAATGGCCAAGGCGATGACATCACATTTAGAGGACTTGGAGGCACATGGATCTTATCAGCATAGATTTGGCACTTGTGACACTTCCTCGCAAACTTGAAACAATCAGTTTCCATGGTCAGCCAAAAATAACCTGCCCGCAGCAGTTTTCTCGTCATAGCATGTCCTCCAGCATGCGTACCAAAGGTACCTTCGTGTATTTCCTCCATGAGAAGCTTTGCCTCTTTTTCGTCTACACAACGCAACAACACCAAATCGTGGTTCCTTCTGTATAGGACGCCATCCAGATTCAAGTAGAAATTACCCGCTAATCTCCTGAGAGTCTTCTGATCCTGACTGGATGCCCCAGCCGGATACTCTTTATTCTTCAGGAAATTAAGGATATCAAAATACCACGGTTTGTCGTCAGATGCTTCATCAATAGCAAATACATAAGCTGGCCTGTCAAGCCGAGAGATAATAATTCGGGGAGCTTCGTTCCAGAAGTTGACCTTGTACATGGAAGACAAAGTGGCAAGGGCGTCAGCCATTTGGTTCTCTGCCCGCGGTACGTGATGCAATTCAACCTTGTCGAAGAAGGGCAACAATCTCCTCGCATAGTTCATGTAATGTATCAAGTTGGGCTGACGCGTCTCCCATTCCCCTTTGATCTGATTCACCACCAGAGCTGAGTCTCCGTATACGTCCAGATGCTTGATTCGCAAATCAATGGCTTCTTCAAGCCCCATTATGCAAGCTTCGTATTCGGCCTCATTATTGGTAACAGCAAAGGTCAATCGGGCAGTGAACGGGATGTGCGACCCGTGTGGCGTAGTGATGATCGCCCCTATTCCGCTACTGTAAGCATTCACAGCTCCGTCAAATATCATTTTCCATTGGGAACCCAACTCTGGTCCTTCGTCTGGCAACGACTCTTCACAATCTTTCATATTTAGGTACATGATATCCTCGTCAGGAAAATCAAACCTCATCGATTGGTAATCTTCAATAGGCTGCTCCGCCAGATACTCAGACAGCACACTCCCCTTTATAGCCTTTTGCGAGACGTATTGGATGTCATATTCAGTCAAGACCATCTGCCAACGGGCAATTCTCCCTGACAACGCCTGCTTTTCAAACACATATTTGATAGGATCCATCTTCGAGATGAGCATGGTTGTATGATTCAGCATGTACTGCCTCAAACGCTTGGCGGCCCAGGCTAGCGCGCAACAAGTTTTTTCAAGCATTGAATATCGAGATTCGCAATCTGTAAATTTCTTACTCAGGTAATAGATCGCATGCTCTTTTCTTCCTGTCTCGTCGTGTTGACCGAGAACACAACCCATGCTTCCCTCAAGGACCGTCAAATACATGATCAAGGGTCTACCTGCCACTGGGGGTATCAAAATAGGAGGCTCCTGCAAATACTTCTTTATTTTATCGAACGCCTTTTGACAGTTTTCGTTCCACGTTACAGCTTGATCTTTCTTCAACAGCTTGAATAATGGTTCACACGTGGCCGTTAGGTGAGATATGAACCGGGCGATGTAGTTCAACCTCCCTAAAAACCCGCGCACCTCTTTCTCTGTTTTAGGCGTCGGCATTTCTTGGATCGCTTTTATTTTAGCAGGATCGACCTCTATTCCTCTTTCACTTACGATAAACCCCAGCAGTTTACCCGATCTCACCCCGAAGGTGCATTTGTTAGGATTCAGCCTCAGCCTGAACTTCCTAAGCCTTTTAAACAACTTCAACAGATTCACCAAATGCTCTTCCTCCGTCTGGGATTTGGCAATCATATCGTCAACATAAACTTCGATCTCTTTATGCATCATATCATGGAAAAGAGTCGTCATCGCACGCTGATATGTTGCCCCAACATTTTTCAAACCAAAGGGCATCACTTTGTAGCAAAATGTTCCCCAAGGCGTTATGAAAGTAGTCTTCTCCATATCCTCTGGCGCCATTTTAATTTGATTGTAGCCCGAAAAGCCATCCATGAAGGAGAACACTGAGTACTGAGCGGTATTATCAACTAACACGTCAATATGAGGAAGTGGAAAATCGTCTTTTGGGCTTGCTCTGTTCAAATCTCTATAATCCACGCACATTCGAACCTTGCCATCTTTCTTTGGCACTGGTACGATGTTAGCTACCCATGAGGGATATTTTGTCACAGCAAGGAAACCAGCGTCCCACTGTTTTTGGACTTCCTCTTTGATCTTCACTGCCATATCTGGTCGAGTTCTGCGAAGTTTTTGTTTGACCGGCGGGCAATCTTCTTTCAGTGGCAGGCGATGCACAACCATGTCTGTATCGAGACCCGGCATATCTTCATATGACCAAGCGAAGACATCATTATACTCTTGGAGCATTTCAACCAGTCTTCGCTTGATATCACTCTGCAGTGCGGCTCCAATACGAATATTTTTCTCAACCCCTTCCGACCCGAAGTTGATAATTTTGATGACCTCGTCATGAGGCAGAATGGCTCTTTCCTCTTGCTTCACTAACCAAGACAGTTCTTCAGGAACGTCGCTATCTTCGACAACCTCTTCTTCGGCTTGGAATACCGGGTGCTCGAAGTCGGGACGAGTCATAGGTGGTTCAAGGATGTCATCTGAAAATGTTATCCTGCAAAAGGAACGGTTAAGTGCTTCAAAATGCGTATAAAGCGAATAACCCCGTTGCCATGTTATTGAAAAATACAAAACAAGAAAGACAGGGATTACAGTATTTGCACATGAAAAACGCCATTTATTCAATGATTAACACGCAATGTTTATAACAACACAGCCCTAAGCAAATCCTGATGCCCCGGGCAAGACATCAGATTATTCAACAATTAATAAAGCAAAGCATTACTGTTTAAAAGTCACAGGAACAAGCTCCTGAATAGACCAGTTGCACAGTCCTTGTCCTGGCGTGCTTGGCTGGATCCAGGCATCCATATCACAGTCGCTGTCTCCTTCATCAGACTCCGAAGCAGCATTGACAGTCTCGTGACATACCCCACTGGCAGAGATGGTGATTGGCTTTCTGAAACGGGGTGCCCCCCCGGAAGGAGCTGATGACGACGGTTGGTACCCCAGCCCGAACCGGTCCATCTTCACAGGAATGTCCAGCACTTTGCCCCAGCCCTTGGCTTCTCCTGCTTCCACTAGAGCTTGAGCTTCTTTATACGACGAGACGGCTATCTCTGGCACTTTGCTCGGCCCGGGACCCTTGTCCTTGATGCACAAACCTTCGAATGCCTGGCAGGGCGTTTCGTGGATCTCTCCGTCGACTTCCACATATTTAAATGAAGATAGATGGCTGACCAGGATGTCTTCTTCTCCGCACACGGTAACTACGCTGTCTCCAACCATATATTTTAACTTCTGATGCAGGGTGGACGTGACTGCCCCTGCTCCATGAATCCAGGGTCTTCCAAGCAAACAGCTGTACGCAGGTTGTATATCCATGATATAAAACTCCGTTGCAAACACTTCCGGTCCCACCTGCAGAGGCAAGGTAATCGATCCAAAGACTGTTCTCCGCGTGCCGTCAAACGCTCTGACTACCAAGTCGCTGGGTGTGCACAAGATTCCTCTAACATCCAACTTCATCATCGCCTTCTTGGGCAGCACATTCAAAGATGACCCGGTGTCAACCAAGACGTGTGACATTACTGATCCTCTACACTCGACAGATACGTGTAGTGCCATATTATGATCTCTCCCTTTCGGAGTCAAGTCAAAATCGGTGAAGCCCACGCTGTGGCCTGCATTCACATGTGCCAATACTCCTTCTAGCTGGTTCACAGAGACGTCTTGGGGTACAAAAGAAGTATCCAGGACTTTCAGCAACGCATTTCTGTGAGCTTCCGAACACAACAGCAATGACAGGATAGATATTTGGGACGGCGTCTGCTGCAGATGCTCCACAATCTTATAATCACTTTTTCGAATCAAGCGCATGAACTCTTCTACGTCTTTCGATGCCGATTCTTTGTCACTTGCTTGCGCTGGGACATTCTCAACTGCTTTCCCTTTTCCTTTCGCTAGTCTTTCGGCCTCCACTTCGGGGGATATAAAGATCCTACCACTCCTCGTCATACCTCCCGAACCAACAACGTTATCCACAGTCTCGGCTGGCTGCCTGTTAACATCAACTTTTATTCCGTCACAATATACTTCCAACCCATATGACCATGGGACTGCTTTCGTGTTCTCATACGGGATTGGCCCGGCCTTAGTTATGGTGATCGGTGGGCGCTGAGCTGGTGCTGCAATAGTGATCGTCTTCCGAGGAATTGTCACAGTGGCCACATCATTCTGATCATATGCTACTGCCTCTGCGGGCTCTTCAGTGGCTGCTTGATCAAACTGCAATGTACCTTCATCAATTAAAGCCTGAATGCCCTTCTTCAAATCATCCCACCCCCCTGCCCGGGTCCAACAGTCTAAGCAATACTCGTTACATCCTGGGTAAACACCCCCTTGTAACAGTCGGCTCTTTACCTCGCCCAGCAGCGTCTTCAAGTCTTCGACATTCATAATCAGATTCAACCCTTCCTCAGTTAGGATGGCATTTGCCCCATGATTGGGCATGGGTTTCTGCACTATATTCGGACCTGCCGTCCCGAAATTGATAGTCTTATTGTCCAAAAGATCCTGCACAACATGCTTAAAGGCATGACAACCTTCTATATCGTGGCCCGGGGCCCCAGAATGAAACTCACAGTGCCTGCTTGCATCGTAACCAAACGGGGGAGCTCCCGTTATTGGTGCCAGAGTTCTTTTCTCTACTAGATTCAATCCCAACAATGTCTGCAACAAATCGGCATAGGTTGAGGGAGGCTTCTCAAACACTCTCCTCGGTTTATTACCCTGGAATCTTCGCTGAGCTTGTTGTGCCCCCTGCTGAGGCTGCTGCTGCTGTTGCATTGGCTGCTGCTGAACCGGTTGTTGTTGCTGGACCGGTGTTTGTTGATACGGGATAGTAACACTCGCCACCTACTGCGGCTGACAATATTGACCTCGTCCCCTGCCTCGGCCTCGGCCTCGGCTTCCAAATACTGCGCTTGCCTCGCCCTGCCGGCGCCCACCGTAAGCTTTCCTATTACTGCCGGATGCAGTTGACTCCTCGACTTGGAACTTTCCTTGCTTAATGTTACGTTCAATCTTTTCTCCCATTAGAATCAGGTCTGAAAAACTGGCCAGAGACGTGTGAAACAACATATCATGAAACAGACCTGTGAATGTGCCGACAAACATGTCATTCATTTCCTTATCTTCTACCGGAGGACGGACCCTGGCAGCCATATCGCGCCACCTTTGCGCGTACTCTTTAAAGCTCTCCCCCTTCTTTTGCGACAGCCCGGCCAACTGGACCCGATTGGGTGCCAAGTCGCTGTTATACTTGTAGTGGGCTACAAATGCCTCTGCTAACTGCTTCCACGTCTTGATATCAGTTGGCTCCAATCCCATGTACCACTCTAGGGAAGGGCCGGACAGACTATCCTGAAAGAAATGCATTAGCATTCTTTCATCAGTTGAGTATGCAGACATCTTTCTGTAATAAGCTCGTACATGCACTTTTGGACATGTGTCTCCTTTATATTTGTCAAACGCAGGAGCTTTGAATTTAATTGGCACCCTCAAGCCAGGTACCAGCCCCATTGTTGCCATGTCTAAACCCACAGCACTTTGGTTTAGGACTCCCTTCATCTGCTCTTCCAGCATTCTGATCTTCTGGGAATCATCCATCGGCCCTTCGAAACCTCCGCCGGAGAAAGCGTCCTCCTGCTGATCTTCTTGCCACATACCGTTTCCAGCCCCATACCCATCATATCCATTATTACGTCCAGCTCTGATCTGATTCATCCCGGGACCTCGGCCTCTGCTGCCGTACCCTTGAACACCTCCAGCAGGACCAAAAGCCATAAATCCAGTACCGTTTCCGTTTCCAAAGCCTCCGTAGCCCTGATTGGCCACACCATAACCATCTTGCCCAAAGCCTTGAGCATTACAGCCATACTTCCCCGCATTATCGAATCCCTGATCATTGAATCCGAATCCAGTATTGACAAAGCCGTTGCCTCCCATGTTATCTCCCAAATTGACATCACCCAGCCCAACATTATGGACAGCAGTCTCATTTCCAACTCCGACGTTACCATTTACAGCAGCGGTAGCGTTGTTGACATTAGCAGCGGGTATATTGACTACAGGTGGAGCCACTGGCGTGGGAGTGCCGTCTCCGTGAACAGTATCGACCCGTACAGACTGATGATCCTCGTTACCATGACCAGCGTTTCGAGCCAACAGAGGTTGGACCATGGCCTGCAAATTCTCCTGTCCTTTCGCAATAGCTTCCATGGTCTGCATAAAGAGAGCGAGCTTCTCGCGCACATCTTGCATCTCGTTCTGCATTTGATCCATGATTCTTCGACAGTTGGTGCGGGTAGAATAGCGGTGCGGGTGTTGATCTGCAATCCTGGAAAGTACCTGGTACAGAGCAGGAAATAAGACATCATCCAAAGATTACCTGTAATGCAATATGAATATGAATGCAATGCAATGTGTGTCTGTGCATTAGGGAAATTCATTCCCCGATTCTAGTGTGAAGGTGCCGGTGCAGTGACAGTGCTGACAATAGGAATATCGGAGTTGAATCATAGAAAGCCACATATATTGCAGGGAAAATCAATAAGCCCGGAGTACAATATCACTGAGAGTACAATAAGAAGGCATGACCTCAACCAACAATCCTGGTGATGGTCAGCACTATGCAAATAAAGCATACAAGTTACTATATGAAATGATCAAATCCTCCCAAAAGTCTGGTACTCTTCTATCAGCTTCTTGGTCTCCGGATGGCTTGGTCGATCAAGCAGCCCTTCAACAAGTTGGTTTCTCTTCTTAAGAACACGGCGCACGTCTTCAGCAGTTTCTTCCCATGTTGCCTCTCCGAAGCAATCTTCTAGCTTTCGCTTCTGAGACACCGCTTCATCTCTGGATTTGATTGCTTTGTTTAGTGCATGCTGGACACTGTACCGGGTCATCACTTCTTCCTCGTACTTCTTGATGCTAGACTTCAACTTCTCCTCGAGGTCGGAAATTTGCTGCTTCAACTTATCTTCCCTCTTCTTGTTATTGGTGAGTGTAGCATTCCAAGTTTTATTGCAAGAGGAGATTTCTCGGTGTGCTGCATCGAGCGCCTTCTTTTTGGCTTCCAGCATGTCATGGGAGCTTCTGAACTCTTGCCCCAGACGTTCGCGCTTCTTCCTCTCCTCAGTCACCTCATCCCCTAATCTGTTCATTAGCTCAATCTGCTGTTGGAAAGCATACACGGCCTTGTTTTTCTCACTGCGTACCTGGGCTAACTCTTGCTCTAACCCTTCATTGATCTTCATCAAGGCTTCTTTTTCTTTCACAACTTGCTCGTAGGCTTCCCGAGAAACAGTGGTTGGCTCTGCCACCGGAATAGGAACGAGGATTGGTGCATCGGGAAACGGCATCCTCAACTGACTGGCTCTCTCCCGAATCCAAACTCTATAAGGTGCATAGGCCTGACAATCATTCTTTCCTAACAACGGCTTCCCTCTGCGGTTAATACACGTCCAGGCATGTTGCAACTTGGCTAATAATTCCCCCTTCACGTCACCTGTGAAGTACAGAGATTCCTGTACTTCTTCCTCCTGAGGTGGATTCTTCAGCGCATATCCAAACTGACGAATGAATAGAGAAGGGTTGTAATTGATACACCCTTTTCTTCCTATCAGCGGTACATTAGGGTACCCAGAACAACTGAAGATGAGCTCAGATCCCAACAGGTCTCGATCAAACCACTCCACGTCTTCCGACGATAGCCTCATCAGGCGCTCTGGCCAACCAACTGGGACTGTAGTCTCTGCAACAGATCTTCTCTTAGGAAGGTGACTCTCAAACCACCTACTCAACAAGGGTACACACAGATGAACATTCTTCCCTCTTCCCTTCTCATTCTTGTAATGTAGTGAGTGGTAGAGATCTCCGAGTAAGGTAGGTACAGGATTACCAGCGGCAAACAAGTAGAAGGCTTTGAAGTCCACAAAATCCGGTATATTGGGGAACAGTACTATGCCATAAATGCACAAGGCCAACACAGCATTGAAAGCAACCCAGCACCCGCTCTTGGCATACTCTTGGGCTTTACCAACTAAGAATTGGAGTGAGAAGCCTGGAACTCCACGGGAAACAGTAGTCACAAGTTCAGAAGCATCAATATGCAAGGCTTTTGCCAAATCCTCCGGCTTGGGCTTGGCGTCATAATGAATGAATGGAACCTGGTTCTGCACGGGCAGCTCAACATACTCAGCGTATTCCTCCAGGGTTGGTCCCATAATAAAGTCAGAGAACGTAAAGCACCTCAAAGCAGGGTCGTAGAATTGCATCAGAGCATACAGCCCATCTAACTCTACCTCTGTAGGTTTGCACACCAATCTCAATAATCTACCATAGCTCATCCGGAAGCTCCTACGAACACCCTCATCAGCAAGAGAGATCAACCCAAGTAGAGGAACAATATCAGGCGTAGGCAATTTGTAAGCAACCGTTCTCCTTAAGCTAGTCATGATCAAACACTCAGAAGTCTGGGCACTAGAACTAGGGAAATGCAAATGCACCTGCAGCACAGACACACGTTAGTGAAATGCAAATGGTAATGGATATGCAGTAGTGCAATGCAAGCAACATGCAACAGGGACCGAAGCTGTAGCTGAATAGCCTGGACCATATCAAGAAGTTTCAGATAAATTCTCTAGAAGTCCTCAAACCCTGGTCTCAGATAGACCTAAAACAAAGCTCCAATACTGGTCTCTGATAGACCCCATAATCACAACCTGAATGGTCTCTGGCAGACCTCAAATCACATCTCCCACTAGTCTCTGACAGACCTCGGAACACACCAACTGGTCTCTGACAGACCTTAGAACACATCTCCACCTGGTCTCTGACAGACCTTAGAACCCTCCATGAATATCCAGGATCCTGATCGAGAAACAAACCGGTGGTCTGAAGGTCTAGTTACCTGCATAACCCTGAATCCCCTCACAGGTGGGTGGCCCTATAACTGGCACAAGGTACGGCATCCTATGCGGTCGTCGGCGTCACAGACTTTCAGGGTTGATGACACGATTCCCAGAAGGAGTGGCATCATCAATCCCTGAAGAGGCCTCACTTAGCCAACTTCCAAATGATCGGTCCCCAGAGTCGACAATCCAACTAGCCAGCAACCCACGCCAACCAAAGGAAGGGGCAGGAGGCCAACCAGAGGAACCTCGTCTGAGTGTAGATTTCATGGGACACCAAAGCAAGCAAAGCAAGCGGGCACCCACTAATTTCTACTCTAATTCTAGGTGCACTCAAGCCCAGGTCTGGCTTATCTCTCAATATCAGAACACCCGATCACACCCCGGATACAGCAATAATAATCAATATATAAAGCTGAAAAATAGAAGGTTAGAAATATAAAATAACTCCATACAAAATCCTCGACGGGAAAACAAGCGCTAGGATTGACTCTCTTAAGGGACGTTGGATCCCAAATGCATAAGGACTATCGCAGTCCTTAGCAGCCAGGGGACGTTGGATCCCCAGCAGAGTCGCCAGCTGTCGCTACTGCGAAAATCGGCGCCGGCTGAACAGAAGAGTCGCCACCGTGCGTTATTTATCCCACGGGAGGGAAAGGAAACGCTCAGAGTAAACCTCGCACAACACGGGAAAGGCATGGTCGTCGCAACCAAAACCTGGATTCGGGAGTCGGCTACGCAAGGGGAAGGTATTAGCACCCCTCACGTTCGTCGTACTCGACGGGATCCACGCTTGTTTTCGGGTATGGATTGTTATTCTATCTAAATTATAGGTTAAGGGTTAAAAAGAAAATAAAAATGAAAATGAGATGACTCGGCAAAGCATCGCACTTTATGCCTACGTATTCCCGCCTGGAACGAGAAATCAGAGTCAACGTAGTTCGCCTACCTACGGGAAAGGAGGGGAAGGTTGCTCGCTAGGATATCGCATCCTATGCCTACGTACTTCCACACAGCATGGAAGATCAGAGCAAACGTAGTTCGGGCCACGTACGACACAAGCTTGTCTTGGTTGATTTTATTCCTTCTGAAAAGGTTTTCTTGATTAACAGTCCCGGCGGACAAAAATGACGCTTTGATGAGTTCACCTTCTTTTACGAAAGAAGTGTCTTTTATTGTGTTTGAAATCTTTATGTGTTTTTCTGTTTGTTTTGAGAAAGAAAGAGACATAACTCTAACCTACGGTTGCGAAGGGAATCAAACTATCCTAATGTTATCATGCATGGGTTAAGACCTAGTGTCTATCATGCTCCTCTCTTGCACAGAGAGAAACAGAGATCCTAAGGGATAGGCAGAAACAGAAACAATATCAGATATATACAGTAAAACGGTAAAATGCATGGATGCAACAATACAAACGAGGCAAGGGAGTCTCACTCAACCTCGAACCTAGAAAACAATAGGCAAAAGTGAACAAGCTTCACTTTCAACCCAACAAGGTAAACAGCAAACAATACAGTCCAGAAAACCAATCAATACATCAGCCATGAAATACAACAGCAAAAGAAACCACATCAGCAGCTCTGAATCAGCATCTGACTTCAAGTAATCTCCACTCAGTTACAGGCTTCAACAAGTATCAATCTCCATCTTCATGGCCTTCAGATAAGGGCTTTGATCCTCAGTCTTCTATCTGCAAGGGCTTTTCTTCAAGCTCAAACCTCCAGGATGAGGGATCAGTCACAAGAGTGGATTGGGTGTTAAGCAATCAGTTGACTACCAAAGGTGGTGAACAGACTGCTTCTAACACAAAAGACATTTTCTCTCAAGAGTTCTATCTCTTAGACACTATCACCAAGCCTTCCAAAAGAAGGGGGTGAGTGTCTTAGAGAGACTCTGTATCACAGAGAAGAATGGATGCAAACAAGGCAATCCATGTTTGAGAAACAAACTGTCTAATCTTGAGCCCTGCCTAGCTCCTAAACCCTAGTCTCCTCAGCAGCTGCTAGCAAGAACCTCCTCCCCAACTCTGACAGTTGATCTTCAATCTCTGGATCTCCAATGGTCTTCACCTCCTCAAATCTTCAGCTCTCCCAAGTCCCCAGACAACCCCCAATACCCAAACAAGCAAGCAAGAATCCCCAGAGGGCACACCACACCAGTCAATCAGATATACAACATACTAATAGCAGTAGGGGAATCCTAATTTTTCCTAAGGGATCTAATAACTACCCATAGCCCCTATAGTCCCATAACTAAACTAGTCAAACCCTAAATCCTAAGGGAAAGAATCAAGCCTCCTAAGTCATCACCTAAAACCCTAATTTTATCCATGTTATTCACACTTACACCAAGCACCTAAATTTAATTTCTAAAAATGGGACCTAAATTGAATCTACAAGTTCAATGTCTAACCTAAACAACCTAAAAAGAATGGATGAAAAATATGAAAGTATCTAATAGAACAAAAATTAATAAAATCATGTATGAAATGAAACCATTTAAAATGTCATTTATTTAGAAAATATGGGAAAAATATCAAATTAAAAATAAAATGCAATTTTTATTTTTTATAATTTTCTAGACATCCTAAAGAAAATAATGCAAAAAGAATGAATTAAAAATAATGATTTTTAGATTTTATATGATTTTTAGAAGATGCATGAAAAAAATTAAAGAAAATAAAAGAAAATAAAAAAGAAATAAAATGGAGGGGGTGAGAAAAGCAATGAAACCAGGTTAAGCGCGTTGGGCTTATTAACATGGGGGGTGCAGATAGCGCTCTGAGCCCAATCCCTCCAACTTAATGAAACGCTGCGTTTGGGATTTCAAATTCTCCCACCAAAACTCAGATCAAACACGAGCCGTTGGATGATACTCCCAGTCAAAAGTCCAACCTCCATCGTACGGCTCTCCACCCGTCTTCAACCTCCAGCTCCTAGGGTTTTCAGCCATGCATTCCATACACGAATGTTCCACTCACTCGTTCTCCATGCATTCTTGATGAAAAATAACAACTCCAAGCCCTAAAATGATCTACACAACTCAAGGAATCCATGCCTACTTCTAGTTTTCCCTAACTCTCATTGCACACTCCAAACAGAGAACACGAAATTCAGGGCACACCATACTTGCCTGAGGTCAAAGTTACCAAAACTCAAACCTGATGATCCACAGATATTCTACATGCTTGCCTCATTATTCTATGCTTCATCACATTGATTATAACTCAACACACAGCTTATTATCGAAGCCAACAGAAATGGCAACCTGTCATTGATCTCCATGAATCTATCCCTAAACTTCAAGAATTGATCCTCTAGGGTTTCTAAACAACATTATCCTAACCACATGATCTCTACCAGCCAGAATAGTGAGATTCGAAGAAGTTTACATACCTTGCACTTGATGATGGTGATGGTAGTTAGACCTCAATTCAACCTTTGAGACTTGCTGAAAACAATCTCCAATGAATGAATGTGCTTCTGTTTGCAGTGATTTGTGCTGAATCCTCGTGAATCATGCTATTCCATCCTTCATGCAAGTTGGAGTTTCAAACCAAATCTCTTCACACAGCCACGGATTCTCTCCAATCTTTTGTGCCAATTACTCCATGATGTTAGTAGATGATGATAGTGATAGAAATCAGAATGATAGAGGAAGTTTCAAAGGGTTTTGGATGAAAATGCAACTTGGAGTGATGAAGTAGATAGGTGTAATCCTTGATCAATTCAACCACTTCTTGATGTGAATCCTAGGGTTTGAATGATGATGATGATGATTCAATCCAAAGATGTGAGAATTTTGAGAGATTTGTAAGAGTTTGAGTATCTTATGGAAGAATAAGAAAATGGATGAAAATGGAGATTTTTGACAAATGGGAGCACCAACCCTTGCATGAACCAGCTTGCATGAATATATAGGTTGCATTAGAACCTCCTAGAAACTTGGAGAAGTTTCCCTTACACTTTTCTCTTTCAATTTGGATTATGTTACTTTCAATTCAAGCAACCATGGATAACTCACAAATTATGACCTAAGCTCAAAATTCCACTTTAGCCAATGTCTTTAGAATGCCTTTTCCATTCAAAATGACCTATAATTTTGCATCATTTGGCCAAGATATGAAAAATACCATTTTTTAAGCCATTTTCCTTCATTAAATTCACCAATTTTGAAACCCTGTGCTATGGACATTTTCAATCTCTCATGGTCACTTTTCTAGACTCAAAATGTCATTTGGAGCAAGTTTGATGTTGTAAGTTTTTCCATTTGAGGCCTCCTTGTATGAGTTTTGGACATAGGTTAAAATGACCTGTAATTCACAAATGACCAAAATACCCTTTGCTTGCCAAGACCACAAGTTGAGTTCCACACACCATATGAAGGCATACCATATCATTCTAGAAAGCTAAGACAATGAGGAACAATTCTCATGTTGACCAGAAATTCATTTGAAATATCCTTGAGGGGTAAAACTAGCTTGGAAGTCAAGTCACTTTCACAGACAAAATTTCAGATACCTCAGATGACCTGTAACTTGCAAGGACCATAACTTGAGTTCTATAAATCTCCTTGATGTCTTCCACCACTCAAATTAAAGGTCTTGAGATCCTCTACAAGTTTCATGTTGGCCAAGAAGCCATTTGAAGCTAGAATTTTGACTTATCTTGCTTGGAAATTTGACCTAAACTAGGGGATTTTACACAGAAACCCTAATTTAGAAACTCCTCTTCTCCTTGATTTCTCTTGAATTCTTCTTAACATAACAATATATCCTTGTTCTCCATGTCAAATGATGAACCCCACATCTCTCCAATAGCCCTGAATGCCTTTAAATCAGTCAATTGACCTAGGGTTGACCCAGATGAAACCCTAGTCAACTGTCTTCAACTGCAATTCCTGTGATCACCTCAACAACTTGTTTTCCTCCCCAAATGACTTTCTAAGCCTCTCATGGTATCTAGATGCTCTCCATGCCTTCCATTCATAGCTCACAACCCCCTTGTTGACCCTCAGATGCCCTCAGATAGGGGATAGGCTCAAGGCTTGATCTGCTGAACTCTCTGCTCTCAAATTCTTTTCTGATGACTTGAATGAGATGGAATTAGGATAATAACCTCTTGATAGGCCTCTAGAGATGAGAATAATGATTGGTCCCCTATTGAATGACTTGCTATGCTTATGCTATGCAGATGGTTAGTCTATGTACATGACTCTATATGCAGATGCTAATGACAATGAAAAATAAGCCAAGTGAATAAGGTTGAGCAAATTTTAGGGTGCAACAATGAGGTTGTGGTTACTTGGGATGTTTTTAGAGAGGAATTTCTGGAGAAGTATTTTCCAGAAGATGTGCGTGGTAAGAAGGAAATTGAATTCCTTGAGCTGAAGCAGCGTAACTCAACTGTGGCCGAGTATGCAGCAAGGTTTGAGGAATTGATTAAGTTTTGTCCCCATTACAACACTACCAATGCTGAGAGATTCAAGTGTCTCAAGTTTGTGAATGGTTTGAGGCCTGAAATCAAGCAAGCCGTTGGTTATCAAGAAATTAGATGATTTTATGAGTTGGTGAACAAAAGCAGAATTTATGACGAAGATAGTAGAGCTCGGTCTAGTCACTATAAGAGTTTAAATGATAAAAAGAGAAAAGATCAATTCAGAGGAAAGCCGTATGTGACTCCTGTTGATAAGGGGAAACAGAAAGCTAGTATTGGAAAGAAGTCGAGTGGGGGAGGAGCTTCTACTCCAGTGAAGTGTTTTATATGTGGTGTGGAAGGACATCATGCTCCTGAGTGCACGAGTGTTGAGCAGAAGTGTTTCAAGTGTGGCAAGCCAGGCCACAAAGCTTTGGAGTGCAGAAGTGGTGCGAATGTAACTTGCTACAACTGTGGTGAGCAAGGGCATATTAGTACCAAGTGTGACAAGCCAAAGAAGACTCAAGGGATTGGGAAAGTGTTTACTCTATCAGGATCAGAGACTGCTAGCGAAGATCGGTTGATCCGAGGTACGTGCTTCATTAATGGTATACCTTTGGTCGCTATAATTGATACTGGAGCTACGCATTCCTTTATTTCTTTGGAGTGTGTTAGGAGATTAAATCTTGAGTTGTCTGTTAGGAGTGGAGGTATGGTTATTGATACTTCTGCTATGGGTTCAGTAACTACCCCCTATGTGTGTGTTTGAATTGTCTGTTGAGTATTTTTGGTAAAGACTTTGGAGTTGATTTAGTGTGTCTTCACTTAGATCAGCTTGATGTTATTCTTGGGATGAATTGGTTGGAATTCAATCATGTCTATATTAACTGTTTTGACAAAACGGTTATTTTTCCTGAACCTGATGATGAAGGAGACTTGTTTATAACTGCTAAGCAAGTGAAGGAATCAATGCAAGATGGTGCGAAGGTATTTATGTTGATGGCAACTTTGAGCATTGGTGAAAATGCAGCAATTGATGCTTTACCAATTGTCCGTGATTTTCCGGAATTTTTTCCTGATGAGATAAGAGATTTACTGTCGGAACAAGAAATGGAGTTTGTGATCGACTTAATTCCTGGAACTAGTCCGATATCGATGGCTCCATATCATATGTCCGCATCGGAATTGAAAGAGTTGAAGAGTCAACTTGAATATCTACTTGAGAAGAGGTTTATTCGTCCGAGTGTGTCACCATGGGGTGCACCAGTTCTGTTGGTTAAGAAGAAAGAAGGTTCTATGAGACTTTGTGTGGACTACAGACAATTGAACAAGATGACCATCAAGAATAAGTATCCACTTCCGAGGATTGATGATTTGATGGATCAGTTGATTGGTGCGAGTGTCTTTAGTAAGATAGATCTGAGATCTGGGTATCATCAGATTCGTGTGAAGGCCGAGGATATTCAGAAGATTGCTTTTAGAACAAGGTATGGACATTATGAGTATTCTGTGATGCCATTTGGTGTGACTAATGCACCAGATGTATTTATGGAGTACATGAATAGGATTTTCCATCCTTATTTGGACAAGTTTGTGGTTGTGTTCATTGATGATATTTTTATTTATTCGAAGAGTGAAGAAGAACATGTCGGGCATGTGAGGATTGTGTTATCTGTGTTAAAAAAGAAGCAGTTGTATGCTAAACTTTCTAAGTGTGAATTTTGGTTGAAAGAAGTGAGTTTCCTTGGTCATGTGATTTCGAGTAGAGGTATTGCAGTTGATCCGTCGAAGGTTGAAGCGTATCACAATGGGAGACTCCAAAATCAGTTTTTGAGATTAAAATTTTTCTTGGTTTGGTAGGTTATTACCGGAAATTCATTGAAGGATTTGCCAAGTTATCATTACCGTTGACGCAGTTGACTAGGAAAGGTCAAGCTTTTATTTGGGATGCAAAGTGTGAAGGAAGTTTTCAAGAGCTTAAGAAAAGATTGACGAGAGCTCCTATTTTGATTTTGCCGAATCTGACAGAACTGTTTGTCGTGTATTGTGATGCTTCTTTGATGGGTTTAGGAGGTGTGTTGATGCAAAATAAACAAGTTATAGCTTATGCTTCGAGGCAACTCAAAGTGCATGAGAGGAATTATCCGACGCATGACTTAGAGTTGGCCGCCGTTGTATTTGTGCTGAAGCTTTGGAGGCATTATTTGTTCAGTTCGAGATTTGAGGTATTTAGTGATCATAAGAGTTTGAAGTATCTCTTTGATCAGAAAGAATTGAATGCAAGGCAGAGGAGATGGTTGGAACTTCTGAAGGATTATGATTTTCGTTTGAATTACCATCCGGGTAAAGCAAATGTGGTAGCTGATGCATTGAGTAGGAAATCGTTGCATGTGTCGATGATGATGATAAAAGAGTTGGAAATGATTGAGCAATTTCACGATTTGAGCTTAGTGTGTGAGAAGACTTCTTACGGAGTTAAGCTTGGTATGTTAAAGCTCACTAGTGGTATTCTTGACGAGATTCGAGAAGGACAGAAATCTGATTTGGGTTTAGTTTATCGGTTGACTTTGATCAAGCAAGGTCAAGGTGGTGATTTTCGGATTGATGAAAATGGTATCATGAGATATCGTGACAGAGTTTGTATTCCTGATATTGTTGAGCTGAAGAAGAGTATTCTTGAAGAAGGGCATCGTAGTGGATTAAGTATTCATCCGGGTGCTACTAAGATGTATCAAGATTTGAGGAAAATATTTTGGTGGCCTCGTATGAAGAAGGATATTGCCGAGTTTGTGTATTCTTGCTTGGCTTGTCAGAAGTCAAAGATTGAGCATCAGAAACCGTCGGGCTTAATGCAACCGTTGTCTATTCCTGAGTGGAAATAGGATAGCATATCTATGGATTTTGTGTCTGGTTTACGTAGGATGCCGAGTAACTTTGAAGCTATCTGGATTATTGTGGATAGATTGACCAAATCTGCTCACTTTATTCCTATACGAATGGATTACCCGTTGTAGAGATTGGCAAAGTTGTATATTGAAAGGATTGTCATTTTTCATGGTATTCCGTCTAGTATTGTGTCAGATAGAGATCCGAGGTTTACTTCAAGATTTTGGGAGAGTTTGCAAAGTGCTTTGGGTACGAAGTTACGTTTGAGTTCTGCTTATCATCCGCAGACCGATGGTCAGACGGAGAGGACGATTCAATCACTTGAGGATCTTTTGAGAGCTTGTGTATTGGAGAAGGGAGGAGCTTGAGATATCTACTTACCTTTGATTAAATTTACTTACAATAACAGTTTTCCGTCGAGTATTGGTATGGCACCGTTTCAGGAATTGTATGGTAGACGGTGTAGGACGCCATTGTGTTGGTATGAGTCTGGAGAGAGTTTTGTGGTTGGACCCGAGATAGTCCACCAGACTACCGATAAGATTAAGATGATTCAAGAGAAGATGAAGATTTCTCAGAGTCGTCAAAAGAGTTATCATGACAAGAGGAGGAAAGCACTTGAGTTTCAAGAGGGAGATCACGTGTTTCTTCGAGTTACCCCAATCACTGGTGTTGGTAGAGCGTTGAAGTCGCGTAAGTTAACGCCGCGTTTTATTGGTTCTTATCAGGTTTTGCAGAGGATAGGAGAGGTAGCCTATCGGGTTACTTTACCGTCGTCGCTTGCTAATCTCCATGACGTGTTCCACGTATCTCATTTGAGGAAATACATTACAGATCTGTCTCATGTAGTCCAAGTAGATAATGTGCATGTGAGAGATAACCTGACTGCGGAGACATCACCTATGCGGATAGAGGATCGGGAGTTGAAGCAACTTCGAGGTAAAGAGATTGCTTTGGTGAAGGTTGCTTGGGGAGGACTGACTGGTGGAAGTGTGACTTGGGAGCTTGAGAGTCAGATGAGGGAGTCTTATCCCAAATTATTCGTTTAAGGTAATTTTCCAGGGCGAAAATCTTTTAAGTGGGGGAGGGTTGTAACAGCCCAATTTTTATTAATTAATTATTTATGTTCATTAATTGATTTATGTGATTTCTTTAATTTAAATGAATGGGTAGATATTTTGAGAGAAGAAAATATGATGGAGAGGAATAGAATAGAATGAGATATAAGAGAAAGAGGAGAGAAAAGAAAGGATAGAAAGAAAAGAAGGAAAGGAGAGAAAGAAAGAGGAAGAAGAGAAAAGAGAGGAAAGCTTGGATTCATCAAGATCAACTCTTAGGAGTCGATTTAATCGGGTAAGAGTGTGAAATCTTATTATCGTATCAATGTATATGATTATATATGACTTGTTTGGATTGTTTGGGTGTTCTTCTACATTTCCATTCTAGGTCAGAAATGGTTTAATCGGTAGGAATCGATGATTTAACGGTTAGAATCCGAAATTAATAGTGTAGTTTAGTCGAGGAATGTTAGGCTAAGACTACTGGAACTTGTTGGAATTGAATCGGGTGATTTCGGGAGTTTCTGAGGTTTTTGGACAGTTTGGGTTTTGGAGTACGCAGACGCTCGCTAGCACATTCGCTAGGCGAGCAGGGTGGCGAATATTCGCTAAGCGAGCTGCCAGCGAATGTCCCCAGACCATGGTAGAATGGAAATGATCCTTTTCGCTAGTAGCGAGTGATGTAGCGAGTTGTTCACTAGGCGAGGCTCTAACGATCTAGTAGCGAATCCTTCCAGTAGCTTCTGTTTGTCTTCGTGAGCTTGTTCTCTAGGAGAACCAGTAGCGAGTGTTCGCCAAGGACTCGCTAAGCGAGGGGTGTAACGAACGTGACAGCATTCTTATTTCTTGTTGCGTTTCCATCCAATGTTGATTGTTTGGCTCGATTGTGATCGATCTTTCTGAATGCATAGTTGTATGATGTGATATGTTATGCTATGGGTAGCCGTATGACGTGAATCCTAGATTGTGGAATCGAATGTGAAATGTGGCCTTTTGGCAAATATATGCATTGTTTAAATTGATTAAAAGTGTATGATGATTGTGATGAAGTTCGTTTCTGTTTGGCGCAATAATGTGAATGCATATCGATTGTATGCGATTGTATGTGAAGAATTCATGAACATGTATTTATGATTGAATCTATTTGATTCTTGTGCACTACTTGATGAATATAGTGATGATGTTGAAAGTATGAATACTTTGATTATTATGAAATGTGTTGTGTGTGCAATCATGTTATAATTCTTGTGTGATGAATTATTTGAGTATGCATGGGATTAAGATGCGGGAACGGTCTTAAATGCATACGATTGTTGATTGCATATGCATTATTTGGTCAAGAGGCAATACTTGCTAGTTTTGTGGAGACTAGTGACTTGTCCCAAACCTAGAGCGGGGTTTGAAAGCTTAGGGAATGGGCGTTTGTTGTTATAGGTCTAGGGAACGGGCCCGATTTAAGTGTAAAAACCGAAAAATGATAACAAGTGTTGGTACCACATGGCATGAGTTGCATTGAGCTGCGTTGAGTCACATGGCATAGATAATTGTTGTATTGAAAGTATGCATATGTCTATGAATTGTTGAAATGAGATTGTGAATTGGTGAATAAACATAATTGTAGATGTTTATGTGGAATGAGTGAATTGTGGATGTATGCATGATGAAATATGCTTGGTGATTATCCATAGTTGTTTATATATACATTGTTACGTGTATGATGAATTGGGTGAAAAATGTGGAATATGTATATTCTATGGTTGTGTATATATATGATTATATGTATTGATTATTATGATAATATTTCTCACCCTTCAGCTATTTTATGGTGCCCTATGAGGCATTGCAGAGTAGGTTGGCTGGAGGTCCTTTTTGTGAAGCGTGCCTTCATCTTTTGGTCGGTTAGCTAGGATGTATAGGATTCTTTTGTGATACATTGTATATGTATCTAGTCGTTGGGACGAGTCATGCTCTGGTCATGTAACACTGGGATCGCTTGGTTTATATATTTTAGAGATACATTATGTACTCTATACTATGTTTTTATATTTATCGAACTATTATGATGTTGGCCCCAATGCCTAATGATGTTAATTTAGGTCGTGAACTCAAATGTTTCTTTTACGAAGATTGTGATATAATTGAATCCGCTGCTACATGCAAAGTGAAACTTTGAAAAACAATTATTTATTGAAGTGTTAATGAGCATGACAGGTGGTTTTGATGTTTGAAAGTTATGTGTGACGCCCTTTTGTGAATGCATGATTATTTACTCTGATTATTCATATATTTCCCGTGGGGTTTAGTAAGGGTGTTACATTTTAACTACATCATGGACTGTTTACGTTGATCGTTAGTGATTGATATGTATGTCTTCTAAAAATGAATGAGTTGCTTATGTGTGGTGTTTATATGATTAAAAACAAGTAAGAATGGTAAGGAAACCTTAATGGAATTTAATGACATGACTTAGTAAGATGACTAGGAATTAAATGGATGATTAGATGAAAATGCTTGTGCATTTGATGCCTAGGTGTGTATCTTTGATAAGTAGTTTTCTAGTGGTGAGGTGAGGCATTATATGGGACATGTATTGTTTATGATTAAGGTGAATGTGTTTACCTTGTGATTGGCGAATACAATCACACTTTGTTTATTTGATCACGTAGTCGGAAACAACCCTTGAGATGTGCCATCCCAAGATTCGATGCTTATGTAGAGCTCCTTTGGGATGTAAGCACCATTACTTTGACAGGTTTGAGTTTCGTGTGTACGAATGGAGTCTACGGGTAAAAGGCTTGAGATGGGAGAGGTCCCATGGGAAGCGACGACTCATGTAGTAAGCACCTTGTGTAACAACCCAATTTTTCAATAAGTGATTAATTATGCTAATTAATTGGTTTATGTGATTTATCTGATTTAAATAAATTATTGGATTTATTTAAATGAGTTAATGGATTTAATTAATTTATTCTACTTGGTAGAATAATGTGGATTTATTAGATATTCTCTAATTAATGATAAGATGAGATATTTTGTGAGAAATGAATTGATAGGTATTTTTTAGAGAAGAATTATGATGGAAAGAAAATAGAAGGATATATAAGGGAAATTGGAGAGAAAAGAAAAGAGATAGAAACATAAGAGAAAGAAAGAAAGAAAAGGAGAGAAAGAATAGAGAAAGAGGAGAAAAGAGAAGAGAAGAGGGAAACTTGGAGAAATCATCAAGAATCAACTTCAAGCTTCAATCCAATCAAGGTAAGGGTGAGAAACATTATTATTTGATCAATGTGTATGATTATGTATGCGTTGTGTTGGATTTGTTGGGTGTTTTTCTCTATTTTCCATTTCTAGGGCAAATGAGTTAAATCGATAGAATTGAGTTTTGAACGGTTAGAATTCAAAATAAATTGCATAGTTTAGTCGGGTAATGTTTAGCCGTGATTATTGGATTTCGTTTGATTGAATTTGGTTGAGTTTGTGAGTTTTGACATTTTTGGATAATTGAGGGTTTGAGATTTGAGTGAAAATCGGACGTCGTAGAAATCGTGTTTAATGGTTCTAATTCATTGCTATATGTTAGGTGAGTATGAGTATGTGTTTGTTTCGAAAAAAATAATTGAATCGGTCGGATTTTCGGGCGAAAATGCAAAATCCCGTAGCCGAGTTTAGGCAAAATTCTGGTTTTCCGGAAAACTTCAAAAATTCATAACTCTTGAACCGTAAGTCGGTTTTGACCCCCGTTCGAAGCGTTAGTAAGTTAACGAGATTATCTTTCTAGAAAAAATGGCTTTAAGGCCTGTACCTGGTTCAATTATAGCAGAAAATTGAAAACATATTGTTGTGTTGATTTTTACCGTCGCGAATGTGTGTGATTGATGTGTTATTGTGCAGAATACTTTTGTTATATAACGTATAGCTTGTGCATGTTGTGATATGATATGTTGTGGGTAGCTGTATGGCGTGAATCCTAGATGGTGGAATCGATTATGAAATATAGTCTTTTGACAAATATATGCATATTGTTTGTATGTGAAGAATGCATGAGAACATATTGTGAATATGTGTGCATTACTTGATAAATGTGGTAATGATATTGAAGTGTAAATACATATTGATTGTATGCGATATTGTGAATGCATGAGAACATATTGTGAATATGTGTGTATTGTTTGAAAAGGTAATGAGGTTGAATTATGAATGCATATTTGTTGTATCCGATTATTGTGAATTAATGCATGGGAACATATTGTAAGATATGCGTGCATTGTTTGACAAATATGTTGATGAAAAGTATGAACACTTGATTATATGATATGTTGTGTGTGCAATCTTGTTTAATTCTTGAAGGGAGGAATTATGTGAATGCATGGGATTAAGACGTGTGATCGGTCTTAAGTGCATTTTGTTGTTGATTGCATATGCATCATTTAGTCAAGAGGCAATGTTTGCTAGTTTTGTGGAGGCTAGTGACTTGTCCCAAACCTAGAGCGGGGTTTGAAAGCTTAGGGAACGGGCTTTTGTTGTTATCGGTCTAGGGAACGGACTCGGTTTAAGTGTAAAAACCGAAAAATGATAACAAGTGTTGGTACCACATGGCATGAGTTGCATTGAGTTGCATTGAGTCTCATGGAATGAATATATGATTGTTGTATGAAGTTATGCATAAGTGTATGTACATGACTTGTGTAATTGTGAACTATGGATATATTTGATGATTTTCCATATTTGCCTATATATATATATATATATATATATATATATATATATATATATATATATATATATATATATATATATATATATATATATATATATATATATATATATATATATATATATATATATATATATATATATATATATATATATATATATATATATATATATATATATATATATATATATATATATATATATATATATATATATATATATATATATATATATATATATATATATATATATATATATATATATATATATATATATATATATATATATATATATATATATATATATATGCTTTGTGAAGTATATGATGAGTTATGATGAAGTATGGTGAGAATGGTGGAATATGCGTATGTGCATTACTTGTGTAATTGAGAGTTGTGAATATGTGATCATTGTATGAAAGTATGCTTATGAACATGAATTGTTGATTTGAGAATTGTGAATGTGTAATTGGGAATTAGTGAGTAAACATAATATGTGTATGTTCATGTGGAATGTTGAGATTTATGGATACGTGCATGATGAATATGCTTGGTGACTATCCATATTTGATTATATATATATGCTGTATTGTACATGATGAGTTATAATGAATTGTGGTGAGAAAATGTGGAATATATGTATTTTGTGCTTGTGTATTTGTGTATATATAATTATATGCATTATTATTATGATAATATTTCTCACCCTTCTGCTGGAATGATGTCCTACATGACATCGTGCAGGTATCAAGGAGTAGTATTGCTCGTAGTTACGAGGTCGCTTTTGGTGTAGCCGTTTAGTGATTTAATTATGTTGGGTCGAGTCATGCTCTGGTCATGTAACACTGGGATCGCTTCGGTTGTGTTTAAGATATACATTGTGTACTCTATAAACGTGTTTATATCCATTGGAATATTATGATGTTGGCCTTAGTACCTAAGTGATGTTGTTTTATGTGATAAAAACAAATGTTTCTTTTATGAAAATTGTGGTATAATTGAATCCGCTGCTACATGCAAAGTGAAGTTTTGTAAAGCATAATTTTATATTGAAATAGTAATGAGCATGACAGGTGGTTTTGATATTTTGAAAGTTATGTGTAATGCCCTTTTGTAAATGCATGGAAATTTACTCTGATTATTCATATATTATCTGTGGGGTTTAGAAGGGTGTTACACCTTGAATTCGAATCCATCTTGTATGTTAAAGTGGATACAACCATCCGTAACCCGTGTCGATAACTCTAGACGTAGGGTTGGCCGATGAAATATGCCTTGGTATGGTTTATGATTTGTGATAGTTTGAGTTGTTGAAGACAAGCGACATATTGCCATATAGTGCAAGTTTTCTGAATTCAAGTCTCCTCCCTTTTCCCCTTTTTGGGACTTGAAATACTAGATGATTAGAACCTTGTAGAGCCGAGGGAACCCATAAGATAGGGAACCCACTAGGATTATTATCTCACCCCATGTTGTTGATTATTTTTCAGGTAGTTCTGTTTTGGCGAAGGGTAAGGACAATATAGCTTGATTGTTCTTACTCATCTCACCTTTTGGATGGCTTTTCGCTGTGGAGACTCTTGTTTTGTGATCATTCTTTAATGACCTAGTTCTTAGTTGTATTTTGAACATCTTGTATATATATTATGCCACTTTTAATTTTTTTTGTTTTGGCATGTACTATGTACAAGGTGTTAGTAGGAACTTGTATATTTCAATACCAAATTTGCAACCATGTATGATATGAAAATTCTAGACATATATTATATATGGGTGTTACAGTTGGTATCAGAGCAGATCATGTCCTCGACCTAGCCATGAAATATTATAAGTATTCATCCTTTTTTTGGATGTTATATTAATGGTGTTGAGCCTTGAAATTTTCTGGCACGTGTAAGACGTGAGGGTGACTCTGATGTCTCAACATCAGAGTACAAAGTCATGACAAATGTTCTAACATCTGCAGACTGACAGAATAATCTATCCAACTGTAAATATGCAGAATTTAAATGCAGAAAGACAAATAACACAATTAATTGGTAACCCAGTTCGGCGCAACATCACCTAGATCTAGGGGCATCCAAGCCAGGAAGAAAATCTATTATGATAACATTAGTTAAAAGCTAAACTCTCACGTTTACAAATTCTCACCTAATCACTACCTCGTGCTACTTCTACCTAGAAATTTCCATCTAGCTATGAGATCCCACTCTCACTTCCTAACAACCAGTTATAATCCCAATGAACATGCCACATGAAACCAAAAAGAAAGATGTACCCTCTTTCTACTATAATACTCGGTCAAGACTTTTGACCAAGAATAATACGTTGTTTTGCTTCACTACTTTAACAAAGAACAATACTCAACTCCATTTCTTAAAAGCTTTAGAGTGAGAATAACATACAACAAACAATATGTCTACCACAATTCATCAAACGATACAGAGGGTGACTTAAAAAGTCACTCACAAGAGACTCTCAAAACCTAAGTTTCTAAAACTTTACCTAGTTTTTACAAAAGTGAAAAGCCGTAAAATACATTAGGTTTAGGTCTTCTTTAAATACTCCTCAGCAGTCCATGGGCTTCAAAATCTTCACTCAATTCTAGCTTGATCCACACGCTGAGAGCTGCATCAATTATGCAGAAAAAATCTCCTTAATTCTTGGAACAAACACAATGTTTCCTAAATTGTCTCATCATCCAAATTTGACAACTTGTGTATAGCTGGAGATACAAAAAACCTGTTTTAGATAAACTCTTCTTGACCTGCGAAACTTACTGAGATGATTCCAAAAGGAATATCATATAATCAAAACCAATCTGTCAAGAATTAAAATAGGCATAACAGATGTTTCGGTATAACATGTTACAACATCTGATAGGACATCTTCTATGAACCATGCTTTAGCAAAAATGTTGCCAATCCTAAAACCATGGAACCTTCAATCTCTCCCTTTGGCAATTTTTGGCTAAAATACCTTTTGCACAATAAGCCTGGAGAGAGGAATAAGACCACAAACACACAACACAAGTTACATGTAAGAATATGTAAGTTGTGTACATGAGGAGGAAGATAACCTATATCTTCAGGAATATCCAAGTTACTCCCTCTAAACCACAGAAAAAATCCTTGTCACGGAGGAATAAATCTTTCTCTCAAAGTGGAAGAAGAAACTTTTTTGAAGCACAAGAAAACCAATATGGCCACAAACTTGAACTAATAGAGTTCAATACATTATAAACACATATGGAAATATCCACACACATTAGAAACACATATAGCAGAAGCAACACACATAAATTAGAACACAAGAGTCCTAGACTCACATAAACCCAGCTACTTGTCACAACAAACATGAGGTTAGAACATCACATAAGACATCCCTCACATACTTCATCAGAAGTAGTAGTAGGAACAGAGAGACACACGGTCCACATGATACACATTCATGCTCTCCCAAAATGGAAATATAGGAGGCAACACACTAGACTACACACGTATACCCTTTTCCCCCCTTTTTAGCCAAAAATGACAAAAATAGAGTAACAAGAAACTGACACAGAGAAGACACACAATTGACTCAAAGACACACGAGCCAAGAATGACTCTACAAAAAACACTTACCCAAGGGGACAAAAATAAAGACGTAAAACAAAAACACACCAGCCAAAGCAGAAAAGAAACTCCTTAAAGAACCTTCCTAGCAGCATCGTTTTGGAAGATTTACTCATATTGAGATCTAGCTTGAGAGGATGGTGAAGAAGTAAAGCCTTTAAATACATAGAGAGTTACCTTATTTGTAACGACCCTTTCTAGTAACGACACTCTAGTAAATGAGAGTGTTCTTGGAAGAAAATAAAATCATCCTTAGTAATCGTGCACATACTGTCGTACCTCGAAAAATACGATCTTCGCAATGCGCAAAACTAGGGTTTGCATGATCACGGATGGACTTATGAGAGTCGCCACCAAAATTTATTTATTCCACAAAGGGAAAGGGAAAATATCGAGAAAACCCACGGGGAAAAGGATGGGGTATGGTGTTCGCAACCATGTTGGATTCGGAAGTCGGTTATGCAAGGAGAAGGTACTAGCCCTCCCTACATCCATCGTACTCGATGGGAACCGTCTAAGTTATCTAGGCATGAAAGGTATTCGATATCTTATTGCTTGCTAAGGAAAAAAATGGATGATTACTTGAGGGAAAATGAAATTTTTTTATTTTTGAGTTCGTCTGAGTTTTCAACCCAGTGCCTACGTATCCCAGAGGAAATCCGAACTCTGTAGTTTTTGTTGAAAATGTTTTTGGTTTGTTGTATATTTTTATGGACGATGCTAGGCAGCATGCCCTTTTTGAAAAGTTTTTAACGAAAAGTCAAGAGGAAAAAGGTTTATTATTTGTTAAATGTCTTTTAGAATATGAAAAAGAGGTTAGAGATAAGTTAAAGTATTTTTTGATTTTTTGGAAAAAGAGATTTTAGTTTAAAGAAAAAATACTCGTTGTACGATCGATGTTTGAATTTGCGTGATGGTGATTGCAAAAGGCAACCGACTTATGAGGAAAGAGACCTCTTGACACTGGATCAAGGGTTTGAGAAAAAGTTAGGTCGATTCCTAGTCCTTAAGGGTGCTCATAGTAAATGAAACCACAACCAAAGAAAGAGAGGAAGTGTTGGCATGAGGTTGATAGCGATGCTAAAAAGCAATCGAACTACAAGGGATTAAAAATGGCTTGATTAAATAAAGAATTAGTTTTAAAAGAAATTTAGGCGTGAATGGAAATAGGATGCGTACAAAATATTAACATCACACATCAAATGAATCAAAACGTAAATTGAAACGAAAAGTGCACGAATTAAAATCATGAGGCAAATACGTGAATTAAGGTCGTGTACGCGAAGACGTACAAAGCCACCAAGAGAAATTAGATTGGATCTGAACATAACGATAATGACATTGAATCATTGAAAAATAATACGAATTGAAATAGAAAATTTCTACCGCATTAGCGGTCCTCGCAAGTCGTATCAAGAAACAACGAGATAATAAAATTAAAGAAAATCACAATTTGCAAATCGAAACGTGAATCGGTAAGCACAAAAAGTGGATCGCCACCATACTAAACCGTCTGACGCGTGTAAAATTGAAATAGAAGGATAAAAGCACATCGCACGTAAATTGATAAAAACTGCCACTAGCTTACTACATTTAACATGATCATCGCAAGATGGACCAAAACTGGTGTGGATCTAAATATGAAAAAAAGAAATGCAAAATAAAAATAAATTTAAACCGTTTTAAAACACTATTGTTGCTAACGCAAAAATGCGATCATCGCAATCAGATCAAACTAAACACAAATGTCACGCATCATGCACACAAATATGCGAACCGTGTATCACCATTATTCTATCCGAACAATAAATTAAAACATAAATTATAAAATTAACATATATATATATATATATATATATATATATATATATATATATATATATATATATATATATATATATATATATATATATATATATATATATATATATATATATATATATATATATATATATATATATATATATATATATATATATATATATATATATATATATATATATATATATATATATATATGCTCTTTATGTGGGGGCATATCAAGTGAGAGGGATTTTAAAATGAGAGATGAGAGGAACAAACAACAACCATTAGATCATGATTAAACTTATTTATTAATGTGACTATTAATTTCTTTCTCTTATTAACTTGAATTTCATCTCTCTTATTAATTTGATCTAATGGTTATTGTTTGTTATTCTCATCTCTCATTTAAAATCACTCTCATTTGATATGCTCCCTATGTGTGTGTGTGTGTATATATATATATATATATATATATATATATATATATATATATATATATATATATATATATATATATATATATATATATATATATATATATATATATATATATATATATATATATATATATATGAAAATCATGGGCTAACAGTTTATATGAAAATGTTATGGAAATTTACATATATAAAAATTATATATTCTAACAGTAATATATTAGTATTTGAACGGCACACCCACCATATGTTAGTAGTTGGACGGCGACACTTGATTTATTACGGATAGAAAACAAATAGAATGTATATCTTCTGAAAAACTATAATAGAGCGTTATTTTTTTATAAAAATAAATCCTCACCATTTTTTTCAACAATCGCGTGTAGTAATCTCCCCTCCTTTTCAACAATGATGCTACTTATTTATATATAGGAAACAAATTAGGTTAACTCTAAATTGTCAATAATATCCCTAATATGTATTTTAAAGTCCAAATTAAATAATATTAAATCTAAAATAAAAATAAATATTTAAAATAAAATACTAAAATGAAAACACTAATTATCCTATTTATTTATTCTATATATTTAGACAAAAATGTAAAAATAAATGGACTCCAAGTAAATAAAAGTTGGGCGCGAAAGTTCTTAAAAAATAAACCGAGCGCACCAAAATGATCAGCGCGAAATAAACAACTCGGAAAAATACAACGTTTGTTCAGATTTAAAAATAAATTTTGACCTGTTAAAATGCTTAAATTGATCAAAATACGACGAAAAATAGTAAAAAAAAATTAATTTGAACACGTCAGGTTAAGCTACTTGAAACGTAGATTAATATAATTGACATCTGCAAGCTCGATTTTGAAATTTTCTGTCCACTATTTTTACGCACAGCTGAGATTTAATTTGACCGGTCTGCCTGTAAATCCGAGAAATTATTCTGTGTGACATTTTAAGCACTATGCGAGATGAAATGCATGTTATGCTATGAAAAGAAAAAAAATAAAGTCAGATAAATGAAAAATTTAAAGGCCTGGACAAAATTAAGGTATCTTGAATCAGAATCCAATGGTCACATCTTGAAGCATTTGGCTGTGAGAACAAATATTGTCCATACTTGAAATCAATGCATCTGCACAAATTGGTTAGTCATGGTGAATACGCGCACAAGATCATATGACCTAAATTCTCAGAAGATTATGGTCAAAGACCAGATCATCTTATAGAGAGAAAGCTTACGAAGGTAGGACAAATTTGGGGTATGATAGATACCCTTATCTAATTGCCTTGAACTCGAGAGAATGAACTGCTGCATAGCGTTCGTTTTTAGGGTAAAAGACAATTAGATATAAGAAAACCCCAAAATTTGTCCATCAAGGATAAAAAAGTAAAGGTAAAAGGATGATGTAAGAAGAATGAAATAACATGAGATTCTTTGGATTGTCAAAGCAATATCTCAAACACAAATGGAATCTCTAGGTTGCACGAAGCAATACCTTATGAATTAAGCCTCTTCGGGTACCCTTAGAGTAGCTTAACAAGGATATTCTTTATTATTGCATGAAGCAGTACCTTATTTGTTAAGGCTCTCCAGGGATATTCAAAGCAAAATTTTGTAAGGGTACGAGATTCCTCAGACCGTATGAAGCAATACCTTATTAGTTAAGGCTCTCCAAGGACGCTAAAACAATATCTCGATAAAAGATATGAGACTCTCTGGACCATGTGAAGAAGTACCTTATGGATTAAGGCTCTCAGAGGAAACCAAAGCAGTGGCTCAATAAATGCGATTTTCTAGATCACACAAAGCAGTACCTTATGGAATAAGGCTCTTTGAAAAGAATAGAGAAATATCTCGATGGAGGTATGAGACTTTCAGATCATGTAAAGTAGTACCTTATAGATTAAGCCTCTCCATGAACAATATCTCAACCAAAACATGAGATTCTTTGGGCCAAACGAAGAAGTACCTTACGAATTAAGGCTCTCCAAGAATGTCAAAGCAGTATCTCGATAAAATGAGACTCTCTATTTTAACAAAGTAGTGTCTCAAATAATGGTATAAAAATTTCTAGATTATGTGAAGCAGTACATGGTGAAGGCTCTTCGGGAGTGCTAGAAAAACATCTTTACCAAAAAATGAGATTCTTTGGGGTCGAAGCAGTACCTTATGAATTAGGCTCTCCGAGAAAAACCAAAGCAGTGTCTCAAAGACATATCAGATTCTCTGATCCATGCAAAGCAATACCTTATAAAATAAGGCTCTTTGGGAATAACAGAGCAGTACCTCAAATGCTATACGTGAGACTTTCTAATTCTTATAAAGCAGTACCTTATGGATTAAGGCTCTTCTAGAATATTAGAAAAATATCTTAACAAAAGGAATGAGACTTTCTGGACCATGCAAAGCAGTACCTTATGAGTTAAGGCTCTTCTGAGGACACTAGGATAGTATGTCAGCATAGATATGAGACTCTCTGGATCGCACAAAGCAGTACCTTATGAATTAAGGCTCTTTGGGGATCTCTAGAGTAGTATCTCAGATGAATGAGACTCTTTGGTTTGACGAAGCAGTGTCTCGAACATTGGTATAAGAATTTCTAGGTCGTGTGAAGCAGTACCTGGTGAAGGCTCTTCAGGAACACTAGAACAATATCTTTACCAAAACATGAGATTCTTTGGGTGGACGAAGCAGTACCTTATTAATTAAGGTTCTCCGCGGATATCAAAGCAGTATCTCAAAAAATTGATGAGATTTTCTAGCCCAATGAAGCAATATCTTATTAATCGAGATATTCCAACAAGGGGGAATGATACCTCAATCACATTTAAGATTCTTCACTGATATTAAAGAAGTATCTCGAACACGAAATCTGTTGGGGAAAACAGTTTTAAGAAAGATTCCTTTTAAAGGACAAAGAGTCAACGAATCCCTGCAAAGGAAAGTTCATAAGAGACTTTTAGGATAACCTCTGTTTGGGGAGCAACAAGAGGAATAATGTTGGGGATTATCATTACCAACTGCATGGTTGAAGAACGAATTGCTAGGGGATAGAAATCCCATGAGCATATGAGGGATATCAACTCTTTTCAGAGAAATATATCCGACTTTGAAAGAGGAATGGTCGGGATGTTTGCTGATTGATCTTGGACCCTGTTATGATATGATGTTCCATTAAGGCTAGAAATGTTATGCATTGTATCATGCATGAATTTACTTATGAGGATGCAAATGTTGGGGATACTTGTGCATGTATGAATGCACATGATTTTGTTATGTTGATGATTGTAATGACTGTATTTGATGATAAACTTGTTTTGGGTAAGAATGTTATACATGTCATGCATGTGACGATGAAAATGATGGAGTATGTTTGGAATAGGTCTCTCTATGAAGGTGAGACCATTTGATATCAATGAAGATTGGATTTATGAATTGGCAAGTGAAATTGGACTTTAGTGAAGGTGAGAAAATACTTAGAAGGGGGGAGGGGGTTGAATGAGGGTTTTCAAAATATTATGGCAATAAAAACACAATGATTTTTATCCTGGTTCGTTGAACTCAACTAATCCAGTCCACCCTATCAAGAGTGATTTGCCTTTCTCCACAAGGACTTAATCCACTATAATCAAACAGATTACAATGTCAACCACTAAGAACAATTGTCTTAGTCTTCTCAAGAACTACTGACCACAACTTGGTCTTCTCAAGGAACTTTTACAATCAAATGTAAACTAAACAAGTGTTTAAAATGCTTCTATGAAAGCTATATCACAATTGTGATTTTTACACTTAAGATTAAGAACGTGTGAAACTATTCAACAAAGAAATATAATTTGTATGAGAGCTTTGAGAGAGTTTTCAATAAATTCCTTAATGTTCGTCAACTGTAGAAAGTTGTTGAAGGCTTGCTTTTATAGACACAGAAGTCCAAGACGTTGCAAGCTTGAAGACCGTGTGCTGCAAAGTAGCTGTAGCCTTTTGTCTTCCCATGACTTGACATTTCCTAGAAGTAGAACGTTCAGAGAAATCCTTTTTGCCTGAGTTCTTGTGTCTAGCATAAAAGAGGAAAGAGACGTTTGGAATATGCCAACAGATATATCTTTGAGTAATCTTCTTCAACAAGCTTCTATTTCACAACATTCAACATCAGAGCCTTGAGTGATCAGAGTCTTGATGTTATCAGAGTTTGTTGTATCAGAGTGTTGCAGTAAGTGTGCTTCAGCGTGAATAACAACCAGAGCAGAGTTTGGAGATTAGATCCTCAGTACTTGCAGCGAACAGTACTATCAGAGTCTTCTGAAAAACACTGCCTGAAACTCTTCATACAAAGTCTTCAGCTACACTTCAGATGCTTCTGTAGCTTCTGCTTCAGATTCTTTTGTAGACAGCGCTCAGAGTCTTCTAACGAGATGCTTCTGACGCTGAGAGCCTTGCGTAGTTCAATGTTCAGATTCATTTTTTCTTTCAGAAGAATATTAAATTTAATATTTGCAACAAAAATACTTGAACAAATTTAGAGTATATAATTTCTTAATACAAAATTTCATCAGTGTTATCATCAAAACATAGAGATATAACTAAGAACCAATCTGTGTTCTAACAATCTCCCCCTTTTTGATGATGACAAAAACATAGGAAATTTTGTTTAATAAAGAGACAAATATAACTCCCCCTGAGATTATGAATCTCCCCCTGAATTGAATACTAAGAAAGAATAGAAACTTCCCTTTTTACATGAGTATTCTTTTTAGAATCAGAGCTTGATTTGGATGAACGTTTCAGAATCAGAGCCTGATTGGTTAAAACTTGATTTGGGGATCTCAGAGTTACTTTAATGAATTTTGTCAAATTTATCATTATAGTTCTAAAAGACTAAAAATTCATGTTAGTTATGATTTGATATGTCTGAGTTCCATTCAGGTAAAGTTTATTTGAACAGTCAGAATTTCATTTTCTCCCCCTTTTTGTCATAATCAAAAAGAAACTTTTTAAAGACAAATAAAAGGAAACAGAGAGAAAAGATATAACCATATAGAGAAAACATTCATAGATTCATTCATTAAAATATTTAGATAGAAAAGACATCAGATGAGAAATGCAAACAAGTGCTCAAACATCAGATAAAAACATAAAGCTAAGATTGTTTAGAGAGAAGCATCTTCAGAAGGTTGGTAATTTTAGATGAAGATTGTTCTTGCTTGTACATCCATTTCTCAATGTTGTCAGTCTTCTGATCTTGCCTTGCCATCCAGGAGTTTATCTCAGATTGACCAACTTCCAGCACAACAATCTTGTCTTCTAAGTCTGGATTCTCTTTCTTAATTTTAGAAGAAGTAGAGGGAACAGATTCAGAAGCAGGAGTAGGAGTAGAGTCAATATCCATTACAGTTGCAGATTCTGGAGGCACAGATTCAGATGGTTTGTCCACAATCATCAGAGCTAAAGGATTCTCTTCCAGAATGACTTCAGAAGCAGATCCTTCAATAGTCTTAGAAGTAGTAGACACTCCAGAAGTTGAGGGTGCATCCTCAAGAAGCAAAGTTGGAGATCTTTTCACATTCAATAGCATGGTTCTGGTAATCTCAGCAAATCTGATCTTCACATCATCAAAGCAGACACTCTTCAGATTTGAAGCAACATAGTTGAATCTGGAGATGAAGCTATTCCAAATAGCATCAGAGTCATCTGAATTCATGCTTGAGAGGCATCTCTTCTTCACAGAGTCTAAACTCATCCTTATTTCTTTCTTAAAATTAGCAAATAAAACATCAACATTCAGCCTAGATTTAGGTTTAAGAAAGGCTTCCAGAGTTGATGGTTTGGATTGAACTGGTGGGGGTGGTATGGTAAAGGTTGGGATAATGAACAAAGGACGAGGATAAGAAGGTAAAGAGGGATGGTCAGATGATGAAGTGAAAGTTTTGAATCTGGATGAAGATGAAGTGGGAAACAGAAATGGTTTAAAATTTGATGCAGAGGGAATGACATCAAATGGTGTAGAAGTGTAGGGGGTAAAAACAGAGTTATGAGAAAGAAGAGGTTCTGATGGAATGATATCTGGTAGTTGTTTAAGGTAGGTTTGAAGTATAGATGGTAGAATAGTTGAAGATATAGGTTTATATGGAATGATAGGTGCAGAGGGTTCTCTTCTGATATAAAAGTTGTTAATTTTTAGACCATAAGGAAGGGGATCAGAGGGATATGGTTTAAAAGAAGTAAAAGAAGTAAACTCAGAAGTTCTGGGTTCATAGCCACGTAGAGAGGGTGGTGAGTAAACTTCAGGGTGTACATCAGATTCAGAAGAATCAGATGATTCGGTTGAATGACATGATGTGGAAGAAACGTCAAAGAGAGTTTTGAGGGGTTGGATATCCAGAATTTCTGAATCAGGTATGAAAGGTTCAGAGGGTTGGATAGGTTCTGGTTCAGGAATTTCTGGTTGAGGAATTTCTGATTGAGGTTGTTGTTGTTGTAGTTGTTGTGGAGTTGGTTTTTCTGGTGGTGTTTGATCTTGAGGTTCAAATTGTTTTGGTTCAGAGGTTTTTAGTTGTTCAAATTGTTCAGAAGTTATGGGTTCAGATGATTGTAACGGTGTGGTATCAGATGCAGTTTGTTTAGAAGATGGAGGTGGTTATATAGATGAATGAGATGGTACATAAGTAGTTTGAGTTTGAGAAGATGGGGGTTCAGGAATAGAGCTAATTGTTGAAGATTCTATTGCAATTTCAGAAATAATAGGTAAGGATGATTTAGTACCTGTTTTCTTAATGCGTTTGAGAGGAGCAGAAGGAGCTTCTCCAAAAGCTTTTCGTTTCTTCTTCTTTTGAGTTTCTTCAGAAGTTTTCTGCTTTTTCTGCTGTGTGCCTGCAACTTCTTCTTCTTCTTCTTCTAAAGCCTGTTGTCTTTGCCTCTTATGTTCTCCATAGAGACCTGACATAGGTTCACGGTTTAGAAATCCTTCTGGAACTGGAAGTCCTTGTTCCATACAATATCCAACAAACTTGATCATAACTTCTTTTGGTTCTTCTGCATAAAACGTTGGAAAATTATCTACCAGAATTCTTTGTTTGCTTACTTCTTCTGTATTGAGTTTGTCAGGAACAGAAGTAAGTTCATCTATTACTTTCAGCCTCTGTAAACTTTTAGCATTCAGAACTTTTCCAAGAATGGATGTAAGTTCTTCTTTCAGTCCAGCCACATGCAGATGCTCCACCAGACCATTCTTTGTCTGAATGTCTGAAATCAACCTTCCACAAGGGATCCAATTTCTACCCTTTTCCTATTTAGCCTTCATGTCTTCTCTGGATGCCTTAACATGATTCCAAAGATGAGAGAAGAGCAGATGAGGCAGATTTACCTTTGTGCTCTGACTAAGGCAGAACATGAAGTAAAGTTGATCATTATTCACATAGTCAGGAGAGTTGGTAGACTTTCTGTGATGAATGCAACCCATGAAGATTTTGGCCTAGATCTTGTAATTAGGCTTCAAATCTTTGAACTTGTTAGAGGGTTCTCCAGAAGCAATCACCTCTTCATAAACAACTTTCATATTGACACGCCCAGTCAGATGAGAAACTCCATCAGTTTCTTCATATCCAATGAGTTTCCTTATAAGATCCTCAGTAATCATAATTTCTTTTCCCATAACAAATGACACAATGAACTTGGGATAAGCATGAGCATGAATCCAGAATTCTTTTACCAAAACTGGATAAACTGGCCCAAACAGTCTATCAAAATACATTGTCCATCCTTGAGCATCAATGATAGAATGAAGATTAAATCCATTTTCAGCCAAAGAAGCAAAATCCACCAAGGATTCACACAAAACTTCCAGTTTCTCAACAGGTGTGAGATTTGTTCTAACAGGTTCCTTGAAAGGAACAACACCCAAATTAGAAGATGATACAACGGCCATGGTAGATTGGAACTGAGTAGAGGTTGAAGATGAAGTAGCCATTGTTGAAGAAGATGAAGGATTAGGGTTACGAACGATTTTGGGTTTTGAGTTTAGATGAAAACAATGGAGCAAGCAGAAATGCATACAAGTGTTTTTGAGAGTGAAAAATGTGAAATGTTGTGAGTTGTGGAATTTATAGAGAAAATTTAGGGCACACAAAAGGTCACACGTTCAGCACGTACACATTTAGCATTTAATAACATTTAATAAAAAGAAATTAATCATTTCAAGCATTAATGATTTTGACAATTGGGGGGAAAACGAGAAACCAAATATTCAAACAGTACCTCAAACGTCTTTTTAGTATTGTGCACTCCATCTTTTCAGATTCTGAGTTACACGTGTTTGCTTGCATGTGCTTCTGAAAACTCTTTGAGAAATGAAACATTAGCCAACGTTCAGATCCTCGGAGACTTGTCAGTTCAGATACACACAGAAATAATAATTCAAGAAATTAAATAAATGATAGATGAAATACTTCAGAGTTTAAACATTTTGCATCTGAGAAAGTTGCTTCTGATAAATATTATTCTGGACAGAATTCCATACCAATATTTTTCAGAATAAACTTAAACCTATTTTCAGCAAGGGGTTTTGTGAAAATATCATCCCATTGATGATCTGTATTAACAAAGTCTAAGTTTATAATACCCTTTTGAACATAGTCTCTAATGAAGTGATGTTTAATTTCTATATGCTTAGCTTTAGAGTGTAAAATAGGATTTTTAGACAAGCATATAGCAGAAGTATTATCAAAGAATATAGAAATATTACTCTCAAAGATTTGATAATCTTCTAGCTGACTTTTCATCCAGAGCATCTGTGTGCTACATCCAGCAGCAACAATATATTCTACTTCTGTAGTTGATAGAGCAATTGTATGTTATTTCTTGCTGTACCAGGAGATTAAATTACTTCCCAGAAATTGGCAACTTCCAGAAGTACTTTTCTTTCAACTCTGTCTCCAGCGTAATCAGCATCACAGAATCCAACTAGTTTAAATTCATCAGATTTTCTGTAACACAAATCCACATTAGTAGTACCTTTCAGATACCTTAGAATCCTCTTAACAGCTGTTAAGTGTGATTCTCTAGGATCTGATTGGAATCTAGCACACAAGCATACACTAAATAAAATGCCAGGTCTAGAAGCAGTTAAGTATAGAAGAGATCCAATCATACCTCTGTAGAGTTTCTGATCTACTTTCTTACTTACCTCTTCCTTACCAAGAGTGCTTGTTGGATGCATTGGAGTCTTTGCTAACTTACTATCATTCATGTTGAACTTCTTTAGAAGCTCTTTTACATATTTAGTCTGATGAATGTAAGTGCAATCTGGAGTTTGGTTGACTTGAATTCCCAGAAAGAATCTCAATTCTCCCATCATGCTCATCTCAAATTCAGCCTGCATACATTGAGAAAACTCCTTTCCAAGCGTAATATTTATAGATCCAAATATAATATCATCTACACATATTTGACAAATTAATAGATCTTTCTTAAATGTTTTACAAAAGAGAGTTGTGTCCACTTTGCCTTTGATAAAAATTTTCTCCAGAAGAAAATTACTTAATCTCTCATACCAAGCTCTGGGAGCTTGTTTTAAACCATAAAGAGATTTCTTAAGTTTAAAAACATGTTCTGGAAATTTATCACTTTCAAAACCAGGAGGTTGATGAACATAGACTTCCTCTTCTATAATTCAATTTAAGAAGGAACTCTTAACATCCATCTGATATAGAGTGATGTTATTTTATGCAGCAAAATAAATGAGTAAACGAATAGACTCTAACCTGACCACATGAGCATAAGTCTCTGTGTAGTCAATTCCTTCTTGCTGACTATAACCTTGAGCAACAAGCCTTGCTCTGTTTCTTACAACTTCTCCTTGCTCATTAAGTTTGTTTCTGAAGACCCATTTAGTTCCAATTATATTGAATCCTTTTGGTCTTGGAACCAAATCCCAAACGTCATTTCTTGTGAATTGATTGAGCTCTTCTTGCATGGCAATTATTCAGTCATTGTCTTGCAGAGCTTCATCCACAGAAGTTGGTTCAATAACTGACACCAAACCAAATAATGATGCTTTAGATGATCAGAGGTAGGATCTTGTTCTTATAGGGTCATCCTTCTTTCCAATGATCACATCCTCTGGGTGAGATGCCTTGATTCTAGAAGATGATCCTTTAACATTAGGTTCTTCAGAAATATTCAAGTTGTTCATTTGAGTAGTCAAAGGAGTTTCATCTGGTGTTGCTTCTGGCTCTTTCAATTTAGCTTTATCTGCCTCTGAGTCTTCAGAGTCTGTGAGAATTACTTCTCTATCTGCAGAACTTTCAAACTGCTTTGGCTTTTGAATGCCAAACTTATCATCAAATCTAACATATATAGATTCCTCCACAATCTTTGTTTCAGTATTGTATACTCTGTAGCCTTTAGAGCGTTCAGAATACCCAAGCATGGAACACTTCTGTGCTTTAGAATCAAACTTGTTTAGATTCTCTTTAGTGTTCAACATATAACATATACATCCAAAAGGATGAAAATAAGAAATGTTGGGCTTTCTGTTCCTCCACAATTCATAGGGAGTCTTCTCCAGAAGAGGTCTTACAAACACTCTGTTCTGAATATAACAAGTTGTGTTTATTGCTTCTGCCCAAAAATGCTTTGCCAGATTAGTCTCGTTGATCATGGTTCTGGCCATTTCTTGCAATGTTCTATTTTTCCTCTCTACAACTCCATTCTGTTGTGGAGTTCTAGAGCAGGAGAAATCATGAGAAATGCCATTTTCATTAAAATATTTTTCAAAATATTTGTTTTCAAATTCGCCTCCATGATCACTTCTGACTTTAACAATTTTAAAATCTTTTTTCATTCTAGACTTGTTTGCAGAAGTCAAAGAACACAGAATGTGACTCATCCTTGTGTTTTAGGAATTTCACCCATGTCCATCTGCTGTAGTCATCAACAATAACTAATCCATACTTCTTGCCTCTGATGGATGCAGTTTTCACTGGTCCAAACAGATCAATATGAAGTAATTCTAATGGTCTTGAGGTTGAAACAACATTTTTAGATTTAAAAGAAGATTTTGAAAATTTTCCTTTTTGACATGCTTCACAAAAAGCATCTGAGTTGAACTTCAACTTAGGAAGTCCTCTGACCAGATTGAGTTTATTAATCTGAGATATATGTCTCATATTAATATGCCCCAATCTTTTGTGCCAGACCCATTGCTCATCATTAACAGACATAAGGCATTTTACATTTTGAACCTTAAGTTCTGAAAGATTGATTTTGTAAATGTTGCTCTTCCTCTTTCCATTAAATAGGATTGAGCCATCCTTTTGTCTGACAGCTTTGCAACATTTTTGATTAAAGATTATGTCATAACCATTGTCACTTAATTGACTTATGGACAATATATTATGTTTTAATCCTTCTACAAGTAAAACAATAGATATAGAGGGAAGGTTACCATTGCCAATAGTACCAGAGCCAATTATCTTGCCCTTCTGATTCCCTCCAAACTTGACGTCTCCTCCAGATTTAAACTCCAGGCTTTGGAACATAAACCTTTCTCCCGTCATGTGACGTGAGCAGCCAGAGTCCAGGTACCATGATTGGCGTCTTGACTTTGCTGCTAAATACATCTGCAACAGATATTATCTTATCCTTAGGTACCCAGATCTTTTTGGGTCCTTTTGGGTTAGTTGCCTTAAAAGTTTGTCTGAACTTCTGTCTTTTTACAACAGGTCTGTTCTGACTAACTTTCGATTTAAACATAGGAACATTCTGATCAGAACGTGTGTGTTTAATATCATTCAGATGACCAAACTTAAAGTGAGAATATAAGGGAGTATTCTTAATGATAAGTTTATCAACATGTATTGGATTTAAATCCTTTCCAGAGGAAGATTCATATCCAATTCCTTTCCTGTTGTTTCTGCTAACTCCATAGATCATTGAAGCCATCTTGCTTCTATCTATGCTTCTAGCCAGAAACTTCTGAAAACTATAGTCATATTCTTCTAAAATATTTTTACATTTTGACTTAGTTTCAGATTCAGAGTCTTGTTGAGCTTTTTCAAAATTGTTTTTCATTTTCAAATTGTTTTCTTTGAGCTCAGCAACTTCTGACTTTAACAGACTATTCTCAGATTCAAGATTGCATTTAAGCTTCTTGCACTTGAGCTTAATCTGGTTATAGTTTTTCAGAACTTTTGATAAAACCTCAATAAGTTCTTCCCTAGAGAGATCAGAAAGTACCTCTTCTGAGTCAGATTCAGAATCAGATTCAGATCCAGATGTTCCTTCATCCTAATCTTCCACGCCTGCCATCAGTGCCATGTTGGCACATTCTTCTTCTGACTCTGATGAAGATTCAGATGCATCTGAATCATCCCAGGTTGCCATCCGAACTTTCTTTTTATGTTCAGGCTTCCTTTTTGGCTTCTCCTTCTGAAGCTTTGGGCATTCATTCTTGTAGTGCCCAGGTTCCTTGCATTCATAGCAGACAACCTCTTTCTTTCCAGATCTTCTGTGTCCAGAAGACTCTTTACATTGATCTGGCTTCTTGATGTTCTTGAACTTCCTCTGTTTATGCTTCCAGATTTTGTTGATCCTTCTAGACAGCAGGGACAATTCATCTTCTTCTTCAGAAGAAGACTCTTCAGAACTTTCTTCTAAAACCTGCAATGCTTTAACAGATTTGTTAGACTTTAAAGTAATTGACTTACCTTTCTTTTGAGGCTTGTCTTCTTTAAGTTCAATCTCATGGCTCCTCAGAGAGCTGATCAGTTCCTCCAATGTGATCTTGTTCAGATCCTTAGCTAGCTTCAGAGCAGTGACCATTCGTCTCCATCTGATGGGCAAACTTCTGATGATCTTCTTAACATGATCAGCAGTGGAGTAGCCTTTGTCCAACACTTTTAATCCAGCTGTGAGGATCTGGAATCTAGAGAACATAGCTTCTATAGATTCAGATTCTTCCATTTTAAAGGCTTCATATTTCTGGATCAGCGCCAGAGCCTTGGTCTCTTTAACTTGTGAGTTCCCTTCATGAGTCATCTTCAAAGACTCAAACAAATCAAATGTTGTTTCTCTGTTGGTAATCTTTTCATACTCAGTATGAGATATAGCATTTAATAAGATTGTTCTTGCTTTATGATGATTTCTGAACTCCTTCTTCTGAGCTTCAGTCATATATTTTGTATCAATTTTCTTGCCATACCCATTAGTGGGGTGAACAGAACCATCAATGATTAAGTCCCAAAGATCAGCATCATATCCAAGAAAGAAACTTTCAATCCTGTCTTTCCAGTAATCAAATTTCTCCCCATCAAACATATGGGGTTTAGTGCTGATTCTATCTCTGTCTTCATATATGTTGTTGTTGGATGTTGAAGCTTCAGCCATAATGTATCAACCAAAATATCAAGAGTTTTCTCAACTAGATCTTTTCTGTTCACGGTGAAGTGATAGCATACACAGAACCGGAGCTCTGATGCCAACTGAAGGTGAGAAAATACTTAGAAGGGGGGGTTGAATAACGGTTTTCAAAAATTATGGCAATAAAAACACAATGATTTTTATCCTGGTTCGTTGAACTCAACTAATCCAGTCCACCCTATCAAGAGTGATTTGCCTTTCTCCACAAGGACTTAATCCACTATAATCGAACAGATTACAATGTCAACCACTAAGAACAACTGTCTTAGTCTTCTCAAGAACTACTGACCACAACTTGGTCTTCTCAAGGAACTTTTACAATCAAATGTAAACTAAACAATTATTTAAAATGCTTCTATGAAAGCTATATCATAACTGTAATTTTTACACTTAAGATTAAGAACGTATGAAACTATTCAACAAAGAAATATAATTTGTATGAGAGCTTTGAGAGAGTTTTCAATAAATTCCTTAATGTTCGTCAACTGTAGAAAGTTGTTGAAGGCTTGCTTTTATAGACACAGAAGCCAAAGATGTTGCAAGCTTGAAGACCGTGTACTGCAAAGTAGCTGTAGCCTTTTGTCTTCACATGACTTGACCTTTCCTAGAAGTAGAACGTTCAGAGAAATCCTTTTTGCCTGAGTTCTTGTGTCTAGCATAAAAGAGGAAAGAGACGTTTGGAATATGCCAACGGATATATCTTTGAATAATCTTCTTCAACAAGCTTCTATTTCACAGCATTCAACATCAGAGCCTTGAGTGATCAGAGTCTTGATGTTATCAGAGTTTGTTGTATCAGAGTGTTGCAGTAAGTGTGCTTCAGCGTGAATAACAGTCAGAGCAGAGTTTGGAGATCAGATCCTCAGTACTTGTAGCGAACAGTACTATCAGAGTCTTCTGAAAAACACTGCCTGAAACTCTTCATACGAAGTCTTCAGCTACGCTTCAGATGCTTCTGTAGCTTCTGCTTCAGATTCTTCTGTAGACAGCGCTCAGAGTCTTCTAAAGAGATGCTTCTGACGCTCATAGCCTTGCGTAGTTCAATATTCAGATTCATTTTTGCTTTCAGAAGAATATTAAATTTAATATCTGCAACAAAAATACTTGAACAAATTTAGAGTATATAATTTCTTAATACAAAATTTCATTAGTGTTATCATCAAAACATAGAGATATAACTAAGAACCAATCTGTGTTCTAACATTTAGGTTTTATGAAGGTGCCAACAAGGGTGGACTTTTTAGTAGTTGCCAATAAAAATTGGACCTTAAAAGGTTTTCCAGACGGAAACTTGGACTTTTGGACGGTTTTCTAGATGAGAACTTGGAATTTTAATTGTCAGACGGGAACTTAGACTTTTAATTTCCAAACGGGAACTTGGACTTTTAATTTCCAGAAAAAAACTTGGACTTTTAACGTCCATACAGGAACTTGGACTTTTAATTTCCAGACGGGAACTTGGACTTTTAACTGTGTCACAACTGCGAAAAAGGGCCGGCAAACTGATAGAAGAGTCACCACTGAATGTTATTTATCCCAAAAGAGAGGGAAAGGAAACGATTGAAGAAAACCTAAGAGAAAGGGAAAGACAAGGTCATGGTAACCAAATCTTGGGTTCGGGAGTCAGTTACACAAGGGGAAGGCATGAGCACCCCTCACGTCCGTTGTACTCAACGGGATCCATGCTTGTTGTCTAATCTATGGGTGAAAACTATCTAAGAGCTACCGCTAAACGGGGGTGAAAAGAAAGAACAGACTCGATAGGACATCGTCGCCCTATGCCTACGTATTCCATCATGCAATGGGAAAGTCAGAGTCAACGTAGTTCGGGAAACTACGGGTGATGGGGGGAGGTTTCTCGCCAAGACATCATCGTCTTGTGCCTACGTATCCTCATCTGGTATGAGAAATCAGAGCAAACATAGTTTGGGAGAACTAGACCACTGGTTGGTTCAAGTGTTTTTTATAAGTAACGTTACGTTTCAATTCCAGCAGTTAGGGACGATGTCTGTTTGCGGTAGAACAGAAATGTAACATTCTCTTTCTGAAAATTAGGTTTGAAACAATCCCGAAGGATGAAAAGGTTTGAATTTTGTTTTGTGTTTTTTATAAGAAGTTAATTGAGTTAGTTTGAAACTCATGTTGCACTAAAGACTATGACATAAGAGCGAATGCATCGCATATCACCCAAAGGGCATACACTAAACACTCTAGACAATGTGAGAAGAGACCCCCAACTCATCATTCCTTATGTACTTAATGCTCGTAGCGTACAACCATTGTCTTTCTTTATTAAGTGTCTTAAAAGATTCTGAGATGAGAAGAGAACACACAAGGACTCTAAAGGGAAATGTAAACCCTAATGTTATCATGCAAAGTGATCCTAACATTGGAATGAAAAGGGGTACTACCTAATGTTATCATGCAAAGGATTGAAAGCCTAATGTCTCTCCTACTCCCATCTTAAACAGAGGGACTAGGAATCCTAAGGGATCATGACAAGAAGCACAAGTAAACACAAAGTATAATCAATCACAGATGAAAATGAAATGAAAAACTTAAACAAGTCTATGCAAGATGAAAAGAGATATGAAATGCAAACATAAATGCAAACATGAAATAATGCAACAATACAAACACAAGAATGGAAGACTTAAACAAGTCAAGAGAGATGTGATGAAATGGGAGAAAAAAGCTCCTACAACCAAATACCATCAATCATCAAGAGGAAAAGTGTCAACCAGAGAAGCACAATCAAAGAAGTGAGGGAGAAAAGAGTGTGGGGCAGTCACCACCTCATGAACATCTCAACCATCCACTTACACATGATCAAGTAAAGAAGGGCACACAAATACTTCAAAAGAAGTTCAATTGTTCATGGCGAACTTCAAAATGAAAACATCATCACCAAAGCATCATGAACAAGTCCACAACCATCAAGGTCAGAAGTGAAACCCAAATGAGATACCTCAAATTCAAGATCAAGAAGGAAGGAAAACACAAGAATGATCAAGTTCAATTAGAGGACCAAAGTCCATCAAAACATCTGACACTTCAAACAAGTGGAAAGACATGATCCAAATGAAACTTGTGGCACAAGGTACACATACAATTGACCTCTAAACATGCAAGGCAGCACCTCAAGCATGTTAACAAAAGCTAACAAGGCTTAAGAGATGCTCAAGGGATCACACAAGATCACATCCCAAAAATTAGGTCAAGAATAGGATGTATACACATAGTGAAAACAACTTGAATTTGAAGTACTCACCAAAAATATAATCAAACTCAAATAAATTCCAAAGAAAATACCCAAATCAAGTTGAACCAATCTAAAATCAGTGTGCAAAATCTCAAGGCAAGAGTCAATTCAAAGCACCCCCAATTAAATCAAAGAAGGCAACATGTTCAACTTGTCGAGTATGCATCGAGGGTCCATAAAAAACCAATGAGAAACATTTGAAAAATGATCATTAAGACTTCAAACCAACCCTCAAATATACCTCAATCAATCACCTAAGTGTGAGAGGAAATTTGGTCCTTGGGGGTTTTCAAATGAGGGTCAATAATCAATTTCAAACCAAGGTATAAACCATAAAACACCTTTAATCATTAAATCAATTAAAAATAATTGAAAAAAAAATAAAATAAAAAAATGGAAAATAATCTCAACATATTAAAATAACAGAAAAGCATTTTTTGGGATTTTTGTGAAGCATAAAACTATTTTTAAATGATTTAAAATGAAATAGCAAATAAAAGAAAATAAAAATAAAATAAAATGGGAAGAGGGGTGCATCAACAAAAATGGTTTGAACTGATTTCTTTGAAAACATGCGCATGGGCCTCAATCAGGGGGGGTGGGATTAGCGAATGGACAAGGCCCAAAGCCATCAGAAACCAACTCCCAAGTGAAACGCACCATTTCACTTATCCAGGTCAGATTCAAACTTACACGCAAGCAAAGTCAAACTGCCACATACCCAGCCACCCCAGCTCAAGCCTGGACGCCGGAGCCCTAACTCTGGTCGTCTTCACAGGCGAGCCTCACCGGAGCAATCTGGAAAACATGATAAAAATCCAAACACTTGACATGGTTTTGAAGCATTTTTCACGAGGAACTAAAAAATGACATTAGTTTTTTTAAAAAGGCTCCTAAAACTAGGAGAAATCAGGCCACAAAGATTTTGTGCACAAACTGGAAATCAAGCAAACATCCACCAAAATGATTCAAACATGGCCTACATGGAGTAGGGCTTCAAATGCACCAGTTATGACCCTAAATCAATGCCTAACATGAGAGTTTCAAGTCATAGAAATTTACCTAACATAGCTACTTCGTTGGCTCTTCAAACTCCTTGCAAGCTTTGCTCTGATGCTTCTAATTTCTTCCTTGATCCTCAGTGATGATGAATTGAGCAATGGTTTGAATGGAAACTTAGGGAAAACACCAATTCGAAGAAGAGAAAGTTTTATGTATTTTTGATGGAAACTCTCTTCTCTGCGCAACTACCTCTCTTCTGAGCAATTAGGGTTCAATTATGGTTTAAATATGAAGGCCTAATGAGTCTCATGCAGGCCCATAATGACTGATTTGTTTGCTTTCACAAAACTTGCCAAAAACTCACATGAAGCATACACACGGGTTATAGAGAGTCTTGCTTCTTATTCCACTCAGCACTTGCACTATATGGTGTGTGGAAATGAATTAGAGTAATTTGGTAAGTTAGAAATGACTTGGTGTAAAGTTTTAGACCATTACTTTTTATGGCATGAAAGTTTTAAAAATGAATTGTAATGTGTACTCATGTTGGTTCAATTTGGGTAATCTCTAGCAATACCAATATGTGATGATGATGTGGTGTGAACAATTCAAAAACCAATTCATTTGATGACTTGTAATGGAAGGAATTCAAATCATATTCAAAAATCAACTTTTCAAGCTCATCATGATTCAAATGATCACATAAATCATCAAAAATCATGGATTTTGAGTTCAAGAGGATGTTAAGGCAATGTGGCACAACTTTCATGTGGCACAAATTTGGATTAGAGGTCATGAAGTTCATGAAAATGGTCTTTGAAGTGAATGACCTACAATGAAGTTTCCAAAAATACCCTTAACTTGTGAAGACCATAACTTGAGCTCCACACATGAGAATGATGAGTTCTAGGAATTTTTGGATATCTAAGACAATGAGGAACAACTTTCATGTTTGATAAAAAGTGAGGAGGAGCTTGGTTCCTTGTGAAAAATGTCTTAGAAGTGAGCTACCCTCAAATGCCTAAAAAATATCTTCATCTGATTACACCAACTTGTTGATACCATAAATTGAGATGTATAAACCTAAAGGATGAGTTCTTGTACTCAACAGAAAGCTTGAAAGATGGTGAATAAGTCTCATGTTTGATAGAAAATGAGATAAGACTTGTATCATAATGAATTTTGTCCTTGAAGTTAGAGACTAAAGGAGGGGATTTTACACTTAGAATCATCTGCAACCCTAATTTAGTAACTCCTTGAATCCTTGAATCTTCTTGAATTAATATTAACACGACATTAGAGGTGACTTAAGATGACTTATCATGGCTTCAATTATCAAGAACCAAGTCTTGAGCCATCTCAAGTCCACAATTGACTTTTGGTTGACCAGATGAAACCCTAACATCTTATCCACTGCCTGAGGTTCTTGCAAGTGACTTAAGTGATCATACAACTTCCATAGAGGATCCCTAGGGTGAACAACAAGATCTTGAACCATGCCTCATCCAAAGAAATGACCTCATGTTCCTCTACACATCCTCAAGATAGGAGGTGATACCCACACACAAACTTTCTCCTCTCAAGGATCTTTGAAACCCCGCTGTGATGATGATAGAACTCTTGACGACTTGCAAATGTGCTCTTGCTTGAGCTTGAACATGAAAATATTCTCTCTTGAATGGTGAGTATGGAATTTTGATCCCCTTTCAAGAACCAATGCTATGCAAATGCAAATGCTAAATGATATGAGACATAAGTCAAGCTAAAAGAAAAGGTTGGGAAAATTTTAGGGTGCAACAAACTACCAGATGGGAACTTGGACTTTTAATTAGCAGACGAGAACTTGGACTTTTAACTGCTAGACGGGAACTTGGACTTTTAATTTCCAAGCAATGTTGGACTCCAGTGTCAAATCTTATATTACAGGATTTGAGATGTCAAATCCATGTTATAAGGGTTAGGCCCAATGAATGACATGATATGCATGGCTTTATACATGAGCAAAACGACATGACTAATGCATGCGAATGATCTATGCAATGATATGAAAGCTTCCAAAAATTCCCCAGTAGAGGGTAATGGATAAAAGATTCCTTTTGTAGCAAGGCTTATTGTTAGAAGGAAAACGTTGTTTGGTGGGGTGATAAATTAATTCCCCAGCACTCATCTTGAACTCAAAGGTTGTCGACAAAGTTTTCTTGAATTTCTTGAAAGCATGGAGAGGCCTTGCCCTAGTTTGGCTCATCTTGCCCCAGTCTGGGTCTTTGAAGAATTTTTCTTCTTGAACGGAAATTGGAAGCAATTGTACCATGAGATGATCTCGAGATGGCTTGCCCTAGAATTCCAAGTCGTGAAAGAATTTTTTCCTTGAAAGGAAGTTGGAAACAGTTGTGCCATGAGATGAACTCAAGATGGTTTGCCCCAAAACTTCAAGCCATGAAAGGATTCATCCTTGATTGACTGACTCTTAGAGTGATTGGCCTCGGTGTAGTCTTTAGGTAGCCTTCCTAAGAATAAGCATTGAAACGACTTAACTTATGCAGACTGAGTATTAGAGAGATCCACCCTTAATCAAAAGGAACCTCTGGATGCCTGCCCATTGGCTGGTAGAGTCTTGAAATGATGCTCCTTTGATCAACCTGATTCTTGAGTTATTTGTCCCATAATCAACTGATGCTTGGGGACTTGCTCTGAATTGACTCATTCCATAGTCATTGGATGTTAATGCCTCTTATTGATGAGGTAATCTTGACTTTGATCAAGTCCTTTTTGATTGCTACTTGTTGGAATTTCCTTTATGTCAAGTGCTGACTTGCAATAAAAACTATTTATTCACAAATGGTAATTTTAATGCAATGCTCATGCAAGTTTAGGAAAAAATTAATCATTATTAGAGTGATGTGATAGTGTGTGACGAATGGACCATTAGTCCAAACATAGTGCTGATTTAGCTAGTGTGTAAAAGATACAACAAGAAGAAGATTAACAAATCTCTAGGAGTCAGTTTAGCAACCTTGCAGCAGTATGCTTTCAGAATAAACTCTGCCTCAATTAGGTCTTTTGAGGGTTGTATCATGGCTTGGTTCATAGTTATAGAAACAAAGGATATAAGGTTCAAAATTGATCTGTACCCACCCTTCTTCGTGATGTTCTCCAGTCCTACATTCAGTTAACTTAACACACATTCGCCTTCTAAGAAAATCAAATGGTGTGAGAGTGAGGATTCAAGATTTGCTTGAAATAACAATCACTTTATTTTTTCTTTGTCATGAATGTCAATGACTTTTGATTTTTGACATGATGGTCACCGAGTCTTGTTTTGTTTTGTTGAGGATTTGATAATCTCTTTTGATTTTTTCTTTTGATCCCTAACTTTTTCCTGGACTTTGTCTTTCAAGTCCACCGAGATCACCCTGATTTTTGCCTAAGTTACCTTTTTAGGTGTTTGACTTAACGGGCTTTTATTATTATTATTTTTTTGTCTTTTGGAAAGGCTTGTGACTGCCAAGTCATTGATCATTGAAGAACAAACGTCATAAATTTTGAGTTTTGTGTGGTTCCTTCGACACTTCAGGATGTGCGCGAAGAATATCATATAGTTGATCCAAAGACTGGATGTATCATCTTGAAGTCAAATGTGCAGCCACATTAACTGAACACTACCCATGCCCCAGGTTAAGCATAAGAGTTTAGAAATTCGAAGAAAAATCCTACTTCTAGGCTCGAAGTGGTTAACTAGGGGCTAACTCCTTATTTCTCTGGTGTTTGGAGATTTGAAACAATGCATGTATATCATCAGCAAGATTTTATTTGAAAGCATACAATAGCAATTATGGGTATTTCATTTTCATCATCCTCCCTCCAATCTTTGCTAAAACAAACGATTTGATAAAGAAAGTGGACGAGAGGTATATTGATGTATTTATTGTTTTTTTTATATAAGTGAAGAAAAATGAGCGAAAGAGACATGATTAATTCAAAAAATGCATGGTCACTTCATTAATATTACCATTCAAAATAACAATGTTTAAGAACAATTATCATTTAATAAGAAAGAAACTACAAATGAAAATGATAAAAAGCGATCCAATAATTGCCACTTCCAAGGAGAATGTCTTCCTGTCTAAACCACTGGCTTTAGAAGATGCCTCTTGAAGTCTTCAAACTCATTCGGGCGAAAAATTGACGTGCACAACCAAGGTTCCTTCTGGAAAGGATATGTACTTCTTGTCGATCAACTGTTGTACTTTGGCTTGGAAAGCTTTGCAGTCTTCAGTTGAGTGCCCTATTGACCCCGCATGATATCCACATTTCACATTCGGATTATACCCAGGTAGGTATGGTTCTAGAAATGGCTTGAGAGACTTGGACTCTATCAGTGAATTTCGGATCAGATATGGCAGAAGTTAAGTGTAAGACATGGGAACTGGATGAAGAGGATCATTCCTTCTTTCCAAATTGTTCTGAGGCCTATGTTGACTCTGACATTGATTCAAATGTCCTCGATCATGGGCTTGTTGATTTTCATAAGAACCGGTCCAAGCCTTCTGGTATGGCGCTCTAGGCATGGTTGGTTGCCCATAAGGATAACATGGCACTGGAAATGATGTTTGCTAAAAAGATGAGGGACCATAAGAATTTGTTGGTGCTCCATGGAAGCACTCGATATTTGCTATGACTGCATTGATTTCATCCTTATCTCCCTCTTGGGAATTGCTGAGAGACTCAATTTCACTAGCTTGATTGCTTTAAGCGTCTTGGATTTTTCCATTTTTTTAGACCACCATCGATGTGTTCTCCAATTGTCACTAGATGGGCAAAGTCTGATACCGCACTGCTTGTTAACCTTTTGAAGTATGGGCTTTGCAAGGTTCTCATGAACAGATCAACCAATTCCTTTTCTAAGAGTGGCGGTTGCACTTGAGCTGCCAATTCCCTCCATCGTTGCGCATATCCTCTAAAGGATTCATTGCTCTTATGAAATACGTTTTGCAATTGCATACAATCTAGAGTCATGTCCAAGTTAAACTTGTACTGCTTCAAAAAGGCATTGGATAAGTCTCTCCATGACTGGATACAACTTCTTTCTAATCCCATGTACCAATTCAAGTATGCTCCATTCAAACTGTCTTGAAAATAATGAATCATCGACTTATCATCGTGGATATGGGAGATCATCTTTCGGCAGAACATCACCAAATGACACTTTGGGAAACTGAGACCGTTGTACTTCTTGAAGTTGGGTACTTTGAATTTTGGAGGGATCACCAAGTCTGAACTAGGCTCATATCAACAGGATCGAGCACAGGCGCATTATGCACTTTCAAATCTCGGGCTTCCTTCTCAAGGGCATGAAACATATCCTTCACATCATTAATCAATGACACCATATGAGACCGAGTAGGAATGTTCACTTGTGGAAGATCATCTGGAAGAAGATCGTACGGTGGATTAGTTGACACAGTGAAACCTGATGGGGGATCAAGATTCTTCACCTTAGCATGTTAGAAGTTGTTTTTTGACATGGCTACCACAACTTCTAACTTGGTTTGTCTGACTGGCCTTTCAAATTATCTATGCTCCTCTTACCTCTGATTGGACTTGCTTCACATGCTTTGCAGCTACCACAAGTTCAGTATGATTGTCGAAAAATCAACTGGAGTGATGAACAGAGGATGGAATGAGTTTCTTCTGGGAGAATGCAATGCAAATGAGATGAAAATGAAATGATATGCACGTGAGCGTAATGCATATTTTAGGTTATTCCCGATACAGGATCCAAGGTACAGATGAAGGATAAAGGCTGATTATTCGAACAAAGGTTTCTCACCATGAAGGATCCAGAGTTTAAAAGAACCGCAAAGTCACAGATTCATACGACTGTTCATAAGCCACGCCATGAACATGACGGTTAATAACTCCATCATATGAATCTCTTTTGGGTGAGGTCTTCGTATCGAACTACACGAGGAGAATTCAACGGCGCCTCATACTATGCGACCATCGACATAGGGTTCTAGACAAGGATTTCAGAGTCATGGACTTCCTTGACTGTTCTTCGCGTATGTCAGTGGTTGCCAGGCAAACGAATCCATCAAGAAAGTCTCTTATGATTGAGATCTTCGTATCAAACTACACGAGGAGTAAACCTCGTTGCCCCATACTACGCAACCATCAATCCTAGTTCTTGGCCAAATGGTTTTAAGGTTCGAAAAGGTCCTTAGAGTCATGGATCCCAATGAAAATGTTGGTCGTCCATGCCAAAAGTTTGACAGTCGCTAACATTTTCATTAGAATCTACTCTAGGCGGGGTTCTCGTATTGAACTACGCGAGGAGGACTCCTCGGTGCCCCATACTAATCAACTTCTCCTATCTTATGTGTTTACATTCTAGGCTCGGGTAGAAAGCCTTTCCCTCAATATTTGCAATCAAAGCTTCCATCTACAGTGCTGAGTAACCACGAATATAATATGGCAAGCAATTAAAAGTAAAGGAAATATAAGCACGCAAGAAAGATAAACAAACACTCAAACATGCTTAAGAAACCTAGACTAGGCTTGACTTGCTAAGGGGTGAACTTTCCCCAACAGAGTCCCCATCTGTCGTACCTCGAAAAATACAATCTTCGTGATGCACAAAACTAGGGTTTGCACGATTACAGATGGACTTATGAGAGTTTCCCCCGAACTTTATTTATTCCACAAAGGGAAAGGGAAAATATCAAGAAAAATCACGGGGAAAAGGATAGGGTATGGTCATCGCAACCATGTTGGGTTTGGAAGTCGGTTATGCAAGGAGAAGGTACCAGCACTCTCTAAATCCATCGTACTCGATGGGAGCCGTCTAAGTTATCTAGGCATGAAAGGTATTCACTATCTTATTGCTTGCTAAGGGAAAAAATGGATGATAACTTGAGGGAAAATGAAATTTTTACTATTATTAAGTGTAATACCCTAATTTTTATCCCTAAGATTCTACATGTCATTTTCATCTCATCCCACAAACAAGATCGCAAACTTTGGTTCTCTTTTGCCTTCCTCTGTAGGTTTATTCTTAAGCGATCACCTAGCACCCTTGTTTCTTGTTTGTTTGATATTTGTTTATGTTTATGTTTACTAACCATTGATTAGAATCCAGAAAAATGTTTGTTTTTCCTTTACTAACTTCTTCAGGAAGATTTTGGAGCAAAGATATCAAATATCAGTCCCGCAGCTCGAATGAATTTCATTTGAACAAAGTCGAAGTTGATCTGCAACCATTTCAAAATCATCTGATCAAGAGTTTTCCAAGATTTGATTGACTTTTATTCAAAATACTCCAAGGTTCATGTGTTTATTTCCATGCCTTCTTTGACAAGCAAAAGAATCGAGCCAGAGACAATACAACACATCGAAAGGCAATTTTTTTACCATTTTTGCCTGTGGTAATCAATTACCAGTATTGGGTAATCAATTACCCTGTGCGAACCTTGTGAGAATTGGGCAAATTCAAATTTTGCAGCATTTTTTGCACCAAATTCAAATATTGTAACATGAGAATATTCTAGATCACTTCATTTTAATTCCTCTACCTCATCATAATTAATTCCCACCATACACCTTCACTAATTACCACTTGATCATTAATTTCTCTCCAAATTCAAATTCTAGACCTAATTTAGATTCCAAACCAAATTCCAATCTACCAAATTTTCCAAGCCTAAATTCTATAAATAGAGGCCTCAATTCCCTCATTTGATAAGCTTTTGATAGCCAAAATCACCTTGTCAAATTCCTTCTTGACTCTCAATTTTCTCCAATTACCAAATCACCGAAGCTATTTCTTCCTTTGAAAGTTAGTAAGTTCATCATTAGAACTTACTAATCTTTGAGCTAAACCTTCATCCACTCACTTTTTCATCATCAATTCTAGTAGATCAAAGCTTTGAAGTGTGGTTTGTGGAGCTAATTTGAAGAATTTCTAGATTTGGAGTGGTCATTTCTTAATCCACCATTGTTGCTCTTGATATATCTTCCACAAAGTGATCTATTATTGATTCTTGTTGCTTGATCTTTGGATCTTGAAAATTATGTTCTATTGGTGTTGATTGCTGTTATTTTACTTGAATTTTTATGCTCAATTGCATCCTTGATCATGAGGTGTTTGGAGAAATGATTGATCAATTTTCTACACTTTTTGAAGTTGTTTTGCTGTTGTTTTGGCAGTGGTAACCGATTACTAGCTTTGGGTAACTGGTTACCCAGTGTCTATTTTGCCTTTTTGGCTTTGTTTTTGGATTGGTTTAGTTCTTTCCTCTTCTTCTTCTTCTTCTCCCTTTTCCTTTTGATTTTTGCCTTGGAATGCACTTTTAAAGGTCCTTTTCCTCTTTATATTCATTGGACTTAGGGTGTAGATGAAGTTGGATAAACATTCATTAATTCAAATATATCTTTAAAGTGAATTGTTCAATTCATTTTAGGTTCTTTGAGTTAATGATATGTTTAGTACTTTAATCTACCAAGATGAGTGGATGAACTTAAAGAGGGAATGATCTTGAACTTGTAATTTAATTTGGCATTCCCTTTCCTCTTCTCTTTTTCTTTTGATCGATGAAAATCTTCGATATCATTTGAACTTATTTCAAGTTCTTGATGAAGATAAGATTGTTACCTATTTTCTTTTCGTGCGACATTGCTTTCGGAGAGTGATCTACATATCACTTCTCTAGCATGCATTAGCACTAACATGGTTATTGGTCGGCCTCATGTAGTCGTGGTTTCTACATAAACACGATTACAGTTGCTTAAAATAGCACTAAATTGTCCTGTAATCGGAAAGTGATCATTTGTGGCTCAAACTTATGTTTGAAAGTCCAAGTATGGTTGATTATTTGTCTTGGGTCCATCACCTATGAGACTTGTTGTTAGGAGGCTTTGGTCTTATCAATCCTCTAATAAGTTTTCATCAACTTTGGCTTAAATGCATGAGTTAACCATCGTTTATCATTTTCTATAACGGCTAATCACTAACTCACTAACGATATCATTGTACTAATTGTGTTTATGTTTCCTTCTTGCTCCCTATCTCTCTTTTATCTTTATGCTTCATTATTATCATCTCGTATCATATTATTATTTATGCTTCCCTTATTTTTCTTCTGTCCGTTGGACACATGTTTATGTTTTCGCTCTTTTATTTTGTACACTTGGACCATATCTTGTTCAAAACACTAATAAAGGATTAAACCTCTAAAAAACTTGGTGCTCTTAACTTTATGGTTATGCTCTTGGATTATTCTTAGACCTTGTATCTCTTGGACTATTCTTGGACCCTTGGACTTAGAATTAGGACTCTTTCCCTATGATTGGAGTATTCTGGATCATTGCCTTTATTTGACTTGCATATATGCTTATGCTCAAGATGGGTGGAATTCTTTTATCTTGCTATAAAGTGTGCTACAAGTTGGTTAGATCCTTCTTATCTCTAGCTTTTATTTTGCTTTCTAGGGTAGTCACTTCATCTCCTCCCCTTCTTAAAATTTCAAAATCCTCTCCCTATTTTCAAAAACCATCTTGTTTTCAAATTCAAAACCGCTTTCATAATAAAACCTTGACTTTTGTCAAGTGATTTTCAAACTTTGTTTTTCTTAATAAATGTCAATCAATGTTAATCATATTTTGACCAATTTCAAAAAGATATAAAAAACACTTTATCTCATTCAAACTTTTTGTGCCTTTGTGCACTTTTCATTTTAAAACTTTTCATAAAGTTTAGACATGAGTCATTTCCATAGTTGAGATATAATTCTCCTATTCTCCATAGTATTAAAATTTTGACATTTTCCACTTAAATGTTGATTGATAGACATGTTGATAGTCCAAGCAAAATCCTCCATCTTTAGGTGATGCAAATGTTGTCTTATACTTGTGGGTGACTAGTCGTAGTTTTCTCCTTAAAATGACGACTTGTCTTTACATTTAAAAATCAATCAAAACCAACCAAATTTTGTTATTTGTACCATAAACTATAAGGTTTTGATCCTGTATTGCACTTTGTGGGTACGTAGGCATGAGGCGATAAGTCTCTCCAAACATAAAAATCTTAAAAATAGTTCACTTCTCATGTCCCCAATCTCTTTTCAAACAAACTTTTTCCAAACCAAAAAGAGTAGATATTTCAAAGGGCTCCTATATAGTACTATAGACGTTTTGGGTGCTAACACCTTTCTATTGCGTAACCAACCCCCTTACCCAGATCTCTGTTTATTTGTTCTTGTTTTAGAACTCTTTGATTTTGTTTGCTCTTTTTCCTTTCCTTTTATTTGGATAAAATAAAAGTGCGGTGGCGACTCTTGCATTTTTGAGTTGAGTTAATCAATAGCATACACCCACAAATTTCCTCGCTACAGAAAAGTGGCGACTCTGTTGGGGATTCTTGTTCCTAGTGGATTTCACCTACTTTGATTTATTTATCACTTTTTGTTTGACTTGCTTGTTATTGCTTATTCTATTTTGGTGCCTGGTGATCTGTGTGGTGAGATGATTCCTATACCCGGACTTGAGTGCACTTATGATAGGAGGGTGGTATAGTCTTGTTGGCTTACATGAAGTAGTCCTTACTAAGATGACTTGAGATCCCCCGCTCAGTGGAGGCCCCTTTGGGATTAATAATGTCTTACAAGTAGTCGTAATTAGCATTACTTTTTTCGACCTGGGAGTCTGAGAACCTGGGGACCTTAGAACCCTTAAACCCAATTTTGGCCTTATTAGGACGTGGTGCGGTGGCTATTCAGTTGTAGACTTGAATTAGTTGTTACACGATATCACACTCAGACGAGTTTCTCTTGAGAATATTGTTGGCCGACGAGTAGTCGTTTAAGCCGATAATATCCAAAAGATGGAATTATGACTCTGGGAACTTTTTAGAACCTTGTTCTAAAGGTGATGATGTAACCTTAGTACATACCATTGTGGTTTGTTCTTACCTTTGGCTCCATGCTCGTGCCGAACCTTTTAACCTGTGTGCTTTGTGTGTCTTGTTTGTGGGTGTTGCATCTTGCACTCATGCATTCATGGGCATTTTGTTTCAGTCGGTTTTTAAGGATCTCAGAGATTTTCCTTTGCAAACATCGTAGATATTGTGATTATGGATATTGGAAGGAGAAACACTCAGAAGTACGGTTTCCGAACTCCCGATCTTACAAATTTGAGAAAGCTAGCGTCCTTGGTAGTTATTGTTCAAGCTTCAGATCTCGTTATGGGAGGCTTTTATTTGTTCTTTCTACCAACATGGAAGACGGAATTCTGAACACCCTTGTGCAGTTCTACGATCCTGTATACTGATGCTTTACTTTCCCCAATTATAAGCTCATGCCGACCTTGGAGAAGTATGCTTATTTTTGGGTATACTAGTTTCTGATAAGGTTCCTTATACTGGTTTGGAGAAGGTTATTAAGCCCCAAGATATTGCTGCAGCTACCCATTTGACGAAATCTGATATTGATGCTAATCTGATGTTTAAAGGAGGCATCAAGGGTTTGACTTCTAAGTTCTTGATTGGGAAAGCCACTTTATTTGCTAACGCTGGTCGCACATTGGCGTTTAAGGCTATATTTTCTTTGCTTATCTACGGACTAGTCTTGTTCCCTAACGTTGCCAACTTTGTGGATGTTAACGCCTTTAGGATTTTCTTGATTGGGAACCCTGTTCTGAATTTGCTTGGTGAAACCTATTTCTCCATTCATAGTAGGACTTCTAAGGGGAACGGTGCCATCATTTGTTGTACACCTCTGCTGTACATTGGTTCATTTTGCATTTGCCACAGTCATCTGTATTTAGGGAGAACAGGAATTATTTAAGGTGGTCTCATAGGATCATGTCCCTTACTCATGTTGACATTACTTGGTCTTCTTTTGTTTATAAGAATGACTAGATTATTGATAGTTGTGTGTGTGTGTGTGTGGGGGGGGGGGGGGGGGGTTCTCCAATGTTCCTCTTCATGGAACACAAGGTGGAATTAACTTCAATCCGAGTTTAGCTCGTCGTCAGCTTGGTTATATGTTGAAGGATAAGCCTAAAAATATTTTATTAGAGGGTTTATTTTTTCAAGAAGGGAATGACTCTCTTGGTTTGAGGAGAATAATGGCTCATGCTTGGACTAAGATTCATAGGTTGGGTAGAGGAGAGCTTGGAATACAAGTTTGCATTTCCTTGGAACCTTACACGCTATGGGTGAAGAAGAGAGCTTTGAAGCTCAAAATGCCTTATCCTTTTGAGAAACCCATGACTGCAATGGTCGCTATGCCACTCCCTGTTGCTTCTGATGATGTGAAGACTCTTCAAGATGCTTTGGCCAAAATTAAGCAAGAAAAAGAGATATGGGAAGGTAAGTTTCATGCTTCTGACATGGAGAAGATGGAGTTACAAAAACAAATGAAGGAAAAAGATGACTTGATTGAGTTGCTTGAATGACGCTTCGTGAAGAGGCATGCAGAAGATTTATTTTCCTCTACTACTTCATCACCACATCCTCCTACTTCCGATGCTTGGAAGGGTATTGTGGATCAGCCTGTGTTAGAGAAGACCACCATGAAAGACAACTATGAGAGAGAGATTAAGAGACTCCGAAGGAAGTATCAGCTTGGATCATCATTAGATGCTCCTTAGGACCTAGCTTTTTCTTATTGAACATTGATATTATGTAACATGTACTTCCAAGTGTAACTCTTTCCAATATTCAATGAAATGAGATGTTTATCAATATTTCAAAAAGTGTTATTTCTTTACGATGTCTGTGATTGCTTTATATCTTAAAGATCCTTGAAAGCTGATTGAAACATTTGCATTTTACATTCGCATCTTTGTGCATTGTGTTTTGCCTTTTCCAGATGTCTTATTTGTTTCTTTTTGGTCTTTGTTTATCCAAGTTGTCGCATCACTACAATACTCGAGCTAATCTCAAGAAAAAGATGGATCACTTGAAACAAGAGAATCGCGAGCTCCATGAAGAGGTATCAACTCTGAAGGATAGTATGGAAAGACTCACTACTGTGATGGAAGCTCTGGTGGCTGCTCAGAATCAGCCACCACCGCCTCCTCCTTCTCCTGTGCAGAGGATTGTGATTTTTGAGATCAGATTAACGCCCATTTCTGTGGCCCCGATTAACGTTTATCAATATTAGATTCCTACTAATTTCCCTTTGGGCATGGCTTTCAATTATGTGCCAGAGGGATATCAACCTCTGGCCTCTGAAGGTCCAAGAATTCCTGCTGTTATGACTGTACCACCTCATGTGGTTAATATTGTTCCTAATGCTGAGATTCCAATTATTCCTATTGTTGTACCTATGCCACCGCATATGGTTCACACTACGCCTTATGCGGAAGAGAAAATTTTTCACACTGCTCTAAGCGAGAGTTTGGATGATCTCATGGATGATTTTCAAGATCAGTTTGCTAAGATGCAGAAACAAATCAGGGATTTGAGAGGAAAAGAGTTATTTGGGAAGAATGCTCATGAGCTTTGTCTTGTTCGAAATGTGAAGATTCCTGCCAAGTTCAAAGTTCCAGATTTTGAGAAATACAAAGGGAATACTTGTCCACAAAGCCATTTTATCATGTATGCCAGAAAGATGTCTACCTATACTGACGACCATCAGTTGCTGATTCACTATTTTCAAGATAGTCTTACCGGTGTTGCATTGAAGTGGTATATGGGACTTGATAGTTCCCAAATCAAGAGATTCAATGATCTCTGTGAAGCTTTTGTCTGTCAGTATAAATATAATCTGGATATGGCGCCGGACCGTGATCAACTCCATGCAATGTCTCAGAAAAAGAAAGAAACTCTTAAAGAGTACGCGCAGAGATGGCGCGAGATTGCAGTTCATATAAGCCATCCGCTTGAAGAGAAAGCGATGACCAAGATCTTCTTGAAGATTTTGGGTCCGTTTTACTATGAAAGGATGGTTGCGAGTGCTCCTAGTGATTTCACATAAATGGTTAATATGGGAATGAGATTAGAAGAGGTTGTCCGTGAGGGACGCCTGACTAAAGAAGGTAGTTCTACAAAGAAATTTGGTTATGATTTTTCTAAGAAAAAGATGGAGAAACTAATGTCATCTCTCAAGAGAGGTTTAGAAGACGCAGGGTTATGAACAACAATGGTAGTCATCGTCAACAACATGTAGCGTCTGTTACGCCAGTCATCAATGTCGATCCTACTTCTCAAGCTACTTCAAGATATCAACCACGTTTCCAACAGAAAACAACTCAGCAAGGTTGTGTGCAGAGGAAAGTGCAATTTGATCCCATTCTAATGTCGTATACTGAATTATTTCCGGCTTTGATAAAAAAGAATTTGGTTCATACTCGTGATCCTCTGGATGTTCCTACTGATATCCCATGGTGGTATAAGCCATATGCCCATTGTGCATTTCATCAGGGTGCCCCGGGCATGATATTGAAAATTGCTATCCTCTGAAATATGAAGTTGCAAAGCTCGTAAAAATTGGTATTCTGTCTTTTGAAGATACCAACCCAAATGTGAAATCAAATTTGTTGCCTAATCATGGTAACGCGACTGTCAATATGGTATATGGATGTCCTGGTACATACCGCATTTTTGATATTCGCTGGATTCAGAGGTCGCATGTTGAGATGCATGCTACTTTGAGTGAATTCCATGATATTGAACATGCTTATGCTGCTTGTTGTATTTGTTCGGTAAACCCTCGTAGGTGTGTGATTGTAAAGAGGGACTTACAAAAGATGATTGATCAGAATTTGATTCGGGTTATTGCCAACAGAAATGAAGTTGAGAATGAGCTGACTGTCATAGTTCCACATTTCAATATCCTTGAACGAGTTGTAATTCCTTACAATAGTCAGAACTCTTTTGTGACACCTTAGGTTATTTGTTTGCCTTGTCCCATACCGTATGAATCAGATAAAGCTATTCCCTACAAATACAATGCTACTATGTTGGAGGATGGAAAAGAGGTTCCCATTCATTATCTTACCTTAGTTGTGACTATTGCAGATGTAGGACGCGTGACCAGAAGTGGTCGAGTATTTGCTAATATACCCTTGAAGACAAGTGAAGATGTTATGGGTAAGCAAACTCAGTTGAAGACTTCTGTTGAATCCGCTCAATCAAGTGACGTGAACTAAAAATCAGATAATGATCAGATATTGAAATTGATCAAGAAGAGTGAATATAATATAGTAGATCAACTGTTGCATACACCATCAAAAATATATGTTTTATCTCTATTAATGAGCTTTAAGGCTCATCGTGAATCGTTGCAGAAAATATTGGAACAAGCTTATGTAGATCATGATGTGACTGTTAACTAGTTTGACAACATTGTTGCCAATATCATTGCGTATAATAATTTGAGTTTCTGTGATGAAGAGTTGATCGAGCATGGAAGAAATCATAATTTGGCTCTCCATATTTCCATGAATTGCTAGGAGGATGCTCTATCCAATGTGCTAGTTGATATCGGGTCATTATTGAATGTGATGCCAAAATATATTTTATCCAGATTGTCTTATCAAGGTACTCCTATGAGATTCAGTGGGGTCATTGTGAAAGCCTTTGATGGCTCAAGGAAAACTGTGATTGAAGAGGTTGATCTCCCTATCAAGATAGGTCCATGTTTATTCCAGATTACTTTTCAAGTTATGGATATTCATCCTGCCTAGAGTAGTCTTCTAGGACGCCCGTGGATTCATGAAGTCGGAGCTGTCACTTCGACACTCCGCCAAAAGTTGAAATTTATCCAGAATGGCAAACTTGTTATTGTTGGTGGAGAAAAGGCTATGTTGGTAAGCAGTTTGTCATCTTTTTCTTATATTGATGCCGACGAAGATATTTGAACTCTGTTCCAGGCTCTTTCTATGGTTGATAATGTTGTTAAGAATAATGGAGTGTCCATGTCTTCTCTAAAAGATGCACAACATGTGTTAGAGAGTGGCCAAGATGATAGATGGGGCCGAGTTATTGAAGTTGCTAAGAAAAGAGATAGAGTTGGTTTAGGTTTTACATCTGGTTTAACCTGCAAAGAGCTGAAGAGTATTCATAATGTTTTTCGAAGTGTTGGGTTCATCTGTACCAAAGATCATTCTACAACTGCAATAATTGAAGATGACTCTGAAGGTTACATCTCATATGGTTCTGAAAATGATTTCATTCATGTTGAATAATGGGAGCCTTATTGGGAAGATCTGGGATATGATTCTGAGATAGAAGATGCATATGTACCTTTCTACTCTCCTTGACTAAGAATTAAGAGACCCGAGTATGAAGTCAGTGCTATCATGGAGGATGATCAAGAGGAAGAAACACCCAACTTTGTGATGCATGGGTTGATATGCCATAATTGGATTGCTGTTGACGTTCATACTATTTTTCATGTTTCAAAGTAATTTGTTTTTGTTTCTTTCAAAATTCCTTTCACTCTGCCCAAGGTGAAAGTGAATTTGTGAGGGCTTTGTTTCAACTTTTATCATCATCAATATAATTTTATTCTGTTTATCCATATTATGTTTTTTTACTTTTGCTTTATTTCTGAAAAATGGTAACATAAAAAAACCAAAATAATAATAATGTTATGATCACTTTTATCTGTATGATACTTGCACTTCTTGTTCATATTCTAAAATCAAACATAAATCATTGTGCAGATTGATTGTTAAACCCATTGAAAATAATGACCCTATGACCCTATCGCCAAACTACTAAGTAACCAGTAGTTGGCATTGTTTCTTTTCCTACCTAGTAACAGGTAGTTGATTATCTCTCAACAAGTGGATTACTTTTTACCCAGTAATTGGTAATAAGTAATATATCTCTTTGTTTTCTACCCAGTAACTAGTAGATAACAATTTTCTTGTGTTTATTGCACTTATTTTCTACTCAGTAACCAATAGAAAGTATTTTACCTGTTATCTTTGGTTCGAGTATCTTCGCCTAGTAACCGGCAGTTGGTATATATTCCCTAGTTGAGTCGTTTACTTTCCTTTATCAGAATAGGATCTTGCTCTTTTGTTTTCCCCTGTGGAGTCTCTTTTCTTCTTTTGCTCCCCAGCGTTTGGTTGTCTCCTGTGGCATTTTCTCCCCACAAAGGTCTTGTGTCTGCATATCATTAGCATAATCATATCATTTTGTTGCCTCTTAGGGCCAAAAATTGGGTTTGTTTGTTATATTTAAGTCTCTTCTATCAGGTCGAGACAAAGATGTCAATCTTCATATCTCCGGATAGAAGAAACTTAAATACGAGCAGCTGTAATACCCTAATTTTACCCCTAAGATCCCACATGTAATTTGCATCTCATCTCACAAACAAGATCACAAGCTTTAATTCTCTTTTGCCTTCCTCTGTAGGTTTATTCTTGAGCAATCACCAGGCACCCTTGTTTCTTGTTTGTTTGATATTTGTTTATGTTTATGTTTACTAACCATTTATTAAAATCCAAAAAAAATGTTTGTTTTTCCTTTACTAACTTCTTCAGGAAGATTTTGGAGCAAAGATGTCAAATATCCGTCCCTCGGCTCGAATGAATTTCATCTGAACAAAGTCGAAGTTGATCTGCAGCCATTTCAAAATCATCTGATCAAGAGTTTCCTAATATTTGATTGACTTTTATTCAAGAGACTCCAAGGTTAATGTGTTTATGTCATTGCCTTCTTTGACAAGAAAAAGAATCGAGCAAGAGCCAAGACAACATATCAAAAAGGCAAATTTTCACCATTTTTGCCTGTGGTAATCAATTACCAGTATTGGGTAATCGATTATCCTGTGCGAATTTTGTGAAAATTGGGAAAATTCAAATTCTGCAGCATTTTTGGCACCAAATTCAAATATTGCAACATGAGAATATTCTAGATCACTTCATTTTAATTCCTCTACCTCATTATAATTAATTCCCACCATACACCTTTACTAATCACCACTTGATCATTAACTTCCCTCCAAATTTAAATTCCAAGCCTAATTTCGATTCCAAACCAAATTTCAATCCACCAAATTTTCCAAGCCTAAATCCTATAAATAGATGTCTCATTTCTCTCATTTGATAAGCTTTTGATAGCCAAAATCACCTTGTCAAATTTCTTTTTGACTCTCAATTTTATCCAATTACCAAATTCACCAAAGCTCTTTCTTCCTTTGAAAGTTAGTAAGTTCATCATTAGAACTCCCTAATCTTTGAGCTAAACCTTCATCCACTCACTTTTTCATCATCAATTCTAGTAGATCAAAGCTTTGAAGTGTGGTTTATGGAGTTGATTTGAAGAATTTCTAGATTAGGAGTGGTAATTTCTTGATCCACCATTGTTGCTCTTGATACATCTTCCACAATGTGATCCATTATTGATTCTTGTTGCTTGATCTTTGGATCTTGCAAATTGTGTTCTATTGGTGTTGATTGCTGTTATGTTACTTGAATTTTCGTGCTCAATTGCATCCTTGATCATGAGGAGTTTGGAGAAATGATTGATCAAGTTTCTACAATTTTTGAAGTTATTTTGCTGCTGTTTTGGCAGTGGTAACCGATTACCAGCTTTGGGTAACCGGTTACCCAGTGTCTATTTTGCCTTTTTGGCTTTATTTTGGGACTATTTTGGGAGTGTTTTGCTTCTTTCTTCTTCTTCTCCCATTTCCTTTTGATTTTTGCCTTGGAATTCACTTTTAAATGTCTTTTTCCTCTTTAAATTCATTGGACTTAAGGTGTAGATGAAGTTGGATAAACATTCATTAATTCAAATATATCTTTAAAGTGAATTGTTTAATTTATTTTAGGTGCTTTGATTTAATGATATGTTTAGTACTTTAATCTACTAAGATGAGTGGCTGAACTTAAAGATGGAATGATCTTGAACTTATAATTCAATTTGGCATTCCCTTTCCTCTTCTCTTTTTCTTTTGATCGATGAAAATCTTTGATATCGTTTGAACTTATTTCAAGTTCTTGATGAAGATGAGATTGTTACCTATTTTCTTTTTGTACGACATTGCTTTCGGAGAGTGATCTACATATCACTTCTCTAGCATGCATTAGCACTAACATTGTTATTGACCGACCTCATATAGTCGTGGTTTCTACATAAACCCGATTACAATTGCTTAACATAGCGCTAAATTGTCCCGTAATCGGAAAGTGATCATTCGTGGCTCAAAATTATGTTTGAAAGTCCAACTATGGTTGGTTATTTGTCTTAGGTCCATCACCTATGAAACTTGTTGTTAGGAGGCTTTGGTCTTATTAATCCTCTAATAAGTTTTCATCCACTTTGGCTTAAGTGCATGAGTTAACCATCATTGATCATTTGCTATAATGACTAATCACTAACTCACTAATTATATCATTGTACTAATTGTGTTTATGTTTCCTGCTTGCTCCCTATCTCTCTTTTATCTATATGCTTCATTATTATCATCTCATATCATATTATTGTTTATGCTTTCCTTATTTTTCCTTTGTCCGTTGGACACATGTTTATGTTTCCGCTCTTTTCTTTTGTGCACTTGGACCATATCTTGTTCAAAACACTAATAAAGGATTAAACCTCTAAAAAACTTGGTGCTCTTAACTTTGTGGTTATGCTCTTGGACTATTCTTAGACCTTGGACCTCTTGGACTACTTAGAATTAGGACTCTTTCCCTATGCTTGGAGTATTGTGGATCTTTGCCTTTATTTGGCTTGCATATTTGCTTATGCTCAAGATGGATGGAATTCTTTTGGCTTGCTATGGAGTGTGCTACAAGTTGATTACATCCTTCTTATCTCTAGTTTTTATTTTGCTTTCTAGAGTAGTCACTTCATCTCTTCCCTTTCTTAAATTTTCAAAATTCTCTCCATATTTTAAAAACCTTCTTGTTTTCAAATTCAAAATTACTTTCATAAAAAACCTTGACTTTTGCCAACTGACTTTCAAATTTTTTTTTCTTAATAAATGTCAATCATAGTTAATCATATTTTGACCAATTTCAAAAAGATATAAAAACAATTTACCTCATTCAAACTTTTTGTGCCTTTGTGCACTTTTCATTTTAAAACTTTTCATAAAGTTTAGACATGAGTCATTTCCATAGTTGAGATATAATTCTCCTATTCTCCATAGTATTAAGTGTTAGAACATAGATTGTTGTTTAATATATCTCTTTGTTTTGATGATAACATTAATGAAGGTTTGTATAAAAGAAATATATACTCTAATTCTGTTCAAGTGTTTATTTGTTTCAGATATCAAAATTAATATTATTCTGGAAGCAAGAACGCCTTTGAACACTACAGAACGATAAAGCTCTGAGCGTCAGAAGCAATACATCAGAAGACTTTGATCTGCTACAGATGACTCTGAGTGAAGCTGAGAAGAATTTGAGTAAAGAACATAAAGTAAAGTTTCAGAAGACTCTGTAAGTACTTAACGCTGCAAGTACAGAGGCTCTGATAAGCAAGTCTGCTCTGATAAAGATTTTCACGCTATAGCACTTTGCTGCAAAACTCTGTTAGAGTAACTCTGATCTGAAGAACTAGGAACATCATCAGAGGATCTGATGCAAGACGTTCCAAAGTTGTTGAAGAAGATGTTGATCAAATAAAGATTCGTTGGCATATTCCTTGTCCTTATCCAAACGACTCTTTCCTCATTCGTGCATGACGCAGGAATTCAGACAAAAAGGATTTTTCTGAACATTCCCCTTCTGAGAAAGGAAAAGTCAATAGAAGACAAAAGCAACAGAATACACAATGTTGCACAGTCTTTGAGAAATGGACTTCAAGTACTATAAAAGCAAGTCTCAGCATCACTTCAAAGTTGACGAATCACTTGACAAATTATTCAACAAGCAACTCATACAAACATTCTTCAAAGCTGAATAGTTTTATTTCATTCTTAAACTTGTGTAAAAATCACAGTTGTGATATAGGTTTTTAGAAGCAAATCTTAAACACATTGTTAGTTTATCTTTTGTAAAAGATTCCTTAAGAGACCAAGTGTGGTCAGATTTCTTGAGAATACTAAGACTGTTCGTCTTAGTGGTTAACACTGTAATCAGTTTGATTTAGTGGATTAAGTCCTTGTTGAGAAAGACAAATCACCTTGATAGGGTGGATTAGAGTCGTTTGAGTTCAAACGAACCAGGATAAAAATTCCTTGTTATTTTTTATCATCCTAATTGTTTTTAAACCCCTTATTCAACCCCCCCCCCCCTTCTAAGTGTTTTTCCTACCTTCATTAAGATGTTGACATTTTCCACTTAGATGTTGAGTGATAGACTTATTGATAGTCCAAGCAAAATACTCCATCTTTAGGTGATGCAAATGTTGTCTTATACTTGTGGGTGACTAGTCATAGTTTTCTCCTTAAAATGACGACTTGTATTTACATTTAAAAATCAATCAAAACCAACCAAATTTTGTTATTTGTACCATAAACTACGAGGTTTTGTTCCTGTATTGCACTTTGTGGATACGTAGGCATGAGGCGATAAGTCTCTCCAAACACAAAAATCTTAAAAATAATTCTCTTCTCATCTCTCCAATCTCTTTTCAAACAAACCTTTTTCAAACCAAAAATCAATATTTCAAAGGGCTCCTATAGAGTACTATAGATGTTTTGGGTGCTAACACCTTCCCATTGCATAACCAACCCCCTTACCCAGATCTGTGTTTATTTGTTCTTGTTTTAGAACTCTTCGGTTTTGTTCGCTCTTTTTCCTTTCCTTTTCTTTGGATAAAATAAAGTGCGGTGGCGACTCTTGCATTTTTGAGTTGAGTTAATCAATAGCTTACACTCACAAATTTCTTTGCTATATTGAGTTTGTCTGAGTTTTCAACTCAGTGCCTACGTATCCCAGATGGAATCAGAACGCCATTGTTCTTTTAGAAAATATTTTTGGTTTGTTGTATATTTTTTATCGACGATGCTAGGCAGCATGCCCTTTTTGAAAAGTTTTTAATGAAAATCCAAGAGGCAAAAGGTTTAATATTTGTTAAATGTCTTTTAGAATTTGAAAAAGAGGTTAGAGATAAGTTGAAGTATTTTTGGATTTTTTGGAAAAAGAGATTTTAGTTTTAAGAAATATACTCGATGTACGATCGATGTTTGAATTTGCATGATGACGATTTCAAAATAAAACCGACTTATGAGGAAAGAGACCTCTTGACATTGGATCAAAGGTTTTTGAGAAAAAGTTAGGTCGATTTCTAGTTCCTAAGGGTGTTCCTAGTAAACGAAACTGCAACCAAAGAAAGAGAGGAAGTGTTGGCATGAGGTTGATGGCGGTCCTAAAAAGAAATCAAGTTACAAGGGATTAAAAATGGCCAGATTAAATCAAGAATTAGTTTTAAAAGCAATTTAGGCATGAACGGAAATACGATGCGTACAAAATATTAACATCACACATCAAATGAACCAAAATATAAATTGAAACGAACAGTGCACAGATTAAAATCATGACGCAAATACGTGAATCAAGGTCGCGTACGCAAAGACGTACAAAGCCACTAAGAGAAATTAGATTGGATCTGAACATAACGATAACGACGTTGAATCATTGAAAAATAATACAAATTGAAATAGAAAATTGCTATCGCATTAGCGGTCCTTGCAAGTCATATCAAGAAACAACGAGATAATAAAATTAAAGAAGATCACAATTTGCAAATTGAAATGCGAATCGGTAAGCACAAAAAGTGGATCGCCACCACACTAAACCATCTGACGCGTGTAAAATTTAAATAGAAGGATAAAAGCACAACGCACGTAAATCGATAAAAACTGCCACTAGCTTGCTACACTTAACGTGATCATCGCAAGAGGGACCAAAAGTGGTGCGGATCTAAATATGATAAAAAAAACGCAAAAGAAAAAGAAATTTAAAACGTTTTAAAACACTAATGTTGCTAACGCAAAAATGCGATCATCGCACCCGAATCAAACTAAAAATAAATGTCACGCATCATGCACACAAATATTCGAATAGCGTATCGATATTATTTGATCCGAACAATAAATTGAAACATAAATTAAAACATTATCATATATATATATATATATATATATATATATATATATATATATATATATATATATATATATATATATATATATATATATATATATATATATATATATATATATATATATATATATATATATATATATATATATATATATATATATATATATATATATATATATATATATATATATATATATATATATATATATATATATATATATATATATATATATATATATATATATATATATATATATATATATATATATATATATATATATATATATATATATATATATATATATATATATATATATATATATATATATATATATATATATATATATATATATATATATATATATATATATATATATATATATATGAAAATCATGGGCTAACAAGTATATATGAAAACGTGATGGAAATTTATGTATATAAAAATTATATATACTAACAGTAATATATATTAGTATTTGAACGACACACCCACCATATGTTAGTAATTGAACGGCGACACTTGATTTATTATGGATAGAAAACATACAGAATGTAAAGGTTCTGAGAAACTATAATGGAGCGTTATTTTTTATAAAAATGAATCCTCACCATTTTTTTCAACAATCGCGTGTAGTAATCTCCCCTCCTTTTCAACAATGATGCTACTTATGTATAAGTATATATAGAAAACAAATTAGGTTAACTCTAAATTTTCAATAATATCTCTAATATGTATTTTAAAGTCCAAATTAAATAATATTAAATCAAAAATAAAAATAAAAATATAAATAAAATACTAAAATGAAAACACTAATTATCCTATTTATTTATTCTATATATTTAGACAAAAATGTAAAAATAAACGGACTCCAAGTAAATAAAAGTTTGGCACGAAAGTGTTCGAAAAAAATAAACCAAGCGCACCAAAATGATCAACGTGAAATAAATGACTCGAAAAAATACAACTTTTGTTCAGATTTAAAAATAAACTTTGACCCATTAAAATGCTCAAATTGATCAAAATACGACGAAAAATTGTCAAAAAATTAATCTGAACACGTCAGGTTAAACTATGTGAAACGTAGATTAATATAATTGACGTCTGCAAGCTCGATTTTGAAATTTTTTGTCCACTGATTTTACGCACAGTTGAGATTTAATTTGACCGGTCTGCCTGTAAATCCGAGAAATTATTCCATGTGACATTTTAAGCACTATGCGAGATGAAATGCATGTTATGCTATGCAAATTAAAAATAAAGTCAGATAAATGAAAAATTAAAAGGCCCGAACAAAATTAGGGTATCTTGAATCAGAATCCAATGGTTACATCTTGAAACACTTGGGTGTGAGAACAAATATTGTACATACTTGAAATCAGTGCATCTGCAGTCATGGTGAATACGCGCACAAAATCCTATGACCTAAATTCTAATAAGATTATGGCAAATACTAGATCATCTTACAGAGAGAAAGCTTACAAAGGTAGGACAAATTTGGGGTATGACACATATGAGAGAGTCATCCTCTTTCTCTACTCCCAAGTTTTGACCATGACAATTCCCATGTCATTGAAACACGCTATCCTTGAACACGCATGTACCAAAACACGTTTTACAGGCCTACTTGAAACTAGTGATGCCTAGTCAACCTACCCTTATCATGCTGACCAGAGAGAATCTCTCGAAAATTCTGACTGAAGCAGCTTATTATAAAGTCCTAACATCCCGATTGACATTGTATACTCCTAAAATTCTGGTATACAAATCTCAGATGTTCTAAGAGATGTCGAGACACTTGATCTCTTCTAAGAACAATGACAAGAAGAAGAACAATAAAGAAACTTGCAGAAAATAAATGAACACACAGTAATTGTTAACCTAGTTTGGTGTACAACAACACCTACATCTAGGGGCTACCAAGCCAGGAATGAAATCCACTAGATAATATTAATTCTAAGCTAAACAACCTCCGGTTTACAACTTATCACTTAATCACTACCCGTGCTTAATTTATATCTAAGACTCTCCTAGGTATGAAATCTTTCTCAATTCTCTTTCAATCACAGCAATGACAGAAATTACAACTCAATGCAAACAATCTAACTCTAGTATCAACACGATACAAGAGAAGCTCACAAAAATACACAAACCCTAGAACTCACTAAGCAACAATGTATTTTTTCACCCTTTGAATAGGTTAAATCCATCCTATTTATAACCATAAACTAGATTGGATTTGGGCTTCAAAAACTTAGCAATTCTTTTACACAGAATTTGCAACTTATTCTCCAAAAGAATAGTTTCTTAAATCCAAAGTTTTCTAAAATGTCTCTACACATTTAGAAAATGGCATCTTCAGATTCCAGCAGAATCTCTGATTCCTCAATCTTGAACGCCACCTAGGATAAACAAATATTCCCAAAATAATCTGAAATCTGTAAATAAAATAACATAATTAAAAACTAAAAAGTAACAGACAAAGATGTTGAATCATCATGATAGGACATCTTGTCTAACAACTTGTTCTTCAGGTTGTTCTTCATGTTAGAACATCTTGTCCAACATCTTGTTGTTAAGTTAGTTTACCAAAATTGATGTCAACCTCAAAGGTTTGGACTCATCAACTCTTACCACTCTACTCAAGGTGGAACACCAACTTTCTCAGCATCATATTCTGTCCACAAAACATTATTTAATCTTTTTGACCTAGGACATTAGATTTTTTTCAAAGGAAGAACCATCCTATGAACCAATCAAAGGCACACAAAAAAACCAAAGCAGAAACACCACTCTCTAAAACAAAAAGCTTCCCACTGAATTCCATACCTAATATATTAATCAAGGATCAACTGAAAAACAGAACATAATGTCAAGACATTATGTTTGACATCTCACATCCAGCAACAAAACCTCCTTTGAGGTCCACAACCTTCTACAGAGAAAAATAAAATTTCCCAGACAACAAACAACATTGTTTCTTGAGAAATTCCCAGGAATCATGAACAGTCCCAGTTCATATATCAGAGACACATGCATAAAAGAACAACATAATGTCAAGACATCTTGTCTGACATCACAACCTCACCAGAGGTACAATATCACTGGCTGCATGAGAACATGCAAGCTTGTACAGACTGCAGTAATGCAACTACACATTAGACAGGTACACAGCTCCCCCTGTCACACATAATCAAAACTCCTCCTTAAAAAAACAAACCTCAGATATGAACATCTTCATGCTCACACAGATGAAACACATGTACCACATCAGCTTCAGACCAACTTAAGAGACACCAGAGTTCTCTTCAGACAGACAAGATATCATGCATATTTGGGTTGAGATTATGCACCCATATCACAACAGTAGAAGAGCATTTCCTCAAGTTCCCTATTTCACAAACTCCTTCATAGGTACATGCATCATAAAGGTCTAAAACCTCACAAATAGTTAGAGCATCACATAGATCAGAATATTTGGTCTGACATTCTTCTTCTGCACATTACATCATGAACTAGCATAAATGGATTCTTCACCATGACAAGAAGTCATGAAGTCATGCACACACCACAATCCTCACCAGATTTAGCCAGTAGCATGAACTTCAAATTAGCTCTCATTGACAAACAAAACCCTTTTCTGGGGAGATAATCAACTGATATGATGTTCCAACATTGGTTCAAACATCAGTCTCAATCTCAAGAATTAAACCATTTACCTTGGTTCTGGAGTCAACACACATAGGAATTACTATTTGCAAGGTATACACATCCCTCTTCAAGGGACACATGAGAATCACAATAGGTCACAACAGCAGCTGATCAACCTCTAAGGACATATTATAGACACTTACAAAAACCAGCACATCACGAAGAGAAATACACTCTCACAAACCTCAAGGAGCTTCTATTCAAAAGCCAAATGTCGAAACATCATGTCTGACATTACAGAGTTAGCAACTATCCTAGAGCACCCAAATAGGAGATTCCCTCTAACAAGTACCATTTGAGCTGACTACAAACACCAGGGTACTGACTGAGCATCATACCATGAACAGATTTTTCAGCATAAGTCTGCTTCTCCTTTGCCCTTCAATCTTATGACCTTTAAGACTCCACCTTGCACAGTCCATATTAATACCATAAGATGAAGAGCATTAGCATTTGCAAAGCCTAATGTTCCAACATGTGGTGACTATAAAATCCTTGGACAATAAGCTTGAGCAAGAGTTCCTTGGGGCACACACAAATAACAATTGTTATTTGACACACCTTTATCCATAAGAGACCAAGCAGAATCCCTTACACAAGGACCAACATCAAGACTTGAACATCCAGCCTTAAAACTCCCTTACTCCTAACAAGAGTCTGAAATATTCATACCAAACTCCAAGAAGAGGATATGAAAGAAACAAGCAATCAACAAATCCCTTGAGCTTTAGCCATTGAATGGTTCACAAAGGTTGAGAAAGACCTTGAAGATCGCTATATAGATTGAGAGCACATAAGCTTAAAGAGACAAGCTTTTAACAAGAAGATACAACTTCAGTGCATACATTACCTTCAGCATGAACATACTGATGTTAAGCATGATGTCAGGACATTTGAACAACATCGATGACTTAGTTATCCAATTAATAAAATCTCACAGAGTTCTACCTAGCCTGATACAACCTTGAAGATCCACCCCTTTTAGGTTTTCTAACATTACCTCACCTTATAGAGCTCCTTCATCATAACAGAACAAAAGTTCCATATTCTCATAGACTTGATTATGATATCAAGTTTGAGAAATAGCAACAACAAAAAACTTCCATCCTGTAGGATATAGATGGAAAACAGCTAGTCCTTTCTTTGGAGCATAAGAACAGTTACCTTGATGTCAACCTTCTTCAAGCATAATTCCTCAATAGATGCATCCAGCTTATTCACACAAAAAACAGATTCCACACCAGAAACTAACCTTTTAGAGAAGGTAGTAACAATATAGACATAGACATCTACAAGATCGATCAGATCCAGCTTTCATTGAGCATAAGAGACTTCAAGATGTCAGGGTGAATGTCCTAGACATTTAAACTTGACTATCAATCCATATGCACAGAACCTGGTTGAGATGCCTTCATAGTCCTTCAGCAGAAATTAGACCACAAGCTTCTTCTGAAAAGAGACAAAACCCAAGCTCCTAAACTTCTACTCAATCATATCAAAAATAAACTGACCTAGATAAAAAATAAGACAGGTTTCTTGGATAAAAATCACAGAATCCTGTTGACCAAATGTCCCTTCAAGAAACTTCTTGAGAGAGTCCCAAACACTTTTGGTCATAACACATGTGTTTAGAAATTTGAACACATGCCACACAACTCCTTTTTTTAGGAATTTCACACCATAGAATAACAAGAGTCAAAGCAAACTCTGTCTTCCAAGAACAAGACTACACACTCTTGGGTGACAAATATCGAAGGGTTGATGTCCTTCCAAAGATCTAACAGTACCAGAAAATATATATCTCAGAAAGCTCACCAAAAACTAACTAGGGTGCCAGCTCTAATGCCAATTGAAATTTTCTGGCACGTGCAACACATGATGGTGATTCTAATATCTCAACATCAGATTACAAAGTCATGACAGATGTTCTGACATTTGCATACTGACAGAACAATTTATCTAACTTTAAATTTTCATAATTTTAAATGCAGAAAGATAAATAACACAATTAATTGGTAACCCAGTCCGGTGCAACATCATCTACATCTGCGGGAATCCAAGCCAAGAAGGAAATACACTATGATAGCATTAGTTCAAAGCTAAACTCGCCCGTTTACAAATTCTCTCCTAATCAATACCTTTTGCTACTTCTACCTAGAAATTGCCTTTTAGATATGAGACCCCCCTCTAACTTCCTAATAAGAAGTCATAATCTTAATGACCATGTCACGAGAAACCAGAAAGAAAGATGTACCCTCTTTCTACTACAATACTCGATCAATACTATTGAACAAGAACAATATGTGGTTTTGCTTCACAACTTCAACCAAGAACAATACTAAACTTCATTGCTTAAAAGCTTTAGAGTTAGAACAACCTACAACAAACAATATGTCTACCACAATGCATCAAACGATACAGAGGGTGACTTACAAAGTCATTCACAAGAGGTAATGTTAAAGATGAATGTTTGATAGAAAACGAAGTCACTCATGAGGTAATGTTAAAAGGTAATAGAATTAACAACTTTTTTATGATTTTCCTTGATAACATGTCTTTAAAGGTTAAGTGTCTTATGGCGAACAACAACGACTCTTGGTTATGGCACAAAAGATTTGCTCACATTCATATGGAGCATCTGAACAAATTGATCAAACATGACCTAGTTGTTGGTCTTCCAAAAATCAAATTCATCAAAGATAGATTGTGTGGCGCATGCCAAAAAGGGAAACAGACCAAATCAACTTTCATATCCAAGAATGTGGTGTCCACAACAAGGCCACTACAATTGTTACACATGGATCTCTTTGGACCATCAAGAACAAAAAGTTTTGGAGGTAATATTTATGCATTAGTAATTGTTGATGACTGATAGGCCCAAAATGTATTGTTTATTTGACTTGATTTGCGGACATTATTTAGGATTTTATTTCCGTTTTCTTGTATTATGCCTCTGTTTTGTTTATTTTTCAGGTTTTTGTATTTTCAAAGCTACTCGAGAAGAAATGAAGAAAAATGAACTAAAAGACCAACATTATGAGGAATTGTACACATGGCTTCCACCATGGCGGGCACCATAGGGGATGCCACACATTGGATAGAAGACAACTGCTGACAACTACCACGTCTCCCACTCCCTTCCACCCTAGTTCAGGTGGTGGGCGCCACAGTGAGGTGGCGGGCGCCACCTTCACAATCTCGTTTCCCTCCTAAAAGGAGTTGGGGGAATTCTTGTCCTTACCTGTACTTCCCTACGACTATAAATAGAGGAGTTTTGTCTTATTTCTAATCATCCAAGCTTAGGTACAGAACTCAAGCCATAAATTTCACCTATTGTAAAGCGATAAACTTCTCACATCAAGGGGTTATCACACTATTTAATCGAGTCTGTAATCGGGTTTGGAGCACTTGGATAGAAGTTAATCCTACCGCCATTTTATTTTTGTCATTTACTTTCAGTTGTACCAAGATATAAAGCCTTATTTATTTGTCTCGCACTTTATTTACTCGCATTTATTTACCATGTCTATTTACTTTACCATGTCCGGCTAAATCTTAAAGGCTAGGATGCAAGGATCGTAGTTATAATAGTATTCCATACGGCTGTCGATAGAATTACTTAAGGGTTATTTTGACTTTTAACACTTATTTTCTGCACTTAAAATTTGTTGGGTAAGATCGAAAGTTGTCCAACCTTTAGTTAAATTAAGTTAGTTTTAACTGTTCAAAGGAAGCGAAAGCGCTTGGCTCAGTTAATTAGGAATCTTTAATGTTTAAGAAAACCGATTTTAAAACTGTTTTCGGACGCGTTTATGGATTTAAGGTCTGGTTCGCAAGAACCTTTTTTTGTTAGAAATTCCAGGTCAAAATACTTTTCAACTAAGTTAAGAAACTATATTTCTTAAAAGTAGGTTTGTTAATCCTAACGCAATATGCGCCTTTTTATAAGTGACAATAAGAGGGATCGATTAGGGATAAACTCGGTTCTGAATATGCGAAAGCGACAGTTCCCATTAAATTAGTTCTTTCCATGAGTAGAAAACATTGCCCCATAACGCACTCTATTTATACACATTTGGAATACTACGTAGCTATGTGAATTGCATCTATGCCTGTTGTTTTATTATTGAATTTATTTCCGCACTTTACTTTTATTTCGCACAACTCAACCTTTTTGACTTGCCTTAGATAAACACTGTAACTCTAGCGAACAATTGATTGACGTTTGATCTCTGTGGGATCGATAATCTTTTATATTACTCTGACTCTATTCGTGCACTTGCGAATCGAGAATCAAATTTTTGGCGCCATTACCGAGGACCAATTACGTCAAAATTTTGTACCCTATTGTTACACCGTCTAGACTAAGGTTTTTTTTTACTCACCGATTAATACGAAGAACTCGCAGCACCGGTACTCTCATAGATCCTTTAAAGGAACCTGAACGTTACACTCGTGCGCGTATCTTATTTCGTAGAATTAAGAAAGCTATGGACAAATTCTGTAACCAAAGACCCCTTAAGGATTTCTCCCAACCATCTATTGACGAACCTAATTCTAGTATTGTGAACCCCAATATTCCTGCTCACAATTTCGAGCTAAAACCTTCCCTATTACAATTAGTGCAACAGAACCAGTTCGCGGGACTCGCTACCGAGAACCCGAACCAACATTTAAAAACCTTTATTCAATTAGCTAACACTTTTAAAACCAATGGTGCTACCCCTGAGGCGATCCGGTTAAGATTATTTCCCTTTTCCCTCAGAGACAAAGCCCTTACTTGGTTAGATTCCCTTCCAGCCAATTCTATAACAACTTGGGAAGACCTTAGGAGAGTTTTCCTCGCTAGATATTTTCCCCTGAGCAAAACTTCCGTTCATAGAAACCAAATAACTAGATTTACCCAAAACCAAGGTAAATCACTCTTCGAGGCTTGGGAAAGATATAAAGGTCTATTGAGAATATGTCCACACCATGGACTAGAATCATGGCTAATCATTCACACATTATATAATCGACTTCACTATAACACAAATATGACCATCGACGCTGGCGCATGTGGCGCTCTGATGAATAAACCTTACTCTGAAGCTTTCGCTCTCATCGAGGATATGGCTCAAAACCATTGTCAATGGGGGATAGAGCAAGCAACGGTGGAAAAGAAGGAAGCCCAAGGAGGAATACATGAGATAAGTTCTATAGACATGATGCAAGCCAAAATGGACGCTTTAGCCCTTAAAGTCGAACATATGTGCGCAAACCCAGGAGCTGCAGTAGCAGTCTCAACTGAGTGCGAACTATGTGGAGCCAAAGGACACCAATCGGCGGAATGTAATCTGCTGAATGAAACTCATTCAGGAGAGGTCAACTATACCCAAGGAAACCCATTTTCAAACACTTATAACCCTGGATGGAAGAATCACCCAAACTTTTCCTACAAAAATAATAACCCTATCCAAAACCCTGCACCTCCGAGACCATCCAGTTTTCAAGCTCAAAGACAAAACCCGCCTATGCAAGCTATGCAACCTAAGCCAAACCTTGAGAAAATCATGGAAAACTTCATAACGGCTCAGACCCAGCAAAACAAAGAATTTCTAAACCAAAACATTCATGTAAATGAATTAATTACCTAGTTAGGAACCAAAGTAGACCAAATAGTCACCCAAAATAAGATGCTTAAAACAAGCTCCTGAGACCACACCCGAAGGATAATTCCATAGACAACCTCAACAAAACCCCCGAGGGCAAGCCAATGCAATCACCCTACGGAGTGGGACCGCTTACGATGAACCAGTTAACCTGACATTGAGCGAACCCAAGACTCCTAAGGAAAGCATGGTACCCACGAGCGAAGTAGAGGAACCAGTATGATCTGAAAAGCAGAAGGATAAGGACAAAACCAACGAATCACCTCCACCATATAAACCTCCCATACCCTATCCGCAAAGACTAAAACAAACCAAGATCAATAACCAATATCAGAAATTCATTAAAGTCATAGAGAAACTTCATGTGGAGATCCCTTTCAAAGAAGCCATCACCCAAATACCGTCATATGCAAAGTTCCTCAAAGACATCCTTACCAATAAACGTAGACTTAACGATCCAAAACCTTTAGAATGCAATTCCATTTCCGAAAATAAACTTGCCAAGAAGGAGAAAGATCCTGGAAATTTCTCCATACCTTGTATTTTGGGAAGTCATGTCATCAACAAAGCTTTTCTAGACTTAGGATCTAGTGTAAGCCTCATGCCTCTGGCAATTTTTGAAAGGTTAAAACTAGGAGAATTACAGCCTATGAAGATGTCACTTTAATTAGCCGATAGATCCGTCAAATATCTGGTTGGCATATTGGAAGACGTCCCCGTTAGGATCGGTCAATTATTCATCCTGACCGGTTTTGTTGTCATGGACATTAAAGAAGATGATGACATTCCAATCCTCCTAGGCAGACCATTCTTATCAACCGTTGGAGCCATAATAGATGTTAAGAGAGGGAATTTGACTTTTGAGGTAGGTGACGAAAAGATAAAATTCATTCTGTCGAAGTTTCTTATGGCACCAGTATTAGGAGATGCATGTTATGCCATAGACATCATCGATGAATGCGTTAGAGAGCTAGAATTAGAAGAAACCATCAAATTGCCTTACACCTTCATAAAGGAAGATGATGGATTTATAGAACCCTACATTGATGATAACCTGTACGAATGTGTATCCCTTACCCCAGATCATATACCATGCCTTAAGAAACCAGCTTTAGAACTTAAGGAGCTACCTAAGAATCTAAGATACGAGTTTTTTGACGAAGAAATGAATCGTCCAGTTATAGTCAGTGCTACCTTAAACCAGGGAGAAACAGACCAACTCTTATTTGTCTTACGCAAATATCCCTCTGCTTTAGGATATAACATCTATGATCTAAAAGGTATAAGTCCATCCATGTGCATGCACCGGATCTCACTTGAGGAAGACTCAAAACCCTCCAGAGAACATCAGAGAAGGATAAACCCTATAATGAGCGATGTTGTAAAAAAGGAAGTTCTCAAGTTAATAGAAGCGGGTATAATTTATCAAATCTCAGATAGTATGTGGGTAAGTCCTATTCATGTAGCACCTAAAAAGGGAGTCATCACGGTCGTGTAGAACGAGAAAGGAGAACATGTAGCAAAACGGATAGAAGGGGGATGGCGTATGTGTATCAATTATAGGAAGTTAAACAAAGCCACTAGAAAATATCACTTTCCCTTACCATTTATAGACCAAATGCTGGAACATTTGGCCAGACACCCTATTTTTGTTATCTGGATGGATATTCCGAATTTTTCCAAATCCCTATACATCTAGAAGATCAAGAGAAAACTACCTTTACATGCCCTTATGGAACTTTTGCCTACAGACGAATGCCTTTCGGTCTCTGTAATACACCAGCAACGTTCCAGCATTGCATGATGGCAATCTTTGCTAATTACATAGATGGAATTATGGAAGTATTCATGGATGATTTCTCGGTATGCGGATTTGATTTCAATAATTGTCTCGCTAACCTTGAGAAAATGCTAAAAAGATGTGTGGATGTCAACCTGGTGTTGAACTGGAAGAAATGTCACTTTATAGTCATTAAAGATATAGTCTTAGGACATATAGTCTCCCAAAGAGGTATCAAAGTAGATAGAGCTAAGATAGAAGTGATAGAAAATCTTAAACCCCCTAACACTATCAGAGAAGTCCGAAGTTTTCTTGGACACGCTGGTTCCTACCAGCGCTTTATTAAAGACTTCTCTAAAATAACCAAACCTTTAACCGGCCTCCTAATGAAAGATATCGAGTTTAACTTTGACGAAAGATGCCTTGAGGCATTCAACTTTCTAAAATAAGCGTTGATCTCAGCACCTATTATCCAACCTCCAGATTGGGACGAACCATTCGAAATCATGTGTGACGCTAGCGACTATGCTGTAGGAGCTGTTCTAGGGAAAAGAAAGGATAAGAAATTACATGTTATATACTATGCTAGTAGAACCCTAGATGCTGCTCAGCTCAACTACGCTACCACTGAGAAAGAACTTCTTGTCGTAGTTTTTGCTATGGATAAATTTCGATCCTATCTGGTAGGAGCCAAAATTATAGTTTATATAGATCATGCTGTCATCCATTACTTATTGAGCAAGAAGGATGCCAAACCTAGGTTACTTCAATGGATCCTCCTATTACAAGAGTTCGATCTGGATATTAGAGACAAGAAAGGCACGGAAAATGTAGTTGCCGACCACCTTTATAGGCTTGAGTACCTAAAACCATACCCACTCCCTATTAATGAGATTTTACCTATGACAGGTTAATCGCTAGGATAGAATCCATAGAAGAAAGAAACCTAGAACCTTCTAAGAACCCTGAGAGATCTCTGGCAGTAAGCAACGTACCTTGGTACGCAGATTTTGTAAATTACCTAGCCGCCGATATCATACCCCCTGATTTTAATTACCAGTAGAGAAAGAAGTTATTTAACGATGTAAGACACTTCTATTGGGATGAACCGCTCCTTTTTAAAAGAAGCACAGACGGTATTTCCCATCGTTGCATCCCAGAAGAAGAAGTAAGAAAGATAATAGAACACTGCCACTCTGCACCTTATGGAGGACACTCTAGCACATCCAAAACTCACGCCAAGATCCTTAGAGCAGACCTGTTTTGGCCAACAATGTGGCGTGATATACACACCTATATAGTCAAATGCGACCGGTGCCAGCGCACTGGAAACATCTCAAGACGTGACGAAATGCCTTTAAGAAACATTCAAGAGGTGGAACTCTTTGATGTTTGGGGAATAGACTTTATGGGACCATTTCCGTCTTCCTTAGGAAATAAATACATCTTAGTTGCAGTTGATTACGTGTCTAAATGGATTGAAGCGATAGCCTTTCCTACCAACGACACACGTGTAGTCATTAAGCTGTTTAAGAATTACATATTCCCTAGGTTCAGAACCCCCCGTCTTGTTATTAGCGACGGTGGATCGCATTTCATATCATGAATCTTCGAAAAACTTTTAAGAAAATATGGAGTTAAGCATAGGATAGTGATTCCTTATCACCCACAGACTAGCGGCCAAGTAGAAGTTTCTAATAGAAAAATTAAACAAATCTTAGAAAAGGCGGTCTCTATATCAAGAAAAGATTGGTCTCAAAAGCTGCAAGATGCGCTATGGGCTTATAGAACCACCTTCAAAACCCCTATTGGAACAACTCCTTACCAACTAGTCTATGGAAAATCATGTCATCCATCCTTTGAATTAGAACACAGGGCCTATTGGGCCATAAAAACCCTAAACTTTGACTATTTGATTGTTGGACAAAACCGCGTCCTTGATATACATAAACTAGAAGAACTCCGCCAATCCGCCTACTAGAACGCCATTATATATAAAGAAATAACTAAAGCCTGGCATGATAAGAAGATCATAAAGAAATATTTTCATATAGGAGACCCTGTTCTCCTGTTCAACTCTAGATTACGACTCTTTCCTGGAAAGCTTCGTTCAAGGTAGACAGGTCCCTTTACAGTTACTAAAGTTTTACAATTAGGAGCAGTCGAGATCTAGAATCAGTCATGTAGCCCATTCATTGTAAACGGGCAGAGATTAAAATTCTACGAAGGAAGGGATATTCCTGATGACTACTCCAGCCACACCTTGATTGATCCATCATTGCCTAATTCAACCATATAGGTTCTACTCGTCAAGCTAACGATGCTAAACAAGCGCTGCCTGGGAGGAAACCCACGGTTTTATTTATTTTCCTTTATCTTTTATTTTATTTTTTCATTTTATTTTGTTTTCTTTTATGTGTCAACTAACGGTCTATGATGATTGTGCTTTCAGGTCTTGTTCTCTAAGTTTTATTTTTCAGGATGCAGCAGCATGATGATATGCACGTCGCCTTCAGAGAGGACAAGCAGAGAGAGAGAGGTACTAAGTTCTTCGACAACGTCCTATGGCACCGACCCGGTATCCGGATCAGGCCTGCATGGAAGCTCTAGGGATCGAACCCAGCATACGGTTCCTCTGTCATCAGCTCCAATGGGGCGAATATGCTAACCAGTTGAACCAGACTTACAGGCACCTTACATGGGAGTTTCTCAGCTTGTTCCACCATGATCTATACGCCGATTAGGATGGACTAGCCACATTCAAACTTTTTGGGAAAGATTATGCATTCACCCAAAGGGATTCAGCGACCTACATGGATTTTCGACCACCCCAGATGTTATTCCTGACCTCCCGATGGGCTATTTTATGAGTAGAGACATCGACCAGTTTTGGAGAGAGATTACAGGCGAAGGAAGCCTAGATCCATCGACTCAGCTATCTCCGGTCATCCACAACCCGACTATGAGGTATTTTCAGATGACTCTGGCTCACACCTTTCTTGGAAAGGAGGAGCCCGACATGCATGTTAGTGAGGAAGAGATATTCTTCCTATTCTGCGCAAACAGGTTACGCCCAGTGGCATGTGGAAACTTCTTGCTGCATAATCTCGAGGGTACAGCTAGATCCTATGGATGGGTTATTCATGTGAGAGGCACCGTCACTCATATAGCCACTGCATTGGGACTCACCAGCCAGTTACTGCATCTGACTCTGTATTATGGATACACCCTGTTGGACATTGATTTCTGCTTGGACAGAGGGTTGATGAGGAGAGCATCTTTTTAGCCTGATTATTTCAGACTTCTGATTGACTACCAGATTGTCCACTAATTTATATTACCTGACCCAGTTGTGACCAGTGTACACGATCCTTGAAATTGGAGTTACGCATTAGAAGGCTATGGAGAGACGATCGATGAGCCACATACACCGCCCTCAGCGGAATACCATCCTTCACCACCATCTCCAAGGACAGCAGTGTATTCGAATAATCATGCATTGCGAATGACCGACTTGCACACCCAGATAGCAGCATTACGCATAGAGATAGTTCGACTCCAGCAGACCGTAGCCGGTCTCACCTTACAGGTTCAGATATCAGACATGACCCATGCAACTGAAGCAGACGTTTTGTATCAGGAGATCTCGGATTTGCACAGAAGCTCCACTCACTCCGTCATCCCGTTCCGTCAGACGAGCAGCCAGCTCCTTGATGACACTATTTCATTGCTTTTTATTATTTTCTTTGTTTCCACTTTCATTTACAAACTTATTGCATTCGTTTACATTTTTATTTCATGACATTAACCTTACAGTTTATATCTATATATGTTTGTGACGATTGCTATTTCATGCAATTTTTTTTAATTTTAATTTTTATGTTTTTTAATTTTTTATATCGAAATAAGGAATATATATATATATACAGAAAAAATTAGTGTGCAAGGACAGGTGATCTCTACTGCCAGCACACTCCCAAAAATCAAGAAGGAGCACCAAGGCCCAAACAAAGCACAAAAATCTGGCCCAACCACCTTCAACAAGGATGGCGCCCTCCATGGGGTCTGGACTATATGCGGGGCAGAAGTTACAAAACCTCCATTTTCACATCCAAAACTCCATTTTTGGTCACACAAAAATCTCCCCCAAAGCACCAAAAGTTCCTAATTTCATCATCCACTCACCAACCCATTAACCATTCCAACTTCCATTTTCACTTTCCCTCACCAAAATCCATCAAAAACCCATTTTTACAAAACTTCAAAAAAAAATACCCATTTTTCACTCATCTTCCATCTCAAGAGTTCATCCATGGAACACGAAGGTTACATATTGCGTCAAGGGAAGCCCGGAGAAAGACAACGAAAAATTCTCGACAAACTGCAAAGCCGGGACATCGCTTCGACGTGGTACGTGGATGACAACTGTCTATATTCTTTAGGTATTTACCATAGCGTTTATCACTTGTTAGACACTTTAGGACTGCATGGGATATTTGCCAGACGTGATCCTACTTTTGAGAGGCTGACCAGGGAATTCTTGAGTTCCCTGATTTATGTTGTCAGACCCAACACTGCTAGTACCGTCGGCACAATACAGTTCCGAATGTTTAATGTGGAATATACTTTTAGTACCGACGAACTCGCAGAGAGGCTAGGACTGCCTTTTGGTGATGGTGTTATTTGTGAAGCACCTCTGGATTCCGATTGGTCTGTGGAGGCATTTTCCTTTTGGCACTGGCTGTCGAATTTTACTATTACATCTTTTAAAGGAATACTTGCCTCTAGGATCCATAACCCGGCCATCCGTGTATTTTCCTACATGTTAGCCTGTACTATCTTTGGCCGGGAGAATCCAAATAAAGTAAACGCAAAAGAGTTACTATTTTTGCAGGGTGCCTCACAAATAGGAGATTTAATGTGGTTTCCTTCATGATTACCCATATGAATGCCTCAATCAAGGGCATTGGGACCATTGCCTTTAGAGGACTTATTACGTCCATTGCAAAGGCTCTAAACCTAGATGCTGAGATAGCCACTTTAGAACCTCTTCTTCCTCGCACAATTAATTTGAAAATTTTAAAAGATATGAATTGTGCAAGGTCAGGAAGGAAGGGGGCTTTGAGCTTATGATCCATGGGAGGATTATCCCATCTATCGTTTTGCCTTGCACTAGACGCACAAATGTGACTATCGAGAGGAACTGGACCTACGATTTAGATGAACAACCATTTACAGGTCCAGTGCCTCCGAATATTCCTGTTGGTGAAGGCGATGATACTGATGACGAGTATGACCGGCGAGAGCGATCTCCCGATCATCCTATACCGCCTCACCATGTACCACAGACACACACTGCAACGTCTTCCTCTTACCATTCTGCAGGTACCGCTCCCATTTTTTATATATCTGAGCAGATGTGGCGAGACCAGTTATCCAGAAAGGAGAGACACGATAACTTGCTCACCACCATTCAACAACAATTAACTGAGAATATGAGATTCATGCAAGAGTCTCAGCAGCAGATGAGCCAGTCCATGCAAAGCATAATGCAATCTCAAGCTGCTCTGACCACCAGATTCGACGCGTTCGATGCTTCTCAGACCGATCGTCATTGCAGCAGATCTCGCCGCCCTAGGTATTCGTCGCACGCTGGCGATAGCACCAGCAGCATGCCTTAGGCCCTTCAGGTACCGCGTCCCTTGCTTATTTTGAAACATTAGGGACAATGTTCAATTTAAGTGTGGGAGAAGACTTTTATTTATTTTCTCACTTTATCTCGCACTTTTTATTTCTTTTATCACTTTTTAGTTTATTTCCCTTCTTATTTTTCTTTTCGTTTTTAGAACATACTTGTGCTTAACGAGTCATTCGCGGTATACCCTTGTTCTCTCATTACTTTGCCCCACCAAAAATTTTATTGACAAATAGTGTACTATCCTAAAAAAAAATTTGTACTTTGAAGCAAGTTCGAGTTAGGATGCAGATGATTTGGAAAATTCTCTTTGAAACATCAGTATCATTATAACACCTTAAGCTTCGCAAATGCAGAAATCAACACCGATGCCCTGCGAATAAGGTGGCTGATGCGTTGATTCAAAAAGAAGTACATAGAGCCAAGTTGATGATGTGTGAGTATGCATTGTTGGAAAAAATTTGAGACCTTAATCTTCAATTTATTTAGACTTCGGATGGCGTGATAATGAGAAATTTGAATGCAAATTCCACTCTAAGGGAAGAAATCTAACAAGGACAAATGACGAATACGAAGTTGCAAGGGATGTTGGATCAACCGGGCTTCACTCTTCCCACAAATAGAGTTATTCTTTTTAATCAAAGGGTTTGTGTTCTGGATGATGTGGAGTTAAAAAGGAAGATTTTGGAGGAAGCTTATAGAGGTGCTTTTACCATACATCTCAATTCCTCAATGATGTATCCAGACTTGAAGAAGGACTATTAATGGTTCAGAATGAAAAGAGATATTGTGGAGTATGTGCTCAAATGTGTGGTGTGCCAATAGTGAAGATTGAGCACCAAAGATTGGGTGGTTTGTTGCAACCGTTAGAAATTTCAGTATGGAAATGGAATAGCATTTCAATGGATTTTGCGGTTGGGTTACCTCGTATACAAGGTGGTTATGATTCTCTATGAGTGAATTTTCATACAACAATAGTTATCATGTAAGTATCAGAATGGATCCTTATGAAGCTTTGTATGGAAGAAAGTGTAGAACACATTTGTGTTGGACGAAAGTTGGCGAAGAACAGATTCTAGGACCGGAAATTGTGCAAGAAACTACGGAAAAGATAAGAATGATACGTGACAAAGTAAAGAAGGCACAAGATCGTCAAAAGAATTATGCGGATAATCAAATGAGACTTTTAGAATTTGAGGAAGATGATCATGTATTTTTGAAGGTTACTCCAAGAATAAGATTGAAGTGGCCGTTTAAATTGCAAAAGTTAAGCCCGAGGTATGTGAGAGATGTCGCTACTGCGAAAATCGGCGCCGGCTGAACAGAAGAGTCGCCACCGTGCGTTATTTATCCCACGGGAGGGAAAGGAAACGCTCAGAGTAAACCTCGCACAACACGGGAAAGGTATGGTCGTCGCAACCAAAACCTGGATTCGGGAGTCGGTTACGCAAGGGGAAGGTATTAGCACCCCTCACGTCCGTCGTACTCGACGGGATCCACGCTTGTTTTCGGGTACGGATTGTTATTCTATCTAAACTATAGGTCAAGGGTTAAAAAGAAAATAAAATGACTCGGCAAAGTATCGCACTTTATGCCTACGTATTCCCATCTGGAACGAGAAATCAGAGTCAACGTAGTTCGCCTACCTACGGGAAAGGAGGGGAAGGTTGCTCGCTAGGATATCGCATCCTATGCCTACGTACTTTCACACAGCATGAAAGATCAGAGCAAACGTAGTTCGGGCCACGTACGACACAAGTCTGTCTTGGTTGATTTTATTCCTTCTGAAAAAGGTTTTTTTTGATTAACAGTCCAAGAGGACAAAAATGACGTTTTGATGAGTTCACATTCTTTTACGGAAGAAGTGTCTTTTATTGCGTTTGAAATCTTTATGTGTTTTTCTGTTTGTTTTGAGGAAGAAGAGACAGAACTCTAACCTACGGTTGCGAAGGGAGACAAGCTATCCTAATGTTATCATGCATGGGTTAAGACCTAGTGTCTATCATGCTCCTCTCTTGCACAGAGAGAAACAGAGATCCTACGGGATAGGCAGAAACAGAAACAATATCAGATATATACAGTAAAACAGTAAAATGCATGGATGCAACAATACAAGCGAGGCAAGGGAGTCCCACTCAACCTCGAACCTAGAAAACAATAGGCAAAAGTGAACAGACTTCACTCTCAACCCAGCAGGGTAAACAGCAAACAATACAGTTCAGGAAACCAATCAATACACCAACAGATGAAATACAGCAGAAGCAACAGCATCAGCAGCTCTGAATCAACAACTGGCTTCAAGCAATCTCCAATCAGCTACAGGCTTCAACAAGCATCAATCTCCATCTTCATGGTCTTCAGGCAAGGGCTTTGATCATCAGTCTTCCATCTGCAATGGCTTTTCTTCATGCTCAAACCTCCAGGATGAGGGATTAGCCACAAGAGTGAATTGGGTGTTAAGCAATCAGCTGACTACCAAAGGTGGTGAACAGACTGCTTCTAACACAAGAGACATTTTCTCTCAAGAGTTCTGTCTCATAGACACCATCACCAAGCCTTCCAAAGGAAGGGGGTGAGTGTCTTAGAGAGACTCTGAATCACAGAGAAGAATGGATGCAGACAAGGCAATCCATGTTTGAGAAACAATCATTCTAATCTAGAGCTCTGCCTAGCTCCTAAACCCTAGTCTCCTCAGCATCTGCCAGCAAGAAACTCCTCCTCAACTCTGACAGTTGATCTTCAATCTTTTGAATCTTCAATGGCTTCATCTCCACAAATCTTCAGCTTCCCCAGGGCCCAGACAAACCCAATACCCAAACAAACAATCAATAAACCCCAGAGGGCACACCACACCAGACAGCAGATATACAAACAGTAATAATATCAGTAGGGGAATCCTAACTGTTCTCTAAGGGATCTAATAGCTACCCATAGCCCATATAGTCCCATAACTAATTTATTCAAACCCTAAATCCTAAGGGAAATGAAATCAAACTCCTAAGTTGTCACCTAAAAACCCTAGTTTTATTCATGATATTCAAGCATTTATTAATCACCTAAAACTAACTCCTAAAAAAGGGAACTAAAATATTTCTATAAGCCTAATATCTCATCTAAACAATATGAAAATAATGATCAAAAAATATTAAAGCATGTGAGAGAACAAAAATCATAAAAATAATGCATGGAATGAATCTATTTATTATGACATTTATTTAGAAAATATGAAAAAAATATGAAATAAAACTAAAAATGAAAATTTATTTTCCTATAAGATTCTAGACATTTTAATGAAAACATGGTAAAAAGAATGAACTAAAAAGCATTTTTTATGAATTATTTATGAATTTTCAAAGATTAGTAAAAATTAAAATGAAATAAGAAATAAAATGAATTAAAATGAGGGAGGGGGGTTAGAATAGTAGGCGCGCTCAGTTCAGTCCAGGATGGGCCTCCTAAAGGGGGGTGCTGGTAGCGCTTTGGACAAGGCCCAGAAACAACCCAGAGTTCCACACACGCTGGGGGGTGAGAAAAGTGTAGAAATCACGTGAGAAAAATGGTTTTGGGCTCACACGGGGGTGGGAATAACAATCCAACTCAGGCCCGCCCGTTTCAATTAATGAAACGGTGCGTTTAGGGCCAGGGTAATCTCCCTCCAATTTTCAGATTGAATGTAGGCCCTTGGATCACTCTAAAAGTCAAGAGTCTTACACTCATTGGACAGCTAGGATTATCTCTTCTTCCTCATTCAACCTGAACCTAGGGTTTCTGCCACCATGGAAGCCATGCACGAGCAACCTTCTTCCTCTCTGTTCTCCATCTACACGCAGCCAATCCACACGATGTGAACATGAAATCTGCTCCAAATCTCTCCCTCTACAAGCTTAGGGCATCAATTCGTCTTGAAACTCACCACATCAACAAACACGATTGGATCAACATTCGGTCTCCATTGAAATGCACTGATATGCATCATCACCAATCTCAATCAAACTTAGTCTAAATAAACTACACCTAATGGAGATCAACACATGCTATCGAGCCACAATTATAACACCCTAATCTAAGAGATATTGATCTTAACAGTTCATTGCACCTGCTCACAACCATCACCAAACCTCTCCAAATTCATCTAAACTAATCTCCTAACCACCTAGATTGCATCTAAACTAACAAAATCAGGTCTAACTAACTGGATCGAACAGTTTGAATGAAAACTTACCTTGTGAGAAATCTTGAAAAACAGCTATGGAAGATGTGGATCTGAAGCTTCTAGGTGTTGGATCTTGATCTATCTTTGGTGTATGTGATTCTGTATGCAATATTCTGGTGATTCCTTGCTTGAATTTTGCTGTCCAACAGAATTTGCAGTTTTGAGGTTCTTGAAGATAATGCACGAAAATGAATCCTAACCACCAAGTCTTTGCTTCAATTATGATCTATGATGATGATTGAATAAGATTGAATTGAAGTGGATGAAAATTGGTGAGGAATTTGTGAGATTTGGAATGAAACTTCAATGAAAAGTATGAGAGAAATTTGTGAAAATCTTGGTGCAAATGAGGCCAACCCTTGCCAAATTCTCCTTTCATGAATATATAGACCCCAAATGAACATTCTAGATCCATCTTGCACATTCCCTTGTTTTCAAACTTTGGCTCATTTTTGATTATGTTTCTTAAATGATAAGCAACCATGGATAACTTCATTTTTTCCTTCTAAACTCAAAAAAGTGGGTGAACCATTGTTCTTAGAATTGTTTTTCCATTCAAAATCATATATTGGAAGTCTCCATTTGGACTTGTAAATCTCCCAAACCATTTTCCAACTTGAAATTATTCACTTTATAAGCCTTTTTAGTTCATATTTTGACCAATCATGCAACTCCATGCTATGAGCTTCTCCAATAACTTGTGACCTTCTTTCTAGACTTAAAATCCCATTTGGAGCAAGTTTGATGTTGTAAGTTTTTTCATTTGAGGCCTCCTTGTATGAGTTTTGGGTATAGGTTAAAATGACCTGTAATTCACAAATGCCCAAAATACCCTTTGCTTGTCAAGACCATAAGTTGAGTTCTCCACATCATATGAAGGCATGCCATACCATTCTAGAAAGCTAAGACAATGAGGAACAATTCTTATGTTGACCAAGAATTCATTTGAAATCTCCTTGAGGGGCAAAACTAGCTTGGAAGTCAAGTCACTTTCACAGACAAAAGTTCAGACACCCCAGATGACCTGTAACTTGTAAGGACCATAACTTGAGTTCTATAAATCTCCTTGAGGTCTTCCACCACTCAAATTAAAGTTATTGAGATCCTCTACAAGTTTCATGTTGGCCAAGGAGCCATTTGAAGCTAGCATTTTGACTTATCTTGCTTGGAAATTTGACCTAAACTAGGGGATTTTACAGAGAAACCCTAATTTAGTAACTCCTCTTCTCCTTGATTTCTCTTGAATTCTCCTTGTCATATCTCCATATCCTTCTTCATATGTCAAATGTTGATCCCCACATCTCTCCAATAGACTTGAATGCCCTCTTAAGTCAGTCAATTGACCTAGGGTTGACCTAGGGTTGACCCAGATGAAACCCTAGTTGACTGTCTTCAACTGTAGCTCTTGTGCCTTCATCAATGACTTGTTTTCTTCTCCAAATGACTTTATAAATCTCTCAAGATGTCTAGATGCTCTCCATGCTTTCATTCACAGCTCACAACCCTCTTGTTGACCCTCAGATACCCTCAGCTAGGAGATGGGCTCAAGGCTTGATCTGCTGAACTCTTTGCTTTCAAATTCTTTCCTGATGACTTGAATGAGATTGAATTGGGATAATAACCTCTTGCTAGGCCTCTAGAGATGGAGGTAATGATTGGTCCCCTGTTGAATAACTTGCTATGCTTATGCTATGCAGATGGTTAGTCTATGTACATGACTCTATATGCAAATGCTAATGATGATGAAACATAAACCAAGGAATAAGGTTGAGCAAATTTTAGGGTGCAACAGCTGCCCCTATTCAAGCGACTTGGACCCGATTGGATGAAGAGCCCGGAGCCTTCAGACATTCGCGGTACGAGACGGTTGAATACTAGTGAAACCAGAAATTTGCCAACCGCAGAAATAAACTGCGCTCCTGCTTGCGGAATGACATTCGTCAGCTGAATCTGACTGTTAGAGTAACCCACTGATCTCGCACGACCGTGCTGGGGATTGTCTTCATCGTTCTGAAGAGGATTCTGTCATAACAGATTGCTTGCTTGTCCACGTGAGGACTCTGTCTGTCGCCGATACGAAGAAATCTCAACTAGAACTTGTCCACGTTAGGACTCCACTTACTGTCAACCCAGAAAAATCTCGGCAACTCCGCTGGGGATAATTCACCTGCATTTCCGTAAATTGAATCGTCCACGTTAGGAATAACACTCTTCTGCGTTAGGAGTAACACCTGTCCACGTTAGGAATCAATCTTCTTTCCACGTAAAGAGAACTACATCAATCTGTCCACGCAAGGACTCCAATACCACTTGACATGTCCGCGTCAGGACTCCGACCTTTCCACGTAATGAATTCACCTTTGGTTCTAAATCTGTCCACGTCAGGACTCAACTTCTCGAATCTGTCCACGTAAGGACCCCAATTTCTCCGCGTAAGGAATAAACTTCTTCTTCCACGTTAGGAATATCTTGATATGATCTGTCCGCGTCAGGACTAAACTCTCTTTCCACGTCAGGAATAATCCATTTCTTTCCACGTCAGGAATCAATCTTGATATGTCCGCGTAAGGACTCTGATCTTTCCACGTAAGGAATACCAACTTCTTTCTGATTTGTCCGCGTCAGGACTCATTTTTCCACGTAAGGAATGCCATCTTAACCTGTCCACGTAAGGACTCTCTTTTTTCCACGCTAGGAATACTGTTATTTCCACGTTAGGAATCACTTCTGATACGTCCGCGTAAGGACTACATCCTTCCATGTTAGGAACAATAATCTCTTTGATCTGTCCGCGTTAGGACACTGATCTCGCCTTGATTTGTCCACGTTAGGACTCAGGCGTCTTCGACTCACTGAGGAAATAAGACTTGTCCACGTAAGGACTCACACCTTCGACTTGCTGGGGGAATATCCGCGTTAGGACTTACACTTTGCCAACAACACGAAGAAAGATAAATTTGCCCACGTCAGGATTCTTGTATCTTGTCATCACAAAGAACTACAAACTTGTCCACGTCAGGACGCACATTTCACCATTACGAATACAGATATCTGCTGGAAACAAATGATCCACGTCAGGACACCAACACGAAGAGTAACCAAACTTTTGTCAACGTCATGACCTCCCTTTCTCCAAATTTCAAAAGACCGAATCTATCCACGTCAGGATTAACACACCTTACCAATCCGGTAACAAACCTGTCCACGTTAGGACGCCCACTTCTGAAGAAATCCCGTCATTCTAGGAATAGATTGTCCACGTCAGGACTTAGCTCTTCAATGATCCTCACCCACAAACTTCTTAGCACTGACGCGACAGCGACTTTGAGATGAACTCTACTGGGGATGTCTGAAAACCGACTATCGGACACCTGCTTCGAAATTCTGATTCATGCGACTCGTTGATGACAAACGAACTCTGCTTGGGGATAAGAAGACACTTATCCTGGCCACTCTGGCTGGGGAAGATAAGATGCATTTGCATAAATGACTTTGCTGGAGACAAAGAGAGTTTTATCATGACAACTCTGTGGGGGAATACCGCCGAAACTGACATTATCATTGAATATCTCCTGCCGAAATCTTGACTGTTTGGTGATTTATTTGAGCAAGAGCTCTCTCCACCTGAACTACTAGAGTACAGAAACTGCTTCAGCCAAAATAAATGCTGGGAGGATAACGTCGACTCGCCGGGGATAGCCTGATGCTACAAAGTTATTCCAGCAAAATAAATGCTGGTAGGATGAAGTCGACCCTGCTGGGAAGTTGGGAACTCAAACCACACGTCTTGTTGAAGTAACCCCCTGCTGGGGAATGTAACTCAAACCAAATACCTTGCGGGGTAACCCCCTGCTGGGGAATATAACTCTGCTGGGGAATAGCAGATGCACCTGGTATGATTGATCTTTCTGCTGGAACGTGAACTGATATCACCAGTATCTCTGACAAAATAAATGACAGGAACCGCCATCAACTCTGCTTTGGAGAGTCTTGACCTTCGAATTCCACTGGAAGGAAAGAACATTTGCTGAAAGGAGAACTCCTCTGGGGATGGCTGGATTCTCCTGGGGAAAATTAACTGACTCCGCCGGGGGAGAGTGCATGACCCTGCGGGGGGAGATGAACCTGTCTGAATACAGCCTTACGATCTCGGGATCACCAAACTCTGCTGAGGACGAGTAACTTCTCTGGAGCACGTCCTTTGGATAAGCTACGGCCAGCTGGAGAATTCTATCCTTCTTCAGGAAGAACATGCCTGACCTGCGTGGGGATCAAGCCTTTCACTATTGCAATCTTTTGATCACCTTCCTCGTACGGTTATGAAACCTGCAACAACACAAACAAGACACGACAAGCCTATGCAATCGAATCAATTCAGGTTAGTGACGTTACACTCAGTTAATTCAAAGCTTTAACAATTGTTGGCAAGGGCCAGTGATGTTATACTCATGCTAGCTTCAATAAACTTAGGCGTTTTATCATGCGCAGAACAGTAAAGAACAGGCGTCAAGTACTGAATAACACATTTTCATTGATTGGGCCCCTGAATGGGCGGAGTTTTTCGTACACGGGATGTAACTCCTGAAAAGAGGAAGCTACGCAAAGCAAATATACAAGTATGCAAGTATTCACAAGAAGCATAAATATTGACAAATTAAATTTTGTACACATGTCGGCAACTGGATGGAGATGAACACCACGAACTGATCCTCCCATGACTCGTCCGACTCTAATGCTTTCCCGGTATCCGTCTTCTGAAGAGGTTGTATCCGATAACTGACTCCTCAACCATATTCTCCCACACTGATGCTCATTGAATACCAAATTTGGACCGCAGTCATTTGCTTTTCTCATCCCTAACTTTTGCGTGAACCGCCCTTTACGGGTTTTCAGTTCACCGGGATACCCCTTTTTGCCGAAGCCGCCCAGTGTAGGTTTTCGACTTCGCGGGTGTACATTCTTTCAATTTTATCCCTAACTTTTGCCCGAACCTTTCATTCTGTTTTTGGTTCGCCAGGATGCCCCATTTTTGCCTGGACTCTCTTTTTTCTGTCCAGCGGGTCTATTTTAAGCAAAGTATTTTTTAACTGCGTCCGAATTCACAGGTGACGCAAAGTCTTCCCCGTCCATGGTGGACAACAATAAAGCTCCTCCTGAAAAGACCTTACTGACAACGTATGGCCCTTCGTAGTTGGGGGTCCACTTGCCCCTGTGATCTGCTTGCGGCGGGAGAATCCTTTTCAGCACAAGGTCGCCCGTCTGAAAGCTTCGCGGAAGTATCTTCTTGTCGTACGCTTTCTTCATTCGTCTTTGGTATAAACGACCGTATGCCAGAGAAGCTAGCCTCTTCTCATCCATCAAACTCAGTTGGTTCAACCTGTTCGTTACCCATTCTGCCTCGTCCAGCTGAACATCTCGCAATACCCTCAGAGAAGGGATCTCCACTTCCAATGGTAATACCGCTTCCATTCCGTATACCAACGAGAACGGAGTTGCCCCGGTTGATGTGCGTACCGTCGTACGATAACCGTGCAAAGCGAAAGGTAGCATTTCGTGCCAATCCTTATACGTCACCACCATTTTCTGGACTATCTTCTTGATATTCTTATTGGCCGCTTCGACAGCGCCATTCATCTTGGGTCGGTAAGGGGAGGAGTTGTGATGTTCGATCTTGAAATTCTGACAGAGCTCCTTCATCATTTTGTTGTTCAGATTAGAACCATTATCCGTGATTATCCGCTCGGGAATCCCATATCGGCAAATGATATCTCTCTTGATGAATCTAGCCACCACTTGCTTCGTTACATTTGCGTAAGACGCTGCTTCCACCCACTTGGTGAAATAATCGATTGCTACGAGGATGAACCGATGCCCGTTAGAAGCCGTCGGCTCGATCTTTCCAATCATATCGATTCCCCACATCGAGAATGGCCATGGAGATGACATCACATTTAAAGGACTCGGAGGCACATGTATTTTGTCAGCATATATTTGGCACTTGTGGCACTTTCTTGCAAATTTGAAACAATCAGTTTCCATCGTCAGCCAAAAGTATCCTGCCCGCAGCAGTTTTCTCGTCATAGCATGCCCGCCAGCATGCGTACCAAAGGCACCTTCGTGAATTTCCTCCATGAGAAGCTTTGCCTCCTTCTCGTCCACACAACGCAACAACACCAAGTCGTGGTTTCTTCTGTACAAGACGCCATCCGGGTTCAAATAGAAATTACCCGCTAATCTCCTGAGAGTCTTCTGATCTTGACTGGATGCCCCAGCCGGATACTCTTTATTCTTCAGGAAATTAAGGATATCAAAATACCACGGTTTGTCATCAGACGCTTCATCAATAGCAAATACATAAGCTGGCCTGTCCAACCGAGAGATAGTGATTTGGGGAGCTTCGTTCCAGAAATTGACCTTGTACATGGAAGACAAGGTGGCAAGGGCGTCAGCCATTTGATTTTCTGCCCGTGGCACGTGATGCAATTCAACTTTGTCGAAGAAAGGCAACAATCTCCTTGCATAATTCATGTAATGTATCAAATTGAGCTGCCGTGTCTCCCATTCCCCTTTGATCTGATTCACCACCAGAGCTGAGTCTCCGTATACGTCTAAATGTTTGATTCGCAAATCAATGGCTTCTTCAAGCCCCATTATACAAGCTTCGTATTCGGCCTCATTGTTGGTAACAGCAAAGGTCAATCGGGCAGTAAACGGGATGTGCGACCCGTGCGGCGTAGTGATAATTGCCCCTATTCCGCTACCGTAAGCATTCACAGCTCCGTCAAATATCATCTGCCATTTAGACCCCGGCTCTGGTCCTTCGTCTGGTAACGGCTCTTCGCAATCCTTCATCTTGAGATACATGATATCCTCGTCAGGAAAATCAAATCTCATCGATTGATACTCTTCAATAGGCTGCTCCGCCAGATACTCAGACAACACACTCCCCTTTATTGCCTTTTGCGAGACGTATTGAATATCATATTCAGTCAAGATCATCTGCCACCGGGCAATTCTACCTGACAACGCCTGCTTTTCAAATATATATTTGATTGGATCCATCTTCGAGATGAGCATGGTTGTATGATTCAGCATGTACTGCCTCAAACGCTTGGCGGCCCAGGCTAGCGCGCAACAAGTTTTCTCCAGCATTGAGTATCGAGATTCACAGTCTGTAAATTTCTTACTCAGATAATAGATTGCATGCTCTTTTCTCCCCGTCTCGTCGTGTTGACCGAGAACACAACCCATACTCCCCTCAAGAACCGTCAAATACATTATCAAGGGTCTCCCTGCCACTGGGGGTATCAAAATAGGAGGCTCCTGCAGATACTTCTTTATTTTGTCGAACGCCTTTTGACAATTATCGTTCCACGTTACAGCTTGATCTTTCTTTAGCAACTTGAATAATGGTTCGCACGTAGCAGTCAGGTGAGATATGAACCGAGCAATGTAGTTCAATCTCCCTAAAAACCCGCGCACCTCTTTCTCTGTTTTAGGCGTCGGCATTTCTTGGATCGCTTTTATTTTAGCAGGATCGACCTCTATTCCTCTTTCGCTTACGATAAACCCCAGCAGTTTACCCGATCTCACCCCGAAGGTGCATTTGTTAGGGTTCAGCCTCAGCCTGAACTTCCTAAGCCTTTTAAACAACTTCAACAGATTCACCAGATGCTCTTCCTCCGTCTGGGATTTGGCAATCATATCGTCAACATAAACTTCGATCTCTTTATGCATCATGTCATGAAAGAGAGTTGTCATCGCACGCTGATATGTTGCCCCAGCATTTTTCAAACCAAAGGGCATCACTTTATAGCAAAATGTTCCCCAAGGCGTTATGAAAGTAGTCTTCTCCATATCCTCTGGCGCCATTTTAATTTGATTATAGCCTGAAAAGCCATCCATGAAGGAGAATACAGAGTATTGAGCAGTATTATCGACTAATACGTCAATATGAGGAAGTGGAAAATCGTCTTTTGGGCTTGCTTTATTCAAATCTCTATAATCCACGCACATTCGAACCTTGCCATCTTTCTTTGGCACTGGTACGATGTTAGCAACCCATGAAGGATACTTCGTCACAGCCAGGAACCCAGCGTCCCACTGTTTCTGAACCTCCTCTTTAATCTTCATTGCCATATCTGGGCGAGTTCTGCGAAGTTTTTGTTTGACAGGCGGGCAGTCTTCTTTCAGTGGCAGACGATGCACAACCATATCTGTATCGAGCCCTGGCATATCTTGATACGACCAAGCGAATACATCATTATACTCTCGGAGCATTTCAACCAGTTTTCGCTTGATATCACTCTGCAGTGCGGCTCCGATACGAATATTTTTCTCAACCCCTTCCGACCCCAAATTGATAATCTCGATAACCTCGTCGTGAGGCAGAATGGCTCTTTCCTCTTGCTTCACCAACCAAGACAGTTCTTCAGGAACGTCGCTATCTTCAACAACCTCTTCTTCGGTCTGGAATACCGGGTGCTCGAAGTCGGGACGAGTCATAGGTGGTTCAAGGATGTCATCTGAAAATGTTATCCTGCAAAAGAAAGGGTTAAGTGCTTCAAAATGCGTATACAGCGGATAACCACATTGCCATTTTATTGAAAAATACAAAACAAGAAAGACAGGGATTACGGTATTTACACATGAAAAAAACGCCATTTATTTAATGATTAACAAAGCAATGTTTATAACAACACAGCCCTAAGCAAATCCTGATGCCCCGGGCACGACATCAGATTATTCAACAATTAATAAAGCAAAGCATTACTGTTTAAAAGTCACAGGAACAAGCTCCTGAATGGACCAGTTGCATAGTCCTTGTCCTGGCGTGCTTGGCTGAATCCAGGCATCCATATCACAGTCGCTGTCCCCTTCATCGGATTCTGAAGCAGCATTGACAGATTCATGGCATACTCCACTGGCAGAGATGGTGATTGACTTTCTGAAATGAGGGGCCCCCACGGAAGGAGTTGATGACGACGGTCGGTACCCCAGTCCGAACCGATCCATTTTCACCGGAATGTCCAATACTTTGCCCCAGCCCGTGGCTTCTCCTGCCTTCACTAGCGCTTGAGCCTCTTTATACGAAGAGACGGCTATCTCTGGCACTCTGCTTGGCCCGGGACTCTTGTCCTTAATGCGCAAACCTTCGAATGCTTGGCATGGCGTCTCGTGGATCTCCCCGTCGACTTCCACATATTTAAACGAAGATAAATGACTGACCAGGATGTCTTCTTCTCCGCACACGGTGACTACACTGTCTCCGACCATATACTTTAACTTCTGATGCAGGGTTGACGTAACTGCCCCCGCCCCATGAATCCAAGGTCTTCCCAGCAAGCAGCTGTACGCAGGCTGTATATCCATGATATAAAACTCCGTTGCAAACACTTCCGGCCCCACTTGCAGAGGCAATGTGATCGATCCGAAGACTGTTCTCCGCGTGCCGTCAAACGCTCTGACCACCAAATCACTTGGTGTGCACAAAATTCCTCGAACATCCAGCTTCATCATAGCCTTCTTAGGCAGCACATTCAAAGACGACCCGGTGTCAACCAATACGTGCGACATTGTCGACCCTCTGCACTCAACGGATACATGTAATGCCATATTATGATCCCTTCCTTTCGGAGTCAAGTCGAAATCAGTAAAGCCCAGACTGCGGCCTGCATTTACGTGTGCTAATACTCCTTCTAGCTGGTTCACGGAGACATCCTGGGGTACAAAAGAAGTGTCCAGGACTTTCAGCAAAGCGTTTCGGTGAGCTTCCGAACACAACAGCAATGACAGAATAGATATTTTGGATGGCGTTTGCTGCAGATGCTCCACGATTTTATAGTCGCTCTTCCGAATTAAGCGCATGAATTCTTCGACATCCTTAGATGCTGCTTCTTTTTCATTTGCCTGAGCCGGAACATTTTCCACCGCTTTCCCCTTTCCTTTCGCTATCCTTTCGGCTTCTACTTCAGGAGATATAAAGATTCTGCCGCTTCTTGTCATGCCTCCTGAGCCCACAACATTATCCACAATCTCCGCCGACTGCTTATTGACATCGATCTTAATCCCGTCACAATACACCTCTAGCCCATATGACCATGGGACTGCTCTCGTGTTCTCATACGGGATTGGCCCGGCTTTAGTTATAGTAATCGGTGGTCGCTGAGCTGGTGCTGAAATAGTGATCGTCTTCCTAGGAATTGTCACTGTGGCAACATCACTCCGATTATCCACTACTGCCCCTGCCGGCTCATCAGTTGCTGTTCTATCAAACTGCAATACACCTTCATCAATCAAGGCCTGAATGCCTTTCTTCAGATCCTCACACCCCCCAGACAGGGCCCAACAATCTAAGCAGTACTCATTACAACCCGGGTAAACACCTCCTTGCAACAGTCGGCTTTTTATTTTGCTCAGCGGCGTCTTTAAATCCTCAACATTCATAATCAGATTCAGACCTTCCTCAGTCAGCACGGCATTCGCCCCATGATTAGGCATGGGTTTCTGGACTATATTCGCACCGGTCGTTCCGAAGTTGATAGACTTGTTGTCCAAGAGATCCTGCACAACGTGCTTAAAAGCATGACAACCTTCTATATCATGGCCCGGGGCCCCAGAATGAAACTCACAGCGTCTATTCGCATCATAGCCGAACGGGGGAGTTCCCGTTATCGGTGCCAAGGTTCTTTTCTCCACCAGATTCAATCCCAACAAGGTCTGCAATAAATCAGCGTAGTTAGAGGGAGGCTTCTCGAACACCCTTCTCGGCTTGCCACCCTGGAATTTTCTCTGAGCTTGCTGTGCCCCCTGCTGAGGCTGCTGCTGCTGTGGCATTGGTTGCTGCTGAACCTGTTGTTGCTGAATTGGTTGCTGTTGATAAGGAATAGTGACACTCGACACTTGCTGCTGCTGACGATATTGATTTCTTCCCCTGCCTCGGCCTCGGCCTCGGCCTCCAAATACAGCACTAGCTTCGCCCTGACGGCGCCCACCATAAGCTTTCCTATTACTGCCAGATGCAGCTAACTCATCGACTTGGAACTTTCCTTGCTTAATGTTCCGCTCAATCTTTTCACCCATCAGAATCAGGTCTGAAAAACTAGCCAGAGACGTATGAAACAACATATCATGAAACAGCCCGGTGAATGTACCAACAAACATGTCGTTCATTTCTTTATCTTCGACAGGAGGACGGACCCTGGCAGCCATATCGCGCCACCTTTGCGCGTACTCTTTAAAACTCTCCCCTTTCTTCTGCGAAAGCCCGGCCAACTGGACCCGATTGGGTGCCAGGTCACTGTTATATTTGTAATGGGCTACGAACGCCTCTGCTAATTGCTTCCAAGTCTTGATATCAGTGGGCTCCAACCCCATGTACCACTCTAAGGAAGGACCCGATAGGCTATCCTGAAAGAAATGCATGAGCATTCTTTCGTCAGTGGAGTATGCAGACATCTTTCTGTAATAAGCTCGTACATGAACCTTCGGACATGTATCTCCTTTGTACTTATCGAACGCAGGCGCTTTGAACTTGATTGGCACCCTCAGCCCAGGTACCAAGCCCATTGTTGCCATGTCCAGTCCTACAGCACTCTGATTTAGGACTCCCTTCATTTGCTCTTCCAGCATTCTAATCTTTTGAGAATCATCCATCGGCCCTTCAAAACCCCCTCCAGAGAAGGCGTCTTCCTGCTGATCCTCTTGCCACATACCGTTTCCAGCCCCGTATCCATCATATGCATTATTACGTCCAGCTCTGACCTGATTCATCCCCGGAACTCGGCCTCTGTTGCCATACCCTTGAACACCTCCAGCAGGACCTCCAGCCATAAAACCAGCACCGTTTCCGTTTCCAAAACCTCCGTAGCCCTGATTGACCATACCATAACCATCTTGCCCAAAGCCTTGAGCATTAAAGCCATACTTGCCAGTATTGTCGAATCCCTGATCGTTGAATCCGAACCCAGTATTGACAAAGCCATTACCTCCGAGATTATCTCCCACATTGACATCACCCAGCCCAGCGTTATGGACAGCAGTTTCATTTCCAACTCCGACGTTACCATTCACAGCAGCGGTAGCGTTGTTGACGTTAGCAGCATTCACATTGACGACAGGCGGAGCCACTGGCGTTGGAGTGCCATCTCCATGAGCAGTATCAACCCGGACAGACTGATGATCTTCGTTACCATGACCAGCGTTGCGAGCCAATAGAGGCTGGACCATGGCCTGCAAATTCTCTTGCCCTTTTGCTATAGCCTCCATGGTCTGCATGAAGAGGGCGAGCTTCTCGCGTACATCCTGCATCTCATTCTGAATCTGGTCCATGACTTTCCGACAGTTGGATCGTGTAGAATAGCGGTGCGGATGTTGATCTGGAATCCTGTTAAGTACCTGAATCAAAGCAGGAGATAAGACACCATTCATATATTACCTGTTATGCAAGATGAATATGAATGCAATGCAATGTGTCTGTGCATTAGGGAAGTTCATTCCCCCAGTTCTAGTGCGAAGGTGCCGGTGCAGTGACAGTGTTGACAATAAGAATACCGGAGCTGAATCATAGAAAGCCTCGTATATTGCAGAGAGAATCAATAAGCCCAGGGTACAATATCAGTGAGAGTACAAAGATGGCATGACCTCAACCAACAATCCTGGTGATGGTCAGCACTATGCAAATAAAGCATACAAATAATGGAATGATCAAATCCTCCCAAAAGTCTGGTACTCCTCTATCAACTTCTTGGTCTCCGGATGGCTTGGTCGATCGAGCAGCCCTTCAACAAGCTGGTTTCTCTTCTTAAGAACACGGCGTACGTCTTCAGCAGTTTCTTCCCATGCCGCTTCTCCGAAGCAATCTTCTAACTTTCGCTTCTGGGACACTGCTTCATCTCTGGATTTGATTGCCTTGTTCAGTGCATGCTGGACACTATACCGGTTCATCACTTCCTCCTCACACTTCTTGATGCTAGACTTCAACTTCTCCTCGAGGTCGGAAATTTGCTGCTTTAGCTTATCTTCCCTCTGCTTGTTGTTGGTGAGAGTAGCATTCCAAGTCTTATTGCAAGAAGATATCTCTCGGTGTGCTGCGTCAAGCGCCTTCTTTTTGGCTTCCAGCATGTCATGGGAGCTTCTGAACTCTTGCCCCAGACGTTCGCGCCTTTTCTTTTCCTCGGTCAACTCAGCTCCTAACCGGTTTACTAGCTCAATCTGTTGTTGGAAAGCATATACGGCCTTGTTCTTCTCGCTGCGTGCCTGGGCTAACTCCTGCTCTAACCCTTCATTAATCTTCATCAAGGCTTCTTTCTCCCTCACAACCTGTTCATATGCTTCTCTAGAAACAGTAGTCGGCTCTTCTACCGGAATAGGAACAAGAATTGGTGCCTCTGGAAATGGCATCTTCAACTGACTAGCCCTCTCTTGAATCCAAGCTCTATAAGGTGCATAGGCCTGACAGTCATTCTTTCCTAACAACGGCTTCCCTTTGCGGTTAATACGCGTCCAGGCATGTCGCAACTTGGCTAATAACTCCCCCTTCACGTCACCGGTGAAGTACAGAGATTCCTGTACTTCTTCCTCTTGAGGTGGATTCTTCAGCGCATATCCGAACTGGCGAATGAATAGAGAAGGGTTGTAATTGATACACCCTTTTCTTCCTATCAATGGCACATTAGGGTACCCAGCACAGCTAAAGATGAGCTCAGATCCCAACAGGTCTCTATCAAACCACTCCATATCTTCCGACGATAGCCTCATCAAGCGTTCAGGCCAACCAACTGGAATTGTAGTCTCTGCAGCAGATCCTCTCTTAGGAAGGTGACTCTCAGACCACATACTCAACAAGGGTACACAAAGATGAACATTCTTCCCTCTTCCCTTCTCGTTCTTGTAATGCAGTGAGTGGTAGAGATCTCCGAGTAAGGTAGGTACAGGATTACCAGCGGCAAACAAGTAGAAAGCATCGAAGTCCACAAAATCCGGTATATTGGGGAATAGTACTATGCCATAGATGCACAAGGCCAACACAGCATTGAAAGCAACCCAGCACCCATTCTTAGCATACTCTTGGGCTTTACCAACTAAGAACTGAAATGAGAAGCCTGGAACTCCACGGGAAACAGTAGTCACAAGTTCAGAAGCATCAACATGCAAGGCTTTTGCCAATTCCTCCGGCTTAGGTTTGGTATCATAATGAATGAATGGAACCTGGTTCTGCACGGGCAGCTCAACATACTCAGCGTATTCCTCCAAGGTTGGTCCCATAATAAAGTCAGAGAACGTGAAACACCTCAAAGCAGGGTCATAGAATTGCATCAAAGCATGCAGCCCATCTAACTCTACCTCTGTAGGTTTGCACACCAATCTCAATAATCTACCATAGCTCATCCGGAAACTCCTACGAACACTCTCATCAGCAAGAGAGATCAACCCCAGTAAAGGAACAATATCAGGCGTAGGCAATTTGTAAGCAACTGTTCTCCTTAAGCTAGTCATGATCAAACACTCAGAAGTCCGGGCACTAGAACTAGGGAAATGCAAATGCACCTGCAGCACAGACACACGTTAGTGAAATGCAAATGATAATGGATATGCAAGGATGCAATGCAAGTAACATTCAACAGGGACCAAAGCTGCAGCTGAATAGCCTAAACCCAATCAAGAAAGGTCACAGATAGACCATCCAGAAGTCACCAAACCATGGTCTCAGATAGACCTAGAATAAAACTCCAACACTGGTCTCTGACAGACCTCAAACCATAACTCACTGGTCTCTGATAGACCTCAAATCCCATCTAACTGGTCTCTGACAGACCTGAGAACACACCTCCAAATGGTCTCTGACAGACCTCAGAATACATCTCTAACTGGTCTCTGACAGACCTCATAATACATCTCCAAATGGTCTCTGACAGACCTCAGAACAAATCTCCACATGGTCTCTGGCAGACCTCATAATACATCTCCATAAATAACCCGGATCTCTGATCAAGAAATAACCGGTAATCTGGAGGTCTAGTTACCTGCATAACCCTGAATCCCCTCACAGGTGGGTGGCCCTATAACTGGCACAAGGTACGGCATCCTATGCGGTCGTCGGCGTCACAGACTTTCAGGGTTGATGATACGATTCCCAGAAGGAGTGGCATCATCAATTCCTGAAGAGGCCTCACTCAGCCAACTTCCAAATGATCGGTCCCCAGAGTCGACAATCCAACTAACCAGCAACCCACGCCAACCAAAGGAAGGGGCAGGAGGCCAACCAGAGGAACCTCGTCTGAGTGTAGATTTCATGGGACACCAAAGCAAGCAAAGCAAGCGGGCGCCCACTAATTTCTACTCTAATTCTAGGTGCACTCAAGCCCAGGTCCGGCTTATCTCTCAATATCAGAACACCCGTCACACCCCAGATACAGCAATAATAAACAATATATATAAAGCTGAAAATACAAGGTTAGAAATATACAATAACTCCATACAAAATCCTCGACGGGAAAACAAGCGTTAGGATTGACTCTCTCAAGGGACGTTGGATCCCAAATGCATAAGAACCATCGCAGTCCTTAGCAGCCAGGGGACGTTGGATCCCCAGCAGAGTCGCCAGCTGTCGCTACTGCGAAAATCGGCGCCGGCTGAACAGAAGAGTCGCCACCGTGCGTTATTTATCCCACGGGAGGGAAAGGAAACGCTCAGAGTAAACCTCGCACAACACGGGAAAGGTATGGTCGTCGCAACCAAAACCTGGATTCGGGAGTCGGTTACGCAAGGGGAAGGTATTAGCACCCCTCACGTCCGTCGTACTCGACGGGATCCACGCTTGTTTTCGGGTACGGATTGTTATTCTATCTAAACTATAGGTCAAGGGTTAAAAAGAAAATAAAATGACTCGGCAAAGTATCGCACTTTATGCCTACGTATTCCCATCTGGAACGAGAAATCAGAGTCAACGTAGTTCGCCTACCTACGGGAAAGGAGGGGAAGGTTGCTCGCTAGGATATCGCATCCTATGCCTACGTACTTTCACACAGCATGAAAGATCAGAGCAAACGTAGTTCGGGCCACGTACGACACAAGTCTGTCTTGGTTGATTTTATTCCTTCTGAAAAAGGTTTTTTTTGATTAACAGTCCAAGAGGACAAAAATGACGTTTTGATGAGTTCACATTCTTTTACGGAAGAAGTGTCTTTTATTGCGTTTGAAATCTTTATGTGTTTTTCTGTTTGTTTTGAGGAAGAAGAGACAGAACTCTAACCTACGGTTGCGAAGGGAGACAAGCTATCCTAATGTTATCATGCATGGGTTAAGACCTAGTGTCTATCATGCTCCTCTCTTGCACAGAGAGAAACAGAGATCCTACGGGATAGGCAGAAACAGAAACAATATCAGATATATACAGTAAAACAGTAAAATGCATGGATGCAACAATACAAGCGAGGCAAGGGAGTCCCACTCAACCTCGAACCTAGAAAACAATAGGCAAAAGTGAACAGACTTCACTCTCAACCCAGCAGGGTAAACAGCAAACAATACAGTTCAGGAAACCAATCAATACACCAACAGATGAAATACAGCAGAAGCAACAGCATCAGCAGCTCTGAATCAACAACTGGCTTCAAGCAATCTCCAATCAGCTACAGGCTTCAACAAGCATCAATCTCCATCTTCATGGTCTTCAGGCAAGGGCTTTGATCATCAGTCTTCCATCTGCAATGGCTTTTCTTCATGCTCAAACCTCCAGGATGAGGGATTAGCCACAAGAGTGAATTGGGTGTTAAGCAATCAGCTGACTACCAAAGGTGGTGAACAGACTGCTTCTAACACAAGAGACATTTTCTCTCAAGAGTTCTGTCTCATAGACACCATCACCAAGCCTTCCAAAGGAAGGGGGTGAGTGTCTTAGAGAGACTCTGAATCACAGAGAAGAATGGATGCAGACAAGGCAATCCATGTTTGAGAAACAATCATTCTAATCTAGAGCTCTGCCTAGCTCCTAAACCCTAGTCTCCTCAGCATCTGCCAGCAAGAAACTCCTCCTCAACTCTGACAGTTGATCTTCAATCTTTTGAATCTTCAATGGCTTCATCTCCACAAATCTTCAGCTTCCCCAGGGCCCAGACAAACCCAATACCCAAACAAACAATCAATAAACCCCAGAGGGCACACCACACCAGACAGCAGATATACAAACAGTAATAATATCAGTAGGGGAATCCTAACTGTTCTCTAAGGGATCTAATAGCTACCCATAGCCCATATAGTCCCATAACTAATTTATTCAAACCCTAAATCCTAAGGGAAATGAAATCAAACTCCTAAGTTGTCACCTAAAAACCCTAGTTTTATTCATGATATTCAAGCATTTATTAATCACCTAAAACTAACTCCTAAAAAAGGGAACTAAAATATTTCTATAAGCCTAATATCTCATCTAAACAATATGAAAATAATGATCAAAAAATATTAAAGCATGTGAGAGAACAAAAATCATAAAAATAATGCATGGAATGAATCTATTTATTATGACATTTATTTAGAAAATATGAAAAAAATATGAAATAAAACTAAAAATGAAAATTTATTTTCCTATAAGATTCTAGACATTTTAATGAAAACATGGTAAAAAGAATGAACTAAAAAGCATTTTTTATGAATTATTTATGAATTTTCAAAGATTAGTAAAAATTAAAATGAAATAAGAAATAAAATGAATTAAAATGAGGGAGGGGGGTTAGAATAGTAGGCGCGCTCAGTTCAGTCCAGGATGGGCCTCCTAAAGGGGGGTGCTGGTAGCGCTTTGGACAAGGCCCAGAAACAACCCAGAGTTCCACACACGCTGGGGGGTGAGAAAAGTGTAGAAATCACGTGAGAAAAATGGTTTTGGGCTCACACGGGGGTGGGAATAACAATCCAACTCAGGCCCGCCCGTTTCAATTAATGAAACGGTGCGTTTAGGGCCAGGGTAATCTCCCTCCAATTTTCAGATTGAATGTAGGCCCTTGGATCACTCTAAAAGTCAAGAGTCTTACACTCATTGGACAGCTAGGATTATCTCTTCTTCCTCATTCAACCTGAACCTAGGGTTTCTGCCACCATGGAAGCCATGCACGAGCAACCTTCTTCCTCTCTGTTCTCCATCTACACGCAGCCAATCCACACGATGTGAACATGAAATCTGCTCCAAATCTCTCCCTCTACAAGCTTAGGGCATCAATTCGTCTTGAAACTCACCACATCAACAAACACGATTGGATCAACATTCGGTCTCCATTGAAATGCACTGATATGCATCATCACCAATCTCAATCAAACTTAGTCTAAATAAACTACACCTAATGGAGATCAACACATGCTATCGAGCCACAATTATAACACCCTAATCTAAGAGATATTGATCTTAACAGTTCATTGCACCTGCTCACAACCATCACCAAACCTCTCCAAATTCATCTAAACTAATCTCCTAACCACCTAGATTGCATCTAAACTAACAAAATCAGGTCTAACTAACTGGATCGAACAGTTTGAATGAAAACTTACCTTGTGAGAAATCTTGAAAAACAGCTATGGAAGATGTGGATCTGAAGCTTCTAGGTGTTGGATCTTGATCTATCTTTGGTGTATGTGATTCTGTATGCAATATTCTGGTGATTCCTTGCTTGAATTTTGCTGTCCAACAGAATTTGCAGTTTTGAGGTTCTTGAAGATAATGCACGAAAATGAATCCTAACCACCAAGTCTTTGCTTCAATTATGATCTATGATGATGATTGAATAAGATTGAATTGAAGTGGATGAAAATTGGTGAGGAATTTGTGAGATTTGGAATGAAACTTCAATGAAAAGTATGAGAGAAATTTGTGAAAATCTTGGTGCAAATGAGGCCAACCCTTGCCAAATTCTCCTTTCATGAATATATAGACCCCAAATGAACATTCTAGATCCATCTTGCACATTCCCTTGTTTTCAAACTTTGGCTCATTTTTGATTATGTTTCTTAAATGATAAGCAACCATGGATAACTTCATTTTTTCCTTCTAAACTCAAAAAAGTGGGTGAACCATTGTTCTTAGAATTGTTTTTCCATTCAAAATCATATATTGGAAGTCTCCATTTGGACTTGTAAATCTCCCAAACCATTTTCCAACTTGAAATTATTCACTTTATAAGCCTTTTTAGTTCATATTTTGACCAATCATGCAACTCCATGCTATGAGCTTCTCCAATAACTTGTGACCTTCTTTCTAGACTTAAAATCCCATTTGGAGCAAGTTTGATGTTGTAAGTTTTTTCATTTGAGGCCTCCTTGTATGAGTTTTGGGTATAGGTTAAAATGACCTGTAATTCACAAATGCCCAAAATACCCTTTGCTTGTCAAGACCATAAGTTGAGTTCTCCACATCATATGAAGGCATGCCATACCATTCTAGAAAGCTAAGACAATGAGGAACAATTCTTATGTTGACCAAGAATTCATTTGAAATCTCCTTGAGGGGCAAAACTAGCTTGGAAGTCAAGTCACTTTCACAGACAAAAGTTCAGACACCCCAGATGACCTGTAACTTGTAAGGACCATAACTTGAGTTCTATAAATCTCCTTGAGGTCTTCCACCACTCAAATTAAAGGTATTGAGATCCTCTACAAGTTTCATGTTGGCCAAGGAGCCATTTGAAGCTAGCATTTTGACTTATCTTGCTTGGAAATTTGACCTAAACTAGGGGATTTTACAGAGAAACCCTAATTTAGTAACTCCTCTTCTCCTTGATTTCTCTTGAATTCTCCTTGTCATATCTCCATATCCTTCTTCATATGTCAAATGTTGATCCCCACATCTCTCCAATAGACTTGAATGCCCTCTTAAGTCAGTCAATTGACCTAGGGTTGACCTAGGGTTGACCCAGATGAAACCCTAGTTGACTGTCTTCAACTGTAGCTCTTGTGCCTTCATCAATGACTTGTTTTCTTCTCCAAATGACTTTATAAATCTCTCAAGATGTCTAGATGCTCTCCATGCTTTCATTCACAGCTCACAACCCTCTTGTTGACCCTCAGATACCCTCAGCTAGGAGATGGGCTCAAGGCTTGATCTGCTGAACTCTTTGCTTTCAAATTCTTTCCTGATGACTTGAATGAGATTGAATTGGGATAATAACCTCTTGCTAGGCCTCTAGAGATGGAGGTAATGATTGGTCCCCTGTTGAATAACTTGCTATGCTTATGCTATGCAGATGGTTAGTCTATGTACATGACTCTATATGCAAATGCTAATGATGATGAAACATAAACCAAGGAATAAGGTTGAGCAAATTTTAGGGTGCAACAAGAGAGTATCAGATTCTGTCTCATTTCTAATCATCCAAGCTTAGTTACAGAACTCAAGCCATAAATTCTCACATCGAGGGGTTATCACATTGTTTAATCGAGTCTGTAATCGGGTTTGGAGCACTTGGGTAGAAATTAATCCTGCCGCCATTTTATTTCTGTCATTTACTTCCAGTTGTACCAAGATTTAAAGCCTCTCGTTTATAGCAGGTTTCTGTTTATTTATCTCCCTTTTATTTATCCGCTTTTATTTCTCGCACCATTTATTTATCGCACCCTTTACCGCACTTTATCTATTTTTTCCGCACTTTATTTACTCGCATTTATTTACCATGTCTATTTACTTTATCATGTCCGGCTAAATCTTAAAGGCTAGGATGCAAGGAATATAGTTATAATAGTATTCCATACGACTGTCGATAGAATTGCTTAAAAGGGTTATTTTGACTTTTAACACTTATTTTCTGCACTTAAAATTTGTTGGGTAAGATCGAAAGCCGTCCAACCTTTAGATAAATTAGGTTAGTTTTAACTGTTCAAAGGAAGCGAAAGCCCTTGGCTCAGTTAATTAGGAATCTTTAATGTTTAAGAAAACCAATTTTAAAACTGTTTTCGGACACATTTATGGATTTAAGGTCCGGTTCGCAAGAACCTCTTTTTGTTAGAAATTCCAGGTCAAAATACTTTTCAACTAAGTTAAGAAACTATATTTCTTAAAAGTAGGTTTGTTAATCCTAACGCAATACGCGCCTTTTTATAAGTGACAATAAGAGGGATCGATTAGGGATAAACTCGGTTCTGAATACACGAAAGTGACAGTTCCCGTTAAATTAGTTCTTTCCATGAGTAGAAAACATTACCCCATAAGGCATTCTAATTATACACATTTGGAATACTACGTAGCTATGTGAATTGCATATATGCTTGTTGTTTTATTATTGAATTTATTTTCGCACTTTACTTTTATTTCGCACAACTCAACCTGTTTGACTTGCCTTAGATAAACAATGTAACTCTAGCAAACAATTGATTAACGTTTGGTCTCTGTGGGATCGATAATCTTTTATATTACTCTGACACTATTCGTGCACTTGCGAGTCGAGCATCAATGACTTCTCTAGATATACCTGGACTTTCTTCTTAGTGCAGAAAAGTGAAGCTTTCAAGGCATTCAAGAAGTATGCAAAACAAATTCAGAATGAGAAATCACTCTCAATTGTCTCCATTAGAAGTGACCATGGTGGAGAATTCCAGAATGCCTTATTTGAAGAATTTTGAAAACAAAATGGAATATCACACAAATTCTCCGCACCAAGAACTCCACAACAAAATGGTGTCGCAGAAAGAAAGAACCGGTCGTTGGTAGAACTATCAAGAACTATGCTGAGTGATTCAAACCTTCCTAAATATTTTTGGGCAGATGCGGTAAACACGGCATGTTTTGTAAGTAATCGTGTCAACATCAAACCCATTCTCAAGAAAACCCCCTATGAACTCTTCAAAGGGAGAAAACCAAACATATCATTCTTTCACATCTTTGGGTGTAAATGCTTTGTCTTGAACAATGACAAAGATAACCTCGGTAAATTTGACGAGAAATCCGATGAAGGTATTTTTCTCGACTACTCTCTCTCTAGTAAGGCATTTAGAATTTTTAACAAAAGAACTTTTACTATTTAAGAATATATGCATGTCTCTTTTGATGAATCTAACCCCTCCAAGGAGGATGATATTATTGTTGTTGATGATAATGATGTAGTAGAAACCTCTCAAGATGATGCTCTGAATGATATTCCAAGTGATCAACCAAAACAACAACAAGATGATTCACAAAACAATGAAGAACATAATGATCTACCTAAAGAATGGAGGACTCATAGAGATCACCTGATCGACAAAGTCATTGGTGATATTAGTCAAGGTGTTGCAACAAGATTAAATCTCAAGGATGCTTTTCTGAACATGGCACTTATTTTTCAAATTGAACCAACCAAAATTGATGAAGCCTTAGGCGATGATCAATGGATAATAACTATGAAAAAATGCTTTGATTGTTGGTACATGTTTCGTGAATGGACATCCTTGTTTTGTATTATTTGATTTTGGAGCAATGCATTCTTTCGTGTCGATACAATGCATGAAGCGACTTGGCTTACAAGTGATTCCTTTGTCTCCTTCCATGGTGGTTACTACCGCCATGGATGATGTTGTCGAGACACCGTTGATTTGTGAAAATTTCTCGTTATCAGTGGATGGTAGAGTTTTCCAGATTGACCTTATCTATTTGCCACTTAAGAAATTTGATATGGTCTTGGGGATGGATTGCCTTTATGCTAATTTGATGTTTATAGGTTGGGAGAAGAAGTTAATCATCATTATGTCTTGTGAAGCTACTCTTAAGGACATATTAACTACTATTTTGGAAGGTACGGTTGGTATGGTCAATTTCTTATTTGAGAAGGAGAAGTTTTTTCTCTTAGTTCTCACCCAAGAGGCGAATGTCGACTTGAAGGTTTCACAAATTCCTACAGTTTGTGAGTTTCAAGAAGTTTTGTATGAGGATGTCACTTCTTTTCCCTTGGAGAGGGAAGTGGAATTCTCTATTGATATGGTATCGAGAATGGCTCCTATATCTGTTTCTCCGCATCGGATGGCACCACTGGAGTTAAGAGAATTGAAGGAACAATTGGAAGAGTTGTTGGCTAAGCATTTCATTCAACCTAGTGTTTCACCATGAGGGGCTCCAGTATTACTAGTAAAGAAGAAGGATGGGGGTATGCGGTTGTGTATTAATTACTTCTAGTTGAATAAAGTCACCATTAAGAACAAGTACCCTCACCCAGGATAGACGACCTGTTAGATCAATTGAAAGGAGCATGTGTGTTCTGGAAGATTGATTTACGGTCAGGTTACCATCAAATTCCTGTGAAGAATTCTAATGTGCCAAAGACTGCATTTAGGACCCGATAAAACCATTATGAATTTCTTGTGATACCTTTCGGTGTGACGAATGCTCAAGCTGTTTTTATGGATTACATGAATCGAATATTTCAACCTTACTTGGATCAACTTGTGGTGATCTTTATTGATGTAATTCTAATTTATTCTCGTACCCCACATGAGCACGGAGAACTCTAAGAATTGTTCTATCGGTGTTAGAGAAACAACTTTTTTCCAAGTTAAGATACTGTGAATTTTGGATGACAGAAGTGAAGTTTCTTGGTCATGTGATATCTCAGGGAGGTGTGGCAGTAGATCCCTCAAAGCTTGAAGTAGTGGTTAATTGGGAGAGGTCGAAGAATGCTTTTGAAGTCAGAAGTTTCTTAGGTCTGGAAGGTTATTATAGAAGGTTTATCAAAGGCTTTTCTCAATTGACTTTGCCAATGAATAGACTTACCCGGAAGAAGATTCTTTAGAGTTGGAATTCAAGTTATGAGCAAAGTTTTGCGAGTTTGAAGGAGAGATTGATGACTACTCCTGTTTTGATTATTTCTGATCCTAGTAAGCCATATGAAGTATTTTGTGATGCATCTAAGATAGGATTAGGGGGAGTTTTAATGCAGGGTGTTCAAGTCGTAGCTTATGCCTCTCATCAATTGAAGGCTCATAAAGAGAATTATCCAACTCATGATTTGGAGTTAGCAGCTGTTGTTTTTACACTTAAAGTGTAGCGTCATTACTTGTATGGAGTGCGTTTTGAAGTGTTTAGTGACCATAAAAGGTTAAAGTATTTGTTTGATCAAAAAGAGTTGAACATGCATCAAAGGAGGTGGATGGAGTATTTGAAGGATTTTGACTTTGAATTTAAGTATCACTTAGGTAAAGCGAATAAGGTGGCTGATGCGTTGATTCAAAAAGAAGTACATAGAGCCAAGTTGATGATGTGTGAGTATGCATTGTTGGAAAAATTTTGAGACCTTAATCTTCAATTTATTTAGACTTCGGATGGCGTGATAATGAGAAATTTGAATGCAAATTCCACTTTAAGGGAAGAAATCTAACAAGGACAAATGACGAATACGAAGTTGCAAGGGATGTTGGATCAACCGGGCTTCACTCTTCCCACAAATAGAGTTATTCTTTTTAATCAAAGGGTTTGTGTTCTGGATGATGTGGAGTTAAAAAGGAAGATTTTGGAGGAAGCTTATAGAGGTGCTTTTACCATACATCTCAATTCCTCAATGATGTATCCAGACTTGAAGAAGGACTATTAATGGTTCAGAATGAAAAGAGATATTGTGGAGTATGTGCCCAAATGTGTGGTGTTCCAATCGTGAAGATTGAGCACCAAAGATTGGGTGGTTTGTTGCAACCGTTAGAAATTCCGGTATGGAAATGGAATAGCATTTCAATGGATTTTGCGATTGGCTTACCTCGTATGCAAGGTGGTTATGATTCTCTATGAGTGAATTTTCATACAACAATAGTTATCACGTAAGTATCAGAATGGATCCTTATGAAGCTTTGTATGGAAGAAAGTGTAGAACACATTTGTGTTGGACGAAAGTTGGCGAAGAACAGATTCTAGGACCGGAAATTATGCAAGAAACTACGGAAAAGATAAGAATGATACGTGACAAAGTAAAAAAGGCACAAGATCGTCAAAAGAGTTATGCAGATAATCAAATGAGACTTTTAGAATTTGAGGAAGATGATCATGTATTTTTGAAGGTTACTCCAAGAATAAGATTGAAGTGGCCGTTTAAATTGCAAAAGTTAAGCCCGAGGTATGTGAGAGAGTATCAGATTCTGTCTCATTTCTAATCATCCAAGCTTAGTTACAGAACTCAAACCATAAATTTCACCTATTGTAAAGTGATAAACTTCTCACATCGAGGGGTTATCACATTGTTTAATCGAGTCTGTAATCGGGTTTGGAGCACTTGGGTAGAAATTAATCTTGCCGCCATTTTATTTCTGTCTTTTACTTCCAGTTGTACCAAGATTTAAAGCCTCTCGTTTAGAGCAGGTTTCTGTTTATTTATCTCCCTTTTATTTATCCGCTTTTATTTCTCGCACCATTTATTTATCGCACCCTTTACCGCACTTTATCTATTTTTTCCGCACTTTATTTACTCGCATTTATTTACCATGTCTATTTACTTTATCATGTCCGGCTAAATCTTAAAGGCTAGGATGCAAGGAATATAGTTATAATAGTATTCCATACGACTGTCGATAGAATTGCTTAAAAGGGTTATTTTGACTTTTAACACTTATTTTCTGCACTTAAAATCTGTTGGGTAAGATCGAAAGCCGTCCAACCTTTAGATAATTTAGGTTAGTTTTAACTGTTCAAAGGAAGCGAAAGCCCTTGGCTCAGTTAATTAGGAATCTTTAATGTTTAAGAAAACCAATTTTAAAACTGTTTTCGGACACATTTATGGATTTAAGGTCCGGTTCGCAAGAACCTCTTTTTGTTAGAAATTCCAGGTCAAAATACTTTTCAACTAAGTTAAGAAACTATATTTCTTAAAAGTAGGTTTGTTAATCCTAACGCAATACGCGCCTTTTTATAAGTGACAATAAGAGGGATCGATTAGGGATAAACTCGGTTCTGAATACGCGAAAGCGACAGTTCCCGTTAAATTAGTTCTTTCCATGAGTAGAAAACATTACCCCATAAGGCATTCTAATTATACACATTTGGAATACTACGTAGCTATGTGAATGCTTGTTGTTTTATTATTGAATTTATTTCCGCACTTTACTTTTATTTCGCACAACTCAACCTGTTTGACTTGCCTTAGATAAACAATGTAACTCTAGCAAACAATTGATTGACGTTTGGTCTCTGTGGGATCGATAATCTTTTATATTACTCTGACACTATTCGTGCACTTGCGAATCGAGCATCAATGGCTTCTCTAGATATACATGGACTTTCTTCTTAGTGCAGAAAAGTGAAGCTTTCAAGGCATTCAAGAAGTATGCAAAACAAATTCAGAATGAGAAATCACTCTCAATTGTCTCCATTAGAAGTGACCATGGTGGAGAATTCCAGAATGCCTTATTTAAAGAATTTTGAAAACAAAATGGAATATCACACAACTTTTCCGCACCAAGAACTCCACAACAAAATGGTGTCGCAGAAAGAAAGAACCGGTCGTTGGTAGAACTATCAAGAACTATGTTGAGTGATTCAAACCTTCCTAAATATTTTTGGGCAGATGCGGTAAACACGGCATGTTTTGTAAGTAATCGTGTCAACATCAAACCCATTCTCAAGAAAACCCCCTATGAACTCTTCAAAGGGAGAAAACCAAACATATCATTCTTTCACATCTTTGGGTGTAAATGCTTTGTCTTGAACAATGACAAAGATAACCTCGGTAAATTTGACGAGAAATCCGATGAAGGTATTTTTCTCGGCTACTCTCTCTCTAGTAAGGCATTTAGAATTTTTAACAAAAGAACTTTTACTATTTAAGAATATATGCATGTCTCTTTTGATGAATCTAACCCCTCCAAGGAGGATGATATTATTGTTGTTGATGATAATGATGTAGTAGAAACCTCTCAAGATGATGCTCTGAATGATATTCCAAGTGATCAACCAAAACAACAACAAGATGATTCACAAAACAATAAAGAACATAATGATCTACCTAAAGAATGGAGGACTCATAGAGATCACCTGATCGACAAAGTCATTGGTGATATTAGTCAAGGTGTTGCAACAAGATTAAATCTCAAGGATGCTTTACTGAACATGGCACTTGTTTTTCAAATTGAACCAACCAAAATTGATGAAGCCTTAGGCGATGATCAATGGATAACAGCTATGAAAAAATTCTTTGATTGTTGGTACATGTTTCGTGAATGGACATCCTTGTTTTGTATTATTTGATTGTGGAGCAATGCATTCTTTCGTGTCGATACAATGCATGAAGCGACTTGGCTTACAAGTGATTCCTTTGTCTCCTCCCATGGTGGTTACTACCGCCATGGATGATGTTGTCGAGACACCGTTGATTTTTGAAAATTGCTCGTTATCAGTGGATGGTAGAGTTTTCCAGATTGACCTTATCTATTTGCCACTTAAGAAATTTGATATGGTCTTGGGGATGGATTGCCTTTATGCTAATTTGATGTTTATAGGTTGTGAGAAGAAGTTAATCATCATTCTGTCTTGTGAAGCTACTCTTAAGGACATATTAACTACTATTTTGGAAGGTACGGTTGGTATGGTCAATTTCTTATTTGAGAAGGAGAAGTTTTTTCTCTTAGTTCTCACCCAAGAGGCGAATGTCGACTTGAAGGTTTCACAAATTCCTACAGTTTGTGAGTTTCAAGAAGTTTTCTATGAGGATGTCACTTCTTTTCCTCCGGAGAGGGAAGTGGAATTCTATATTGATATGGTATCGAGAATGGCTCCTATATCTGTTTCTCCGCATCGGATGGCACCACTGGAGTTAAGAGAATTGAAGGAACAATTGGAAGAGTTGTTGGCTAAGCATTTCATTCAACCTAGTGTTTCACCATGAGGGGCTCCAGTATTACTAGTAAAGAAGAAGGATGGGGGTATGCGGTTGTGTATTAATTACTTCTAGTTGAATAAAGTCACCATTAAGAACAAGTACCCTCACCCAGGATAGACGACCTGTTAGATCAATTGAAAGGAGCATGTGTGTTCTGGAAGATTGATTTACGGTCAGGTTACCATCAAATTCCTGTGAAGAATTCTAATGTGCCACAGACTGCATTTAGGACCCGATAAAACCATTATGAATTTCTTGTGATACCTTTCGGTGTGACGAATGCTCAAGCTGTTTTTATGGATTACATGAATCGAATATTTCAACCTTACTTGGACCAACTTGTGGTGATCTTTATTGATGTAATTCTAATTTATTCTCGTACCCCACATGAGCACGGAGAACTCTAAGAATTGTTCTATCGGTGTTAGAGAAACAACTTTTTTCCAAGTTAAGATACTGTGAATTTTGGATGACAGAAGTGAAGTTTCTTGGTCATGTGATATCTCAGGGAGGTGTGGCAGTAGATCCCTCAAAGCTTGAAGTAGTGGTTAATTGGGAGAGGTCGAAGAATGCTTTTGAAGTCAGAAGTTTCTTAGGTCTGGAAGGTTATTATAGAAGGTTTATCAAAGGCTTTTCTCAATTGACTTTGCCAATGAATAGACTTACCCGGAAGAAGATTCTTTAGAGTTGGAATTCAAGTTATGAGCAAAGTTTTGCGAGTTTGAAGGAGAGATTGATGACTACTCCTGTTTTGATTATTCCTGATCCTAGTAAGCCATATGAAGTATTTTGTGATGCATCTAAGATAGGATTAGGGGGAGTTTTAATGCAGGGTGTTCAAGTCGTAGCTTATGCCTCTCATCAGTTGAAGGCTCATAAAGAGAATTATCCAACTCATGATTTAGAGTTAGCAGCTGTTGTTTTTACACTTAAAGTGTAGCGTCATTACTTGTATGGAGTGCGCTTTGAAGTGTTTAGTGACCATAAAAGTTTAAAGTATTTGTTTGATCAAAAAGAGTTGAACATGCATCAAAGGAGGTGGATGGAGTATTTGAAGGATTTTGACTTTGAATTTAAGTATCACTTAGGTAAAGCGAATAAGGTGGCTGATGCGTTGATTCAAAAAGAAGTACATAGAGCCAAGTTGATGATGTGTGAGTATGCATTGTTGGAAAAATTTTGAGACCTTAATCTTCATTTTATTTAGACTTCGGATGGTGTAATAATGAGAAATTTGAATGCAAATTCCACTCTAAGGGAAGAAATCTAACAAGGACAAATGACGAATACGAAGTTGCAAGGGATGTTGGATCACCGGGCTTCACTCTTCCCACAAATAGAGTTATTCTTTTTAATCAAAGGGTTTGTGTTCTGGATGATGTGGAGTTAAAAAGGAAGATTTTTGAGGAAGCTTATAGAGGTGCTTTTACCATACATCTCAATTCCTCAATGATGTATCCATACTTGAAGAAGGACTATTAATGGTTCAAAATGAAAAGAGATATTCTGGAGTATGTGCTCAAATGCGTGGTGTGCCAATAGTGAAGATTGAGCACCAAAGATTGGTTGGTTTGTTGCAACCGTTAGAAATTCCGGTATGGAAATGGAATAGCATTTCAATGGATTTTGCGGTTGGGTTACCTCGTATGCAAGGTGGTTATGATTCTCTATGAGTGAATTTTCATACAACAATAGTTATCACGTAAGTATCAGAATGGATCCTTATGAAGCTTTGTATGGAAGAAAGTGTAGAACACATTTGTGTTGGACGAAAGTTGGGGAAGAACAGATTCTAGGACCGGAAATTGTGCAAGAAACTACGGAAAAGATAAGAATGATACGTGACAAAGTAAAGAAGGCACAAGATCGTCAAAAGAGTTATGCGGATAATCAAATGAGACTTTTAGAATTTGAGGAAGATGATCATGTATTTTTGAAGGTTACTCCAAGAATAAGATTGAAGTGGTCGTTTAAATTGCAAAAGTTAAGCCCGAGGTATGTGAGACAGTATCATATTCTGTCTCATTTCTAATCATCCAAGCTTAGTTACAGAACTCAAGCCATAAATTTCACCTATTGTAAAGTGATAAACTTCTCACATCGAGGGGTTATCACATTGTTTAATCGAGTCTGTAATCGGGTTTGGAGCACTTGGGTAGAAATTAATCCTGCCACCATTTTATTTCTGTCATTTACTTCCAGTTGTACCAAGATTTAAAGCCTCTCGTTTAGAGCAGGTTTCTGTTTATTTATCTCCCTTTTATTTATCCGCTTTTATTTCTTGCACGGTTTATTTATCACACCCTTTACCGCACTTTATCTATTTTTTCCGCACTTTATTTACTCGCATTTGTTTACCATGTCTATTTACTTTATCATGTCCGGCTAAATCTTAAAGGCTAGGATGCAAGGGATATAGTTATAATAGTATTCCATACGGCTGTCGATAGAATTGCTTAAGGGTTATTTTGACTTTTAACACTTATTTTCTGCACTTAAAATCTGTTGGGTAAGATCGAAAGCCGTCCAACCTTTAGATAAATTAGGTTAGTTTTAACTGTTCAAAGGAAGCGAAAGCCCTTGGCTCAGTTAATTAGGAATCTTTAATGTTTAAGAAAACCAATTTTAAAACTGTTTTCAGACACATTTATGAATTTAAGGTCTGGTTAGCAAGAACCTCTTTTTGTTAGAAATTCCAGGTCAAAATACTTTTCAACTAAGTTAAGAAACTATATTTCTTAAAAGTAGGTTTGTTAATCCTAACGCAATACGCGCCTTTTTATAAGTGACAATAAGAGGGATCGATTAGGGATAAACTCGGTTCTGAATACGCGAAAGCGACAGTTCCCGTTAAATTAGTTCTTTCCATGAGTAGAAAACATTATCCCATAAGGCATTCTAATTATACACATTTGGAATACTACGTAGCTATGTGAATTGCATCTATGCTAGTTGTTTTATTATTGAATTTATTTCCGCACTTTACTTTTATTTCGCACAACTCAACCTGTTTGACTTGACTTAGATGAACAATGTAACTCTAGCAAACAATTGATTGACGTTTGGTCTCTGTGGGATCGATAATCTTTTATATTACTCTGACACTATTCGTGCACTTGCGAATCGAGCATCAATGACTTCTCTAGATATACATGGACTTTCTTCTTAGTGCAGAAAAGTGAAGCTTTCAAGGCATTCAAGAAGTATGCAAAACAAATTCAGAATGAGAAATCACTCTCAATTGTCTCCATTAGAAGTGACCATGGTGGAGAATTCCAGAATGCCTTATTTGAAAAATTTTGAAAACAAAATGGAATATCACACAACTTCTCCGCACCAAGAACTCCACAACAAAATGGTGTCACAGAAAGAAAGAACCAGTCGTTGGTAGAACTATCAAGAACCATGCTGAGGGATTCAAACCTTCCTAAATATTTTTGGGCAGATGCGGTAAACACGGCATGTTTTGTAAGTAATCGTGTCAACATCAAACCCATTCTCAAGAAAACCCCCTATGAAATCTTCAAAGGGAGAAAACCAAACATATCATTCTTTCACATCTTTGGGTGTAAATGCTTTGTCTTGAACAATGACAAAGATAACCTCGGTAAATTTGACGAGAAATCCGATGAAGGTATTTTTCTCGGCTACTCTCTCTCTAGTAAGGCATTTAGAATTTTTAACAAAAGAACTTTTACTATTTAAGAATATATGCATGTCTCTTTTGATGAATCTAACCCCTCCAAGGAGGATGATATTATTGTTGTTGTTGATGATGATGTAGTAGAAACCTCTCAAGATGATGCTCTGAATGATATTCCAAGTGATCAACCAAAACAACAACAAGATGATTCACAAAACAATGAAGAACATAATGATCTACCTAAAGAATGGAGGACTCATAGAGATCACCTGATCGACAAAGTCATTAGTGATATTAGTCAAGGTGTTGCAACAAGATTAAATCTCAAGGATGCTTTTCTGAACATGGCACTTGTTTTTCAAATTGAACCAACCAAAATTGATGAAGCCTTAGGCGATGATCAATGGATAATAGCTATGAAAAAATGCTTTGATTGTTGGTACATGTTTCGTGAATGGACATCCTTGTTTTGTATTATTTGATTGTGGAGCAATGCATTCTTTCGTGTCGATACAATGCATGAAGCGACTTGGCTTACAAGTGATTCCTTTGTCTCCTCCCATGGTGGTTACTACCGCCATGGATGATGTTGTCGAGACACCGTTGATTTGTGAAAATTGCTCGTTATCAGTGGATGGTAGAGTTTTCCAGATTGACCTTATCTATTTGCCACTTAAGAAATTTGATATGGTCTTGGGGATGGATTGCCTTTATGCTAATTTGATGTTTATAGGTTGTGAGAAGAAGTTAATCATCATTTTGTCTTGTGAAGCTACTCTTAAGGACATATTAACTACTATTTTGGAAGGTACGGTTGGTATGGTCAATTTCTTATTTGAGAAGGAGAAGTTTTTTCTCTTAGTTCTCACCCAAGAGGCGAATGTCGACTTGAAGGTTTCACAAATTCCTACAGTTTGTGAGTTTCAAGAAGTTTTCTATGAGGATGTCACTTCTTTTCCTCCGGAGAGGGAAGTGGAATTCTCTATTGATATGGTATCGAGAATGGCTCCTATATCTGTTTCTCCGCATCGGATGGCACCACTGGAGTTAAGAGAATTGAAGGAACAATTGGAAGAGTTGTTGGCTAAGCATTTCATTCAACCTAGTGTTTCACCATGAGGGGCTCCAGTGTTACTAGTAAAGAAGAAGGATGGGGGTATGCGGTTGTGTATTAATTACTTCTAGTTGAATAAAGTCACCATTAAGAACAAGTACCCTCACCCAGGATAGACGACCTGTTAGATCAATTGAAAGGAGCATGTGTGTTCTAGAAGATTGATTTACGGTCAGGTTACCATCAAATTCCTGTGAAGAATTCTAATGTGCCAAAGACTGCATTTAGGACTCGATAAAACCATTATGAATTTCTTGTGATACCTTTCGGTGTGACGAATGCTCAAGCTGTTTTTATGGATTACATGAATCGAATATTTCAACCTTACTTGGACCAACTTGTGGTGATCTTTATTGATGTAATTCTAATTTATTCTCGTACCCCACATGAGCATGGAGAACTCTAAGAATTGTTCTATCGGTGTTAGAGAAACTACTTTTTTCCAAGTTAAGATACTGTGAATTTTGGATGACAGAAGTGAAGTTTCTTGGTCATGTGATATCTCAGGGAGGTGTGGCAGTAGATCCCTCAAAGCTTGAAGTAGTGGTTAATTGGGAGAGGTCGAAGAATGCTTTTGAAGTCAGAAGTTTCTTAGGTCTGGAAGGTTATTATAGAAGGTTTATCAAAGGCTTTTCTCAATTGACTTTGCCAATGAATAGACTTACCCGGAAGAAGATTCTTTAGAGTTGGAATTCAAGTTATGAGCAATGTTTTGCGAGTTTGAAGGAGAGATTGATGACTACTCCTATTTTGATTATTCCTGATCCTAGTAAGCCATATAAAGTATTTTGTGATGCATCTAAGATAGGATTAGGGGGAGTTTTAATGCAGGGTGTTCAAGTCGTAGCTTATGCCTCTCATCAGTTGAAGGCTCATAAAGAGAATTATCCAACTCATGATTTGGAGTTAGCAGTTGTTGTTTTTACACTTAAAGTGTAGCGTCATTACTTGTATGGAGTGCGCTTTGAAGTGTTTAGTGACCATAAAAGTTTAAAGTATTTGTTTGATCAAAAAGATTTGAACATGCATCAAAGGAGGTGGATGGAGTATTTGAAGGATTTTGACTTTGAATTTAAGTATCACTTAGGTAAAGCGAATAAGGTGGCTGATGCGTTGATTCAAAAAGAAGTACATAGAGCCAAGTTGATGATGTGCGAGTATGCATTGTTGGAAAAATTTTGAGACCTTAATCTTCAATTTATTTAGACTTCGGATGGCGTGATAATGAGAAATTTGAATGCAAATTCCACTCTAAGGGAAGAAATCTAACAAGGACAAATGACGAATACGAAGTTGCAAGGGATGTTGGATCAACCGGGCTTCACTCTTCCCACAAATAGAGTTATTCTTTTTAATCAAAGGGTTTGTGTTCTTGATGATGTGGAGTTAAAAAGGAAGATTTTGGAGGAAGCTTATAGAGGTGCTTTTACCATACATCTCAATTCCTCAATGATGTATCCAGACTTGAAGAAGGAATATTAATGGTTTAGAATGAAAAGAGATATTGTGGAGTATGTGCTCAAATGTGTGGTGTTCCAATAGTGATGATTGAGCACCAAAGATTGGGTGGTTTGTTGCAACCGTTAGAAATTCCGGTATGGAAATGGAATAGCATTTCAATGGATTTTGCGGTTGGGTTACCTCGTATGCAAGGTGGTTATGATTCTCTATGAGTGAATTTTCATACAATAATAGTTATCACGTAAGTATCAAAATGGATCCTTTTGAAGCTTTGTATGGAAGAAAGTGTAGAACACATTTGTGTTGGACGAAAGTTGGCGAAGAACAGATTCTAGGACCGTAAATTGTGCAAGAAACTACGGAAAAGATAAGAATGATACGTGACAAAGTAAAGAAGGCACAAGATCGTCAAAAGAGTTATGCGGATAATCAAATGAGACTTTTAGAATTTGAGGAAGATGATCATGTATTTTTGAAGGTTACTCCAAGAATAAGATTGAAGTGGCCGTTTAAATTGCAAAAGTTAAGCCCGAGGTATGTGAGACAGTATCAGATTCTGTCTCATTTCTAATCATCCAAGCTTAGTTACAGAACTCAAGCCATAAATTTCACCTATTGTAACGTGATAAACTTCTCACATCGAGGGGTTATCACATTGTTTAATCGAGTCTGTAATCGGGTTTGGAGCACTTGTGTAGAAATTAATCCTGCCGCCATTTTATTTCTGTCATTTACTTCCAGTTGTACCAAGATTTAAAGCCTCTCGTTTAGAGCAGGTTTCTGTTTATTTATCTCCCTTTTATTTATCCGCTTTTATTTCTTGCACCGTTTATTTATCGCACCCTTTACCGCACTTTATCTATTTTTTCCGCACTTTATTTACTCGCATTGATTTACCATTTCTATTTACTTTATCATGTCCGGCTAAATCTTAAAGGCTAGGATGCAAGGAATATAGTTATAATAGTATTCCATACGGCTGTCGATAGAATTTCTTAAGGGTTATTTTGACTTTTAACACTTATTTTCTGCACTTAAAATCTGTTGGGTAAGATCGAAAGCCGTCCAACCTTTAGATAAATTAGGTTAGTTTTAACTGTTCAAAGGAAGCAAAAGCCCTTGGCTCAGTTAATTAGAAATCTTTAATGTTTAAGAAAACCAATTTTAAAATTGTTTTCGGACACATTTATGGATTTAAGGTCCGGTTCGCAAGAACCTCTTTTTGTTAGAAATTCCAGGTCATAATACTTTTCAACTAAGTTAAGAAACTATATTTCTTAAAAGTAGGTTTGTTAATCCTAACGCAATACACACCTTTTTATAAGTGACAATAAGAGGGATCGATTAGGGATAAACTCGGTTTTGAATACGCGAAAGCGACAGTTCCCGTTAAATTAGTTCTTTCCATGAGTAGAAAACATTACCCCATAAGGCATTCTAATTATACACATTTGGAATACTACGTAGCTATGTGAATTGCATTTATGCTTGTTGTTTTATTATTGAATTTATTTCCGCACTTTACTTTTATTTCGCATAACTCAACCTGTTTTACTTGCCTTAGATAAACAATGTAACTCTAGCAACCAATTGATTGATGTTTGGTCTCTGTGGGATCGATAATCTTTTATATTACTCTGACACTATTCGAGCACTTGCGAATCGAGCATCAATGACTTCTCTTGATATACATGGACTTTCTTCTTAGTGCAGAAAAGTGAAGCTTTCAAGGCATTCAAGAAGTATGCAAAACAAATTCAGAATGAGAAATCACTCTCAATTGTCTCCATTAGAAGTGACCATGGTGGAGAATTCCAGAATGCCTTATTTAAAGAATTTTGAAAACAAAATGGAATATCACACAACTTCTCCGCACCAAGAACTCCATAACAAAATGGTGTCGCAGAAAGAAAGAACCGGTCGTTGGTAGAACTATCAAGAACTATGTTGAGTGATTCAAACCTTCCTAAATATTTTTGGGCAGATGCGGTAAACACGGCATGTTTTGTAAGTAATCGTGTCAACATCAAACCCATTCTCAAGAAAACCCCCTATGAACTCTTCAAAGGGAGAAAACCAAACATATCATTCTTTCACATCTTTGGGTGTAAATGCTTTGTCTTGAACAATGACAAAGATAACCTCGGTAAATTTGACGAGAAATCCGATGAAGGTATTTTTCTCGGCTACTCTCTCTCTAGTAAGGCATTTAGAATTTTTAACAAAAGAACTTTTACTATTTAAGAATATATGCATGTCTCTTTTGATGAATCTAACCCCTCCAAGGAGGATGATATTATTGTTGTTGATGATAATGATGTAGTAGAAACCTCTCAAGATGATGCTCTGAATGATATTCCAAGTGATCAACCAAAACAACAACAAGATGATTCACAAAACAATAAAGAACATAATGATCTACCTAAAGAATGGAGGACTCATAGAGATCACCTGATCGACAAAGTCATTGGTGATATTAGTCAAGGTGTTGCAACAAGATTAAATCTCAAGGATGCTTTACTGAACATGGCACTTGTTTTTCAAATTGAACCAACCAAAATTGATGAAGCCTTAGGCGATGATCAATGGATAACAGCTATGAAAAAATTCTTTGATTGTTGGTACATGTTTCGTGAATGGACATCCTTGTTTTGTATTATTTGATTGTGGAGCAATGCATTCTTTCGTGTCGATACAATGCATGAAGCGACTTGGCTTACAAGTGATTCCTTTGTCTCCTCCCATGGTGGTTACTACCGCCATGGATGATGTTGTCGAGACACCGTTGATTTTTGAAAATTGCTCGTTATCAGTGGATGGTAGAGTTTTCCAGATTGACCTTATCTATTTGCCACTTAAGAAATTTGATATGGTCTTGGGGATGGATTGCCTTTATGCTAATTTGATGTTTATAGGTTGTGAGAAGAAGTTAATCATCATTATGTCTTGTGAAGCTACTCTTAAGGACATATTAACTACTATTTTGGAAGGTACGGTTGGTATGGTCAATTTCTTATTTGAGAAGGAGAAGTTTTTTCTCTTAGTTCTCACCCAAGAGGCGAATGTCGACTTGAAGGTTTCACAAATTCCTACAGTTTGTGAGTTTCAAGAAGTTTTGTATGAGGATGTCACTTCTTTTCCCTTGGAGAGGGAAGTGGAATTCTCTATTGATATGGTATCGAGAATGGCTCCTATATCTGTTTCTCCGCATCGGATGGCACCACTGGAGTTAAGAGAATTGAAGGAACAATTGGAAGAGTTGTTGGCTAAGCATTTCATTCAACCTAGTGTTTCACCATGAGGGGCTCCAGTATTACTAGTAAAGAAGAAGGATGGGGGTATGCGGTTGTGTATTAATTACTTCTAGTTGAATAAAGTCACCATTAAGAACAAGTACCCTCACCCAGGATAGACGACCTGTTAGATCAATTGAAAGGAGCATGTGTGTTCTGGAAGATTGATTTACGGTCAGGTTACCATCAAATTCCTGTGAAGAATTCTAATGTGCCAAAGACTGCATTTAGGACCCGATAAAACCATTATGAATTTCTTGTGATACCTTTCGGTGTGACGAATGCTCAAGCTGTTTTTATGGATTACATGAATCGAATATTTCAACCTTACTTGGATCAACTTGTGGTGATCTTTATTGATGTAATTCTAATTTATTCTCGTACCCCACATGAGCACGGAGAACTCTAAGAATTGTTCTATCGGTGTTAGAGAAACAACTTTTTTCCAAGTTAAGATACTGTGAATTTTGGATGACAGAAGTGAAGTTTCTTGGTCATGTGATATCTCAGGGAGGTGTGGCAGTAGATCCCTCAAAGCTTGAAGTAGTGGTTAATTGGGAGAGGTCGAAGAATGCTTTTGAAGTCAGAAGTTTCTTAGGTCTGGAAGGTTATTATAGAAGGTTTATCAAAGGCTTTTCTCAATTGACTTTGCCAATGAATAGACTTACCCGGAAGAAGATTCTTTAGAGTTGGAATTCAAGTTATGAGCAAAGTTTTGCGAGTTTGAAGGAGAGATTGATGACTACTCCTGTTTTGATTATTTCTGATCCTAGTAAGCCATATGAAGTATTTTGTGATGCATCTAAGATAGGATTAGGGGGAGTTTTAATGCAGGGTGTTCAAGTCGTAGCTTATGCCTCTCATCAATTGAAGGCTCATAAAGAGAATTATCCAACTCATGATTTGGAGTTAGCAGCTGTTGTTTTTACACTTAAAGTGTAGCGTCATTACTTGTATGGAGTGCGTTTTGAAGTGTTTAGTGACCATAAAAGTTTAAAGTATTTGTTTGATCAAAAAGAGTTGAACATGCATCAAAGGAGGTGGATGGAGTATTTGAAGGATTTTGACTTTGAATTTAAGTATCACTTAGGTAAAGCGAATAAGGTGGCTGATGCGTTGATTCAAAAAGAAGTACATAGAGCCAAGTTGATGATGTGTGAGTATGCATTGTTGGAAAAATTTTGAGACCTTAATCTTCAATTTATTTAGACTTCGGATGGCGTGATAATGAGAAATTTGAATGCAAATTCCACTTTAAGGGAAGAAATCTAACAAGGACAAATGACGAATACGAAGTTGCAAGGGATGTTGGATCAACCGGGCTTCACTCTTCCCACAAATAGAGTTATTCTTTTTAATCAAAGGGTTTGTGTTCTGGATGATGTGGAGTTAAAAAGGAAGATTTTGGAGGAAGCTTATAGAGGTGCTTTTACCATACATCTCAATTCCTCAATGATGTATCCAGACTTGAAGAAGGACTATTAATGGTTCAGAATGAAAAGAGATATTGTGGAGTATGTGCCCAAATGTGTGGTGTTCCAATCGTGAAGATTGAGCACCAAAGATTGAGTGGTTTGTTGCAACCGTTAGAAATTCCGGTATGGAAATGGAATAGCATTTCAATGGATTTTGCGATTGGCTTACCTCGTATGCAAGGTGGTTATGATTCTCTATGAGTGAATTTTCATACAACAATAGTTATCACGTAAGTATCAGAATGGATCCTTATGAAGCTTTGTATGGAAGAAAGTGTAGAACACATTTGTGTTGGACGAAAGTTGGCGAAGAACAGATTCTAGGACCGGAAATTATGCAAGAAACTACGGAAAAGATAAGAATGATACGTGACAAAGTAAAAAAGGCACAAGATCGTCAAAAGAGTTATGCAGATAATCAAATGAGACTTTTAGAATTTGAGGAAGATGATCATGTATTTTTGAAGGTTACTCCAAGAATAAGATTGAAGTGGCCGTTTAAATTGCAAAAGTTAAGCCCGAGGTATGTGAGAGAGTATCAGATTCTGTCTCATTTCTAATCATCCAAGCTTAGTTACAGAACTCAAACCATAAATTTCACCTATTGTAAAGTGATAAACTTCTCACATCGAGGGGTTATCACATTGTTTAATCGAGTCTGTAATCGGGTTTGGAGCACTTGGGTAGAAATTAATCTTGCCGCCATTTTATTTCTGTCTTTTACTTCCAGTTGTACCAAGATTTAAAGCCTCTCGTTTAGAGCAGGTTTCTGTTTATTTATCTCCCTTTTATTTATCCGCTTTTATTTCTCGCACCATTTATTTATCGCACCCTTTACCGCACTTTATCTATTTTTTCCGCACTTTATTTACTCGCATTTATTTACCATGTCTATTTACTTTATCATGTCCGGCTAAATCTTAAAGGCTAGGATGCAAGGAATATAGTTATAATAGTATTCCATACGACTGTCGATAGAATTGCTTAAAAGGGTTATTTTGACTTTTAACACTTATTTTCTGCACTTAAAATCTGTTGGGTAAGATCGAAAGCCGTCCAACCTTTAGATAATTTAGGTTAGTTTTAACTGTTCAAAGGAAGCGAAAGCCCTTGGCTCAGTTAATTAGGAATCTTTAATGTTTAAGAAAACCAATTTTAAAACTGTTTTCGGACACATTTATGGATTTAAGGTCCGGTTCGCAAGAACCTCTTTTTGTTAGAAATTCCAGGTCAAAATACTTTTCAACTAAGTTAAGAAACTATATTTCTTAAAAGTAGGTTTGTTAATCCTAACGCAATACGCGCCTTTTTATAAGTGACAATAAGAGGGATCGATTAGGGATAAACTCGGTTCTGAATACGCGAAAGCGACAGTTCCCGTTAAATTAGTTCTTTCCATGAGTAGAAAACATTACCCCATAAGGCATTCTAATTATACACATTTGGAATACTACGTAGCTATGTGAATGCTTGTTGTTTTATTATTGAATTTATTTCCGCACTTTACTTTTATTTCGCACAACTCAACCTGTTTGACTTGCCTTAGATAAACAATGTAACTCTAGCAAACAATTGATTGACGTTTGGTCTCTGTGGGATCGATAATCTTTTATATTACTCTGACACTATTCGTGCACTTGCGAATCGAGCATCAATGGCTTCTCTAGATATACATGGACTTTCTTCTTAGTGCAGAAAAGTGAAGCTTTCAAGGCATTCAAGAAGTATGCAAAACAAATTCAGAATGAGAAATCACTCTCAATTGTCTCCATTAGAAGTGACCATGGTGGAGAATTCCAGAATGCCTTATTTAAAGAATTTTGAAAACAAAATGGAATATCACACAACTTTTCCGCACCAAGAACTCCACAACAAAATGGTGTCGCAGAAAGAAAGAACCGGTCGTTGGTAGAACTATCAAGAACTATGTTGAGTGATTCAAACCTTCCTAAATATTTTTGGGCAGATGCGGTAAACACGGCATGTTTTGTAAGTAATCGTGTCAACATCAAACCCATTCTCAAGAAAACCCCCTATGAACTCTTCAAAGGGAGAAAACCAAACATATCATTCTTTCACATCTTTGGGTGTAAATGCTTTGTCTTGAACAATGACAAAGATAACCTCGGTAAATTTGACGAGAAATCCGATGAAGGTATTTTTCTCGGCTACTCTCTCTCTAGTAAGGCATTTAGAATTTTTAACAAAAGAACTTTTACTATTTAAGAATATATGCATGTCTCTTTTGATGAATCTAACCCCTCCAAGGAGGATGATATTATTGTTGTTGATGATAATGATGTAGTAGAAACCTCTCAAGATGATGCTCTGAATGATATTCCAAGTGATCAACCAAAACAACAACAAGATGATTCACAAAACAATAAAGAACATAATGATCTACCTAAAGAATGGAGGACTCATAGAGATCACCTGATCGACAAAGTCATTGGTGATATTAGTCAAGGTGTTGCAACAAGATTAAATCTCAAGGATGCTTTACTGAACATGGCACTTGTTTTTCAAATTGAACCAACCAAAATTGATGAAGCCTTAGGCGATGATCAATGGATAACAGCTATGAAAAAATTCTTTGATTGTTGGTACATGTTTCGTGAATGGACATCCTTGTTTTGTATTATTTGATTGTGGAGCAATGCATTCTTTCGTGTCGATACAATGCATGAAGCGACTTGGCTTACAAGTGATTCCTTTGTCTCCTCCCATGGTGGTTACTACCGCCATGGATGATGTTGTCGAGACACCGTTGATTTTTGAAAATTGCTCGTTATCAGTGGATGGTAGAGTTTTCCATATTTACCTTATCTATTTGCCACTTAAGAAATTTGATATGGTCTTGGGGATGGATTGCCTTTATGCTAATTTGATGTTTATAGGTTGTGAGAAGAAGTTAATCATCATTATGTCTTGTGAAGCTACTCTTAAGGACATATTAACTACTATTTTGGAAGGTACGGTTGGTATGGTCAATTTCTTATTTGAGAAGGAGAAGTTTTTTCTCTTAGTTCTCACCCAAGAGGCGAATGTCGACTTGAAGGTTTCACAAATTCCTACAGTTTGTGAGTTTCAAGAAGTTTTGTATGAGGATGTCACTTCTTTTCCTCTGGAGAGGGAAGTGGAATTCTCTATTGATATGGTATCGAGAATGGCTCCTATATCTGTTTCTCCACATCGGATGGCACCACTGGAGTTAAGAGAATTGAAGGAACAATTGGAAGAGTTGTTGGCTAAGCATTTCATTCAACCTAGTGTTTCACCATGAGGGGCTCCAGTATTACTAGTAAAGAAGAAGGATGGGGGTATGCGGTTGTGTATTAATTACTTCTAGTTGAATAAAGTCACCATTAAGAACAAGTACCCTCACCCAGGATAGACGACCTGTTAGATCAATTGAAAGGAGCATGTGTGTTCTGGAAGATTGATTTACGGTCAGGTTACCATCAAATTCCTGTGAAGAATTCTAATGTGCCAAAGACTGCATTTAGGACCCGATAAAACCATTATGAATTTCTTGTGATACCTTTCGGTGTGACGAATGCTCAAGCTGTTTTTATGGATTACATGAATCGAATATTTCAACCTTACTTGGACCAACTTGTGGTGATCTTTATTGATGTAATTCTAATTTATTCTCGTACCCCACATGAGCACGGAGAACTCTAAGAATTGTTCTATCGGTGTTAGAGAAACAACTTTTTTCCAAGTTAAGATATTGTGAATTTTGGATGACAGAAGTGAAGTTTCTTGGTCATGTGATATCTCAGGGAGGTGTGGCAGTAGATCCCTCAAAGCTTGAAGTAGTGGTTAATTGGGAGAGGTCGAAGAATGCTTTTGAAGTCAGAAGTTTCTTAGGTCTGGAAGGTTATTATAGAAGGTTTATCAAAGGCTTTTCTCAATTGACTTTGCCAATGAATAGATTTACCCGGAAGAAGATTCTTTAGAGTTGGAATTCAAGTTATGAGCAAAGTTTTGCGAGTTTGAAGGAGAGATTGATGACTACTCTTGTTTTGATTATTCCTGATCCTAGTAAGCCATATGAAGTATTTTGTGATGCATCTAAGATAGGATTAGGGGGAGTTTTAATGCAGGGTGTTCAAGTCGTAGCTTATGCCTCTCATCAGTTGAAGGCTCATAAAGAGAATTATCCAACTCATGATTTGGAGTTAGCAGTTGTTGTTTTTACACTTAAAGTGTAGCGTCATTACTTGTATGGAGTGCGCTTTGAAGTGTTTAGTGACCATAAAAGTTTAAAGTATTTGTTTGATCAAAAAGATTTGAACATGCATCAAAGGAGGTGGATGGAGTATTTGAAGGATTTTGACTTTGAATTTAAGTATCACTTAGGTAAAGCGAATAAGGTGGCTGATGCGTTGATTCAAAAAGAAGTACATAGAGCCAAGTTGATGATGTGCGAGTATGCATTGTTGGAAAAATTTTGAGACCTTAATCTTCAATTTATTTAGACTTCGGATGGCGTGATAATGAGAAATTTGAATGCAAATTCCACTCTAAGGGAAGAAATCTAACAAGGACAAATGACGAATACGAAGTTGCAAGGGATGTTGGATCAACCGGGCTTCACTCTTCCCACAAATAGAGTTATTCTTTTTAATCAAAGGGTTTGTGTTCTTGATGATGTGGAGTTAAAAAGGAAGATTTTGGAGGAAGCTTATAGAGGTGCTTTTACCATACATCTCAATTCCTCAATGATGTATCCAGACTTGAAGAAGGAATATTAATGGTTTAGAATGAAAAGAGATATTGTGGAGTATGTGCTCAAATGTGTGGTGTTCCAATAGTGATGATTGAGCACCAAAGATTGGGTGGTTTGTTGCAACCGTTAGAAATTCCGGTATGGAAATGGAATAGCATTTCAATGGATTTTGCGGTTGGGTTACCTCGTATGCAAGGTGGTTATGATTCTCTATGAGTGAATTTTCATACAATAATAGTTATCACGTAAGTATCAGAATGGATCCTTTTGAAGCTTTGTATGGAAGAAAATGTAGAACACATTTGTGTTGGACGAAAGTTGGCGAAGAACAGATTCTAGGACCGTAAATTGTGCAAGAAACTACGGAAAAGATAAGAATGATACGTGACAAAGTAAAGAAGGCACAAGATCGTCAAAAGAGTTATGCGGATAATCAAATGAGACTTTTAGAATTTGAGGAAGATGATCATGTATTTTTGAAGGTTACTCCAAGAATAAGATTGAAGTGGCCGTTTAAATTGCAAAAGTTAAGCCCGAGGTATGTGAGACAGTATCAGATTCTGTCTCATTTCTAATCATCCAAGCTTAGTTACAGAACTCAAGCCATAAATTTCACCTATTGTAACGTGATAAACTTCTCACATCGAGGGGTTATCACATTGTTTAATCGAGTCTGTAATCGGGTTTGGAGCACTTGTGTAGAAATTAATCCTGCCGCCATTTTATTTCTGTCATTTACTTCCAGTTGTACCAAGATTTAAAGCCTCTCGTTTAGAGCAGGTTTCTGTTTATTTATCTCCCTTTTATTTATCCGCTTTTATTTCTTGCACCGTTTATTTATCGCACCCTTTACCGCACTTTATCTATTTTTTCCGCACTTTATTTACTCGCATTGATTTACCATGTCTATTTACTTTATCATGTCCGGCTAAATCTTAAAGGCTAGGATGCAAGGAATATAGTTATAATAGTATTCCATACGGCTGTCGATAGAATTTCTTAAGGGTTATTTTGACTTTTAACACTTATTTTCTGCACTTAAAATCTGTTGGGTAAGATCGAAAGTCGTCCAACCTTTAGATAAATTAGGTTAGTTTTAACTGTTCAAAGGAAGCAAAAGCCCTTGGCTCAGTTAATTAGAAATCTTTAATGTTTAAGAAAACCAATTTTAAAATTGTTTTCGGACACATTTATGGATTTAAGGTCCGGTTCGCAAGAACCTCTTTTTGTTAGAAATTCCAGGTCATAATACTTTTCAACTAAGTTAAGAAACTATATTTCTTAAAAGTAGGTTTGTTAATCCTAACGCAATACACACCTTTTTATAAGTGACAATAAGAGGGATCGATTAGGGATAAACTCGGTTTTGAATACGCGAAAGCGACAGTTCCCGTTAAATTAGTTCTTTCCATGAGTAGAAAACATTACCCCATAAGGCATTCTAATTATACACATTTGGAATACTACGTAGCTATGTGAATTGCATTTATGCTTGTTGTTTTATTATTGAATTTATTTCCGCACTTTACTTTTATTTCGCATAACTCAACCTGTTTTACTTGCCTTAGATAAACAATGTAACTCTAGCAACCAATTGATTGACGTTTGGTCTCTGTGGGATCGATAATCTTTTATATTACTCTGACACTATTCGAGCACTTGCGAATCGAGCATCAATGACTTCTCTAGATATACATGGACTTTCTTCTTAGTGCAGAAAAGTGAAGCTTTCAAGGCATTCAAGAAGTATGCAAAACAAATTCAGAATGAGAAATCACTCTCAATTGTCTCCATTAGAAGTGACCATGGTGGAGAATTCCAGAATGCCTTATTTAAAGAATTTTGAAAACAAAATGGAATATCACACAACTTCTCTGCACCAAGAACTCCACAACAAAATGGTGTCGTAGAAAGAAAGAACCGGTCGTTGGTAGAACTATCAAGAACTATGTTGAGTGATTCAAACCTTCCTAAATATTTTTGGGCAGATGCGGTAAACACGGCATGTTTTGTAAGTAATCGTGTCAACATCAAACCCATTCTCAAGAAAACCCCCTATGAACTCTTCAAAGGGAGAAAACCAAACATATCATTCTTTCACATCTTTGGGTGTAAATGCTTTGTCTTGAACAATGACAAAGATAACCTCGGTAAATTTGACGAGAAATCCGATGAAGGTATTTTTCTCGGCTACTCTCTCTCTAGTAAGGCATTTAGAATTTTTAACAAAAGAACTTTTACTATTTAAGAATATATGCATGTCTCTTTTGATGAATCTAACCCCTCCAAGGAGGATGATATTATTGTTGTTGATGATAATGATGTAGTAGAAACCTCTCAAGATGATGCTCTGAATGATATTCCAAGTGATCAACCAAAACAACAACAAGATGATTCACAAAACAATAAAGAACATAATGATCTACCTAAAGAATGGAGGACTCATAGAGATCACCTGATCGACAAAGTCATTGGTGATATTAGTCAAGGTGTTGCAACAAGATTAAATCTCAAGGATGCTTTACTGAACATGGCACTTGTTTTTCAAATTGAACCAACCAAAATTGATGAAGCCTTAGGCGATGATCAATGGATAATAGCTATGAAAATGACGAATGACGAATACGAAGTTGCAAGGGATGTTGGATCAACCGAGCTTCACTCTTCCCACAAATAGAGTTATTCTTTTTAATCAAAGGGTTTGTGTTCTGGATGATGTGGAGTTAAAAAGGAAGATTTTGGAGGAAGCTTATAGAGGTGCTTTTACCATACATCTCAATTCCTCAATGATGTATCCAGACTTGAAGAAGGACTATTAATGGTTCAGAATGAAAAGAGATATTGTGGAGTATGTGCTCAAATGTGTGGTGTGCCAATAGTGAAGATTGAGCACCAAAGATTGGGTGGTTTGTTGCAACCGTTAGAAATTTCGGTATGGAAATGGAATAGCATTTCAATGGATTTTGCGGTTGGGTTACCTCGTATGCAAGGTGGTTATGATTCTCTATGAGTGAATTTTCATACAACAATAGTTATCACGTTAGTATCAGAATGGATCCTTATGAAGCTTTGTATGGAAGAAAGTGTAGAACACATTTGTGTTGGACGAAAGTTGGCGAAGAACAGATTCTAGGACCGGAAATTATGCAAGAAACTACGGAAAAGATAAGAATGATACGTGACAAAGTAAAGAAGGCACAAGATCGTCAAAAGAGTTATGCGGATAATAAAATGAGACTTTTAGAATTTGAGGAAGATGATCATGTATTTTTGAAGGTTACTCCAAGAATATGATTGAAGTGGCTGTTTAAATTGCAAAAGTTAAGCCCGAGGTATGTGAGACAGTATCAGATTCTAGAAAGGTTTGGTGAAGTTGCCTACTGATTAGCCTTACCGTCTTCCTTATCCGAGATGCATAATGTTTTTCACGCGTCTCAACTCCAGAAGTTCATTCTTAATCATCTTTAGCCTATTCTTCTAGATTCAGTAGAAATAGAAGCAGATTTGACTTTTGAACCTCAACCAAGTCGTATTATGGAAAGAGAAACTAAAGTTTTGAGGAACAAGGAAATTCTTCTTGTTAAGGTTCAATGGGACGAGACGCACCCGGGTGATGCTACTTGGGAACTTGAGTCAGAGATGCAAGAAGCTTACCCTCACCTTTTTCAGGTAATCTTTAAATCTGAGGACAAATTTTTATTTACGGGGGGTGGGGGGAGGATGTAATACCATGTATTTCCCTAAAGTGTTATAAATAATATTAGTTGAGATCAGATGAGTTCCTATGGGCACTAAGAATCATCAGTTGGGATAATCAGAGTAACTAGTGAACTCATATTTGATTTAATTAATATTATTCAACTCTGACCTTTTATTAATTGGTACAATTGGGACATTTGAATAACATTGATTTTGGTCTTACTAGCCTTTGGATATCTTTAAGTATATTTTCTTTTTATTTTCCTTTCTTTACAACTTTGTGGGAGCAAGGCATAAAGAGAGAAAGTTGGTAAGAGATAAAGAGAAAGAAAGAAAAAGAGGAGAAAAGATAGAAGGATAGAAAGCCTAGAGGAAGAAGAGAGGAAATTGTATCCATAAATCCTTCATTCATGATCGTCTCATCTTCATCATTCCAACTTCTTTATCATCATTCTTGATTTGGGTTATAGGTAGATGCTCTAACATAGGTTTGTTAGATAGAATTGGAAATATTGATTGTGTTAGGTCTTGTTTCCATTTCCGTGAAAGTACCATGATTCTTGTTGTGTTATGTTGTTCATGATAATTTATTGATATATATGTTGGTTTTAAGTTAACTTTAAGATGGTCTAGGAGTTGGGGTAAAAACTTATTTGTATCATTATAGTTTTGCTTATCATTATCTAGGATTCGATGCGCTCGCATGACAAGCTGAAAGCGATCTCCAACTCTGCTACCATCGCACTTCGAGCCTTCAACAAACCGAAAGTGAGCCCTCACCTAGAGCTCGCACAACGAACATATATGCATTTTGATTCTACCTCTTATTCGCCCAGAGCTTGCACAACTAACTCAAAGTGAACACCCTCACTTTCTCGTCGCACAACGAGCCTGACAAGATTTTAAGAGTTTTATTCCTTACTTACTTAGTTACCTTATATACATATTTTAAATACATGATGGCCTATTTATTTTGATTGTTAGTGATTGATATGTAGGCCTACTAGAAATGAATGAGCTTCTTATGTATGGTGCTTATATGATTAAAAACAAGTAAGAATGGTGAGGAAACCTTAATGGAAGTTAATGACATGATTTAGTAAGATGACTAGGAATTAAATGGATGATTAGATGACAATGCTTGTGCATTTGATGCCTAGGTATGTATCTTTGACAAGTAGTTTTCTAGTGGTGAGGTGAGGCATTATATTGGACATGTATTGCTTATGATTAAGGTGAATATGTTTTCCTTGTGATTCTCAAATACAATCATACTTTGTGTATTTAATCATGTAGTCGGAAACAACCCTTGAGATGTATCGTCCCAAGAGTACTCGATGCTTATGTAGAGCTCCTTTGAGATGTACGCACCATTACTTTGATAGGTTTGAGTCCCGACTATACGAATGGGGCCTACATGTAAAAGGATTGAGATGGGAGAGATCTCATGGGAAGCGAGGATTCATGTGGTAAGCACCTTGAATCTGAATCCATCTCGTAAGTCAAAGTGGATACAAGAATCTCTGACTCATGTCTATAACTCTAGACGTAGGGTTGACCGGGGAAAGATGCCTTGGTATGCATCATTTTAAAATTCCATCGTGTTTTCATTTGTATGCATCATTTTAAAATTTGGTTGGCACCATTACAATCCTCATGAAAAAACAAGCATGTTTGACTTAAATTTCACTGAAATTGGTTAGGTTTTGAGGAAGTTCGAATGAAATCGCTTTCATGTTTTTCACTTGCTTTTGCCTTGAAGAACTTGCCCAGAATACGCGCCATTTTGGTATATATGCAAATGGGGTGGCTTGATACAACAGATGTATCGCCACCCCAGTGGTTACTTGCCTTGCCTTAAGAACTTTCCATGCCATGAGATCCCAGGTTCGACCCTCATCGAGGGCGTTTTTTGCTTATTTTCATGATTTTTCACTATTTTGACCTTTTCTCCTTCCATTTCCATTACTTTTCACACGCGTGATATGGTTGGTTTGGCATGATTTTGTGCCCATGACCCCAAGGTCTTGGGTTCAAGCCTTGGGTGAGGCATTTCTCTATTTTTAGCAAATGATTTATTTGATTTTAGTTAATTTTTATTAAATTTCAAATTTTCATAACTTCTTCTTTTTTAATCATTTTTAAATGATTCTTTTTGCTAAATTTTTGTATTAATGTATATTTTCACATAATGTTTGAAGAATTCTAAAAAATTTATTTTAGAAACACTTTGCATTATGAGAAGATTGTGATTCGTTTAGGGTTTTCACCCTCCTATCTTTCCTCTTTCATTTCAAACTTGGATTTCCTTCTCTTTGAGTTTGTAAGTTGAAATTTGAAATTGTGAACTTGGCTTGTTAGCTTCCTTGTTTACTTGAATTTGAATTTCAGATTTTGCTTGTAAGCATTATGATTGATTCATCTTTAAAACTTGAAAGTTTTCCCCATGAAGTATTGAACTTCTCACTTACATTGTTGTGACTTTGTTTGGTTATGCTTGATGTTTGTAGTTACATATGACATCCTTCAACTTTAGATATGCTTTCATCTTTATTAAGATACACTTCCATCTTTGTTAAGATATATCCCCGTATTTATTAAGATACGCCATTGGTTTTTACCTTTCATTTTGAGTCTTGTAAGAACTTACCCCTTCATGATATTGTAATATCTTGATGTTTTCTTTGGTTGTAACCATTTATCTTGATTGAAATCATTGCTTGATATTGTAATATGCTTGCTTATTCTTGGTTGTAACCATATCTCTTGTATTCACTATGTTTGAATGTTATTGCTTTGTTAAGTATTTCCCCAAGTGATGGAATTCTTTAGTTCTCATCCAAGTTGCCTCCTCTTTTCCCTTCCAGAGGAAAGTCCCTCTGTTGACCTTTGGGTCATACATAGCTCTTTAACCTCATAGGTCTAGATAGAACCTTCCTCCTTCCCTTTGCTCTAGATAGAATCAATTGGTCCCCGTTCTCTAGTTCGATGCCTGAACTAAGGTCGCTCTGATTTCTCATTGGATAATGAGAATACGTAGGCACAAGATGCGATATCTTGATGAGCAACCTTCCTTTTAGTCTGGATAGAACCAATCAACCTTCCTTTTGGTCTGGATAGAACCAATCAACCTTCCTTTTGGTCTGGATAGAACCAATCAACCTTCCTTTTGGTCTAGATAGAACCAATTGGACTCAACCTCCTTCATCCCCGTAGGCCTGGATAAAGCCTTTTCTACTTTTTGGTCTGGATAGAACCAATTGGTCTTATAAAATTGAATTAGGTAGAGTTTGGTTAACTCTATGTAAGAATCATGGAGATGATTACTTACTCCCCTTTCTTGAGTGTTCAATATAGATCTAGAGAGATTGGATAAACTCTATACAAGCATTTTTTATGTTTGTTACCGTTTGAACCTTGATCATAATCAAGTGTTCATCTATCCCTCGTGAGGTGAACTACGATTGCTCTGATTCTATCCTAGTCAGGATACGTAGGCAGAGGATGCGATATCTTTGTGAGCAAACTTAGAAACTATCCTTCGGTATTTACCTACAACCTACACCCATATACCCAATCCCAAACCATAGCAAACATTTAGCAAGTATTAGCATGCAAATAAACAAAAGGTTCCTATAGAGTACTACAGATGTTTAGGATGTGAAATACCTACCCTAGGCATAACCAACCCCCGAACCTTTAGATCTCTCAGCTTCGTTGTTACGTAGCGCAAAAGGTTTTTTTTCTTTAAACCTTTCCTTTGGATAAATTAAAGTCCAGTTGTGAATTAATGAATTAAGATTAAAGTTAATCAATAGCTTGGTATCACGATTCTCACCGCAACAATTTCCTACATTGATTATCATGAATCGTTTTACTCACCCTGCCTGTTTGAATGTTGCCTCCACGTGGGTAACATGGAGATGACCAGGTTTAGTCGTGGATGTCGTCGAGGACTTTTGAAGTTTTGGGTTGTTGGCCATTGTGGTTGACTTAGAGGGTCATGCTCTAATAGTGTAACATCGAGTTGGGGTCTTTGAGTCAAACCTTATTTTATTGATGTTTTTGTTATGTTGATTTCTTTGCGGCGTAAGGAAAACTTTGGATTATGCCTTTTTGAGTTTCGCTGCCTTTTGATGAAAATTTTGATAACCTTTGGTAAAATCCATTGTTTACGGAGCTTTGACTTATATTTGATTTATTGGGAAATGTACGCCCTTTGAGGTGATTTTCATTGAATTTAATATTTTACTCTAATAAATGTGGATATTTTGCCTTTAAAATTGTGGGGTAGAAAAGGGGGTTACATTAGTGGTATCAGAGCAGGTTGGTCCGTCCGGCCAAGTTTTTATGTTGTTAGTCCCTTGTCAGTCAATAGCATGATAACACTATTGGATGAGTTATTTTCTTCTAACCCTATTGGTGGTTGTAGATGGCTGGAAGAAATGATCGTACTATTGCTGATGCACTGGAATCATTTGCCCAAGTGATGGCCCAGAATGGTGGACCTCTTGATGAGTTTCGTGCTTTGGAAAAGTTCCAGAGGAACAATCCACCGACTTTTGTGGGCACTCATGATCCTGATGGTGCGCAGAAGTGGCTGAAAATGATTGCGAAGATTTTTCGAGTTATGGCATGCACTGATGCTCAGCAGGTGCAGTTTGGTACGCATATGCTAGTAGAGGAAGTTGAGGACTGGTGGAATAACACTCATCATAGATTGGGAGGTGATGGCATTACAATAACTTGGGTTGTGTTTAAGGAAGAATTTTTCAGGAAGTATTTTCCTAAAGATGTTCGGGGCAAGAAAGAGGTGGAATTCCTTGAGCTAAAACAAGGGAATATGACCGTGGTTGAGTATGCGGCAAAGTTTGAGTTTTTAGTAAAGTTTTATTCGCATTACAATCATGCTGATGCAGAGATGTCAAAGTGTCTCAAGTTTTAGAATGGATTAATACCAGAGATTAAGCAAAGAATTGGGTACTAGCAGATTCGTCGATTTGCGGAACTGGTGGACAAGAGCAGAATTTATGATGAGGATAGCCGAGCTCGATCTACTCACTACAAGCAGCTAAACGAGAAGAAAGAGAAGTCAGTATATAGGGAAGTATATAGGGAAACCGTATGTGACTTCTGGTGATAAAGGGAAGCAGAAGGCTTCAGATGGGAAAAAGTCAAGTAGGGGAGCAGCTACCGCTCTAGGCAAGTGTTATAAGTGTGGCGAGCAAGGTCACCGTGCTGAGGTTTGTAGGGCGCTGAGATGTCATCGTTATGGCAAGAGAGGTCATAGAGCTACTGACTGTAAAGACGAAGCTCCGACTTGCTTCAACTGTAGAGAGAAGGGTCATATCAGTACCCAGTGCCAGCAGCCAAAGAAGACTGTTACTGTTGCTTAGACAAATGGCAGAGTGTTTGCTTTGAGCGATGCAAAAGAATCCAAGACAGATAACTTGAGCAGAGGTACTTACTTTATTAATAATGTTGAATTGATTGCTATGATTGATACTGGTGCTACTCATTCGTTTATTTTACTTGTATGTGCTAAGAGGTTGAATTTGAAATTACCTTCTATGATTGGGAGTATGGTTATTGATACCCCGACTAATGGTTATGTGACAACCACGTTAGTATATTTGAACTGCCCTTTGAACATTTATGATAAGAATTTTATGATGGACTTGGTTTGTCTACCTTTGCATCAAATCGATGTTATTCTCGGAATGAACTGGTTGGAGTACAACTATGTTCATATCGATCGCTACAACAAGACTGTGAGGTTCCCAGAGTTTGGTGATATTGGAGAGCTAATGTATGTATCTGCCAAGCAAGTAGAAGAACTCTTGGAAGATGAGGCTCATATGTTTGCATTGTTTGCATCACTTCAAGTTGATTATGAAGCAGTGAGCGTGGAACTACCAATTGTTCGAGAATTTCCAGAAGTGTTTCCAGACGACGTGAGTGACTTACCTCCTGAGCGTGAGGTGGAGTTTACTATTGATGTGATATCGGGCACCAGTCCTATGTCGATGGCTCCTTATCGGATGTTTGCATCTGAGTTAGGGAATTGAAAAAACAGTTGGAAGAGCTTCTTGAGAAGAAGTTTATTTGACCGAGTGTTTCTCCGTTGGGTGCTCCTGTGTTGTTGGTGAAGAAGAAAGATGGTAGCATGAGATTGTGTATGGATTATCGGCAGTTGAATAAAGTAATAATCAAGAATAAGTATCCACTTCCGAGGATTGATGATTTTATGGATCAATTGGTGGGTGCTTATGTGTTTAGCAAGATTGATTTGAGGTCTGGTTATCATCAGATTCGCGTTAAGCTTAATGATGATCCGAAGACAACTTTCAGGACGAGGTATGGACACTATGAATATACTATGATGACGTTTGGTGTATCTAATACACCTGGTGTATTCATGGAGTATATGAATAGGATTTTTCATCCTTATTTGGATTAGTTTGTGGTAGTGTTCATTGACGATATCTTGATATATTCTAAGTCCGAGGAAGAGCATGTGCAACATCTAAGAGTGGTATTGCAGGTTTTGAGAGACAAGAAGCTTTACGCTAAGTTGTCCAAGTGTGAGTTTTGGTTGAAGGAAGTGAGTTTCCTTGGCCATGTGATTTCTAGTGGTGGAATTGTTGTTGATCCGTCGAAAGCTGATGTTGTGTTGTAGTGGGAGACTCCAAAGTCTTCTACTAAGATTCAAAGTTTCCTTGGATTGGCTGGTTATTATCGCAGGTTTATAGAAGGCTTTTCAAAGTTGAAACTTTCATTGAATCAGTTGACTCGAAAGGGTCAAGCATATGTGTGGGATGTTGCTTGTGAGCAGAGTTTTGTAGAACTCAAGAAGACGTTGACGAGTGCTCTAGTGTTGATTTTGCCAAGTCCGAGTGAGTATTTTGTAGTGTATTATGATGCATCGAAGATGGGTCTTGGAGGCATACTGATGCATAATGGTTAGGTTGTTGCTTATGCTTCTAGACAACTGAAGGTTCATGAAAGGAATTATCCTACACGTGACTTAGAGTTGGCCGCTGTGGTGTTTGTGTTGAAAGTTTGGAGACATTATCTGTTTGGGTCTAGGTTCGAAGTGTTTAGTGATCACAAGAGCCTGAAGTATTTGTTTGATCAGAAAGAGTTGAACATGAGGCAGAGAAGATGACTTGAACTTTTGAAGGATTATGATTTTGAATTGAGTTACCATCCTGGTAAGGCTAATGTTGTGGCTGATGCGTTAAGTAGGAAGTCCTTACATATGTCGATGCTTATGGTTCGAGAGTTAGGACTGATTGAGAAATTCAGAGATATGAGTTTGGTTTGTGAAGAGACTCTTAACAGTATGAAGTTGGGTATGCTGAAGTCGACTAGTGGTATTCTCCAATAAATTAGAGAAGGTCAAAAATCTGATTTGAGTTTGGTGGATCGTCTCACGTTAATCAATCAAGGTAACATGGGTAATTTTCAGATCGATGAGAGTGGTGTGATAAGGTTCAGAGATAGAGTATGTGTTCCTGATGTGCCAGAAATCAAGAAGAGCATTCTTGAGGAAGGTCACAGAAGCGGGATAAGTATTCATACTGGTGCCACAAAGATGTATCAAGATTTGCAGTTGTTTTGGTGGCCAGGTACGAAGAAGGGAATTGCAGAGTTTGTGTATGCTTGTTTGACTTGTCAGACATTAAAGATTAAACATCAGAGACCGCCGAGTCTGATGCAACCGTAAAATATTCCAGAATGGAAATGGGATAGCATTTCTATGGATTTTGTAACCGGTTTACCAAAAGCTTTGAAGGGATATGATTTGATTTGGGTGATTGTTGATAGATTGACCAAATCGGGTCATTTTATACCGATGAGGATCAATTATTCGTTGCAGAAGCTTGCCGAATTATATATTGATCAGATTGTGAAACTGCATGGTATTCCTTCAAGTATTGTGCCTGATAGAGATCTGAGATTTACATCGAGGTTCTGGGAAAGTTTGCAGACAGTTTTGGGTACTAAGTTGAGGTTGAGTTCTGCCTATCATCCGACAGAGAGAACTATCTAGTCTGTAGAGGATTTGCTGAGAGCTTGTGTGTTGGATCAAGGTGGATCATGGGATAGTCGTTTGTCGTTGATTGAGTTTACCTACAATAACAGTTATCATTCTAGTATCGGAATGGCACCGTATGAGGCTTTGTATGGTAGGAGGTGTAGGACTCCTTTGTGTTGGTATGAGTCAGGCCAGAGTGTTGCACCCGGACCTGAGGTTGTGCAAGAGACGACAAAAAAGATCAAGATGATCCAAGAAAAGATGAAAGCGTCACAGAGTTGTCAGAAACGTTACCATGATAAGAGGAGGAAAACACTTGAATTCCAAGAGGGAGATCACGTGTTTTTGAGAGTTACGCCGATAACTGGTGTTGGCCGAGCTTTGAAGTCTCGAAAGCTCACATCGCATTTTGTTGGTCTGTATCAGATTTCACAAAGGGTGGGGGAAGTAGCATATCAGATTGTTTTACCGTTGTTTCTTGCGAATTTACATGATATGTTTCATGTGTCTCAATTGAGGAAGTACATTCCAGATTCGTTGCACGTGATTCAGATGGATGATGTACAAGTGAGAGATGACTTGACTGTTGAGGCGTTGCCAGTTCGAATTGATGAACGAGAAGTGAGACATCTACGAGGTAAAGAGATTGCCTTGGTGAAGGTAGTTTGGGGAGGACCAGCTGGAGAAAGTTGGACTTGGGAGCGTGAAGATCAGATGAGAGAGTCGTATCCAACTCTGTTTCCTTGAGGTAATTTTCGAGGGCGAAAATTCTTTTAAGTGGGGGAGAGTTGTAACACCCCAAATTTATTGGAATATTTATTTAATTTGTTTAAATATGAATATTCGCATTTTGGTAATTTTCGGTGGTTGGTGTGAAATATTGAGAATTATGGATTTTAAGTTATTTATTTAAATAATAGTATATAATATCAATATATTGGTATTATTATTAATTTAAATAAATATAAGTTAACTAAGGGCAAATTGGACAATTGAGGAGGAGTTAGTGAGGGTAATATTAGAAAGACCAATTTTAAGGCCCAAGGTTAGGTTTAACAAAAAGGAATTTTGATGGGATTAGGATTCATTCTTGTTAGACCGTGAAAATAAATTGAGGCCAGAGCTCTGAGGAAGAGGTTTGAGGCAAAAGCTTCGAAAGGTTTCTGAAAGTCAAAGAGAAGGCTTAGAGTCGGCAATTAAGGTATGGGGAGTATTTCCTTCATTGTTTTTAATGTATAATTTCAATGTATTTAAAGCCGATTTAAGGGTTTAAAGGGTTTGAGGCTGATTTTGGTTAAAGAAAATTAAGCCTTCGTGGCCAAAGATTTATTTTAACATTTGTTTAACCCTGTAAGGAAATTAGATAGTGAGAAACTCTAATGAATGTGGTGTAGTTGTAAGGATATATGGGAATTAGAGCGTGCATATGATACGGGATTGACCTAATAAGTCGTAGATTTTGTGCCTACATCGCCGTAAGACCTTAGGGATGATTTAGGGATGTTTTGGGGGCATTAGGGAAGGAAATCGTTGGACTTTTGGGTTGATTTTAGGTTCTAGTGCATAACAGTGTTTTGCTGTAATCGCGTGTTCGCACATCGAAGAATCCTTCACACAGAGAACGAACTCATCCCAGACTCGCACAACAAAGAATCCTTCGCACAGCGAATAAACTCGCCCCAGACTCGCACAACAAACTTGCCAGGGAACATAGCAGAGTTTCATAAATTCTGATTTTTGTGCAGCGATGCCTGATGTTTGATGTTGTGATTTCTTTGACGAATTAATATGAGTATGACTGTGATTTCTATGTAATTAGTACATGATTATATGATGATTCCTATGATGTAATGATGATGAGTTATGATAATATTTCTATGAGTTTTAATGATTTTATGATGATATGATGATGATTGTGGTGATGATTATGATGAATGATAATGCACCTATGATGTTATTATGAGGATGATTATTGACGTGTGCATCATGCATTCATGTGCATCCGGACTTCGGTTCAGGACCTCGATTTCTTTAGCTTTAGTCCCATTGTGCGGATGTGAGGTACTTTAATGTATGGAGGGTTGATGGCCCAGTGTCCATCGAGCTGTGATGATTGGTACCACATGCATGAGTCTTGGTTGAAATTGCATTTATGAGATAATCTTGAATAATTTATGATGTTGTGGCCTTTGATGTCCATTGATGAATATGATGGTGTTGAATATGAAAATGACACCATTTTTTATATTGATTTCCTACATTGATTATTATGAATCGTTTTACTCACTCTGCCTGTTTGAATGTTGCCTCCACGTGGGTAACATGCAGATGACCAGGTTTAGTCGTGAATGTCGTCAAGGACTTTTGAAGTTTTGCGTCGTTGGCCATTGTGGTTGACTTAGAGGGTCATAATCTGATAGTGTAACATCGGGTTGGGGTCTTTGAGTCAAACCTTATTTTATTGATGTTTTTGTTATGTTGATTTCCTTACGGCGTAAGGAAAACTTTGGATTATGCCTTTTTGAGTTCCGCTGCCTTTTGATGAAAATTTTGATAACCTTTGGAAAAACTTGTTATTTACGGAGTTTTCACTTATATTTGATTTATTGGGAAATGTACGCCCTTTGAGGTGATTTTCATTGAGTTTAATATTTTACTCTGATAACTGTGAATATTTTTCCTTTAAAATTGTGGGGTAGAAAAGGGTGTTACATGTGGAGTTGGTTGAAAATATACATATTGAAGAAGTCTCACATCGCTTAGTTTTGTGAATAAAGAGAGAACCCAAGACTCTCTCTCTCTCTCTCTCTCTTCTCTCTCTCTCTCTCTCTCTCTCTCTCTCTCTCTATATATATATATATATATATATATATATATATATATATATATATATATATATATATATATATATATATATATATATATATATATATATATATATATATATATATATATATATATATATATATATATATATATATATATATATATATATATATATATATATATATATATATATATATATATATATATATATATATATATATATATATATATATATATATATATATATATATATATATATATATATATATATATATATATATATAATACAAGTTCTTTAAAGTCCCACATCGCTTAGTTTTGTGAAGGAAGAGGGAGTTGAAAACTATATATAGGATTCAAGTTCTTCATTCCAAAATGCACCAGTCAAAAGCATTTTAAGTTTGTATTTATCTTTCTTTGTTCTCTTATGCTCTTGTATTAGAGTGGTATGAGATGCAGTTAATTTTTTTTGGAGGGTGTGAGTGTACTGGGGAACCTGAGTTAGTTGGGGTTATATTATGTGTTGTAACAATTTTCACATAGTATTATTCTCTGATTTTCTATTGACAACGACCGTGGGTTTTCTACGATTTTGGAGTTTCCACATTATGTTCTTGTGTTTTGATTGTGTTCCTCTTTTTCCTCGATGTTTTGCCTTATATTTTTTCCAACAACTGGTAACAAAGCTTTTAGTTCGACTCGGGAATAAATGTTCTTAGTATGCTCTATGGTTGTAGTTTTTTCTGAACTTCCACATCAAAAAAGAAGGGTAGTGTTGTGAAAGAGTTGTTGAGCTGCAGTCATAAATTCCGCTGCGCAATTTGGGATAAAGAAAATGAATGGAAGTTTTTTTTTACTTATGGGAAGTTCAAGTCAAAGATGTAATCAAGATTACACAAGATGCAAGATTATGTCGGTGATTGAAGAACTTTCTGCCAACAAGGAAGTTGCACCATAGATTTTCAACTTAGTTTTTGACATTTGAAATTCTTTGAGTGGTTTAGCTTGAAGTGAAATTTATTCTTCATGATAAATTATATGATTGTCGCTGATGATATTGTGAAAATTTCGAAGTAGTTCATCTTCAAGTGAAATATATTCTTCATGAGAGAGTATGATAGTTTTTAAAACTATGATTGTCAGTGAAGACAATGTGAAAATTCTTGGAGTGGTGTAGCTTCAAGTGACTATACTTTTTATGGTGGAGTATGATTATCGATGAAGACAATGATAGCTGATGTATTATTTTCAATCGAGGTGGGGATTATGGAGATAATTGAAAGTATACATATTGATACTTTTTATGGTGGGGGTATGATTGTCGGTGAAGACAATGAAAGTTAATATATTATTTTCAATTAAGGTGGAGATTCTTGTGGTTGGTTGAAAATATACATATTGAAGAAGTCTCACATCGCTTAGTTTTATGAGTGAAGAGAGATTTCAAGGTTATATATAGGACCCAAGTTCTTTGAAATCTCACATTGCTTAGTTTTGTGAAGGAAGAGGGAGTACAAGACTATATATGATTCAAGTTCTTTATTCCAAAATGCACTAGTTAAAAGCACTTTAAGCTTCTATTTGACTTTCTTTGTTCTCTTATACTATTGTATTAGAGTGTTATGAGATGTGGTTAAATATTTATTTTGGAGGGTGTGGATATATCGGGGGTCTGGGTTAGTTGTGGGTAATTATGTGTTTTAACAATTTTCACATAATGTTATTTTCAAGTTGTCATTTGACAACGGTCGTAGTTTTTTCTTTGGTTTTGGAGTTTTCACGTTATGTTCTTGTGTTCCTCTTTTTTCTCTATGATTTGTTTATTTTTTTCCAACATTAAATACTTTGAATGTCCAATTTCATCAATCTAAATACTCAATGAATCTTTATCCTTTTGAAAATATACAATTGCATTAAAAAAACAAGTTTGAAGTAAAAAATGATAAGAAATAAGAAATGAATATGATTAATGACTGCTTAGACATAACTATTTATAAATAATTGTATCAAAAAGTGATCAAATACATTCGTCAACTGAGTCAGCGATCTTATACTAAGAAAATAAGGATTCTGCCAAATAAAATAATGTGTTATACAAAAGAAAAGCAACTTTTTTCCTTTTTAGCATAAAATATTTATTGAATAAGAGTACTATTTTTTTAAAACCTTAGGGTATAAGGGTGTGTTTGGTTCAACGAAGGCGAGGAGATGGATTTTAATAAAATGGAGGGGAGATGAAGGGATGTATTTTAATTAAATATATGTTTGGTTCAAAAGAGAGGGAGGGAAGTGGAGAGAGAAGTTTTGAGCAAAAATGTGTTTTGTTCACAAGGGGAGGAGAGGAATTTTAAAACTACTTTACATTTTTAACCTTTAAATATTATACCACTCGTTCTAAATAAAATAAAAAATGAAATGGTATTCAACAAAAAAATAAGAAAATTTGTCAATTCATAAATAACATAGATATTCAAACACAAAATATTTAATATTTTAAATACTTTGAAATATATTAAAATGTATATAAAATCTTGAAATGAACCATTTTCTCATCTTGATGATTTATCTAATCCTATAAATAATTTACGAAATTAAATTTTAGATAATATATAATTCATATATTACAATTATATATTGATATGTAATACGATACAAAAAATTATAAAAAAATTAAGTAATTACAAACAAAATAATAAATAAAAATAAATAAAATAAAACGCATGAAAAAAGAAAGAAAGTTAAGTCAGAGGAATAAAAATAATGGAGTTGTGTTTAAAAAATATGGAGAAATTCTAATAAGGTGGCAAATTAACATATAATATTTATTAAGGAAATTTTATGTTTATGATAAAAAAGCAAGGGTCATTTTGTTAAGATAACAAAAGTATATTTTATTACATCTCTTCTTCCTCTCCTTCTCTTGATAGGAGTATACATGGATAATCATTTAATATGAACTAATCCATTTTTATGGTTATGGTTTATAAATTAAATCACTTGTCACAAAAACCAGTTTGAAATTCGTAACCGGTTTAAAATCGGTTCTAAATAAATTTTGATGTTAATTCAAAATATCTAATTAAATTAATTTTTTTAAAAAAATTTATATCAATTTTTAAATTTAAATACTTAAACAAATTTAATTACCTATTTAAAATATTTTTTAATTAAGCAAATAGAAAACAAGAAAAAACCGAAAATAAAAATATTTCGAAAAAAAAGAAACTGAAAATAAAAAAATTTATTATTTTTTCTTCCCGTTATTTTGTTATTAATCAACCCTGGTTGAAAATTTTACAATCTTGCAATGTTGCTTTTCATGTTCAAATGTTTATATAAACTCAAGACCAACTGTGAATGTGCCTAATAGTATTTATTTTTTACAACGTGTAAGTTTATGATTGATCATTATCACACCATATTGTATGATATCATTTAGGATAAATTTATATATATATATATATATATATATATATATATATATATATAAATTATATATATATATATATATATATATATATATATATATATATATATATATATATATATATATATATATATATATATATATATATATATATATATATATATATATATATATATATATATATATATATATATATATATATATATATATATATATATATATATATATATATATATATATATATATATATATATATATATATATATATATATATATATATATATATATATATATATATATATATATATATATATATATATATATATATATATGAAACATAAAAAAACAAATATATAAATTTAACACATAATAAAATTTAGACATCCAATAACTAAACTTTATTATTAATATGGGTTACCGATTTATATTTGGATAAAAAAATAGATACCCATATTTATATTTTCACATTTAGTTTAGATTTTTAAAAGTAGAATAATTTAGATACCAATTTGCTTAAGTATAACCGATTTTTTTTTGCATACCCTTACGGCCTCTCAAAAACTCTCCTATTTGGAAGGAACGAAGAATAGTTTCATGAGGGATTCAAATTCTCTTCTCTGTCCTCCCCATCTCTCTCCTAATAAAAAATTGAATCAAACATACTTAATTTAAAACATTGGATTAAATATATTTTTTGTACTTATAAAATTACCAAATTTTATTTTTGATCCCTATAAAAAAAATAACGTGTTTTGATCCTTACAAAATAATTATATATGTAGTTTTAGTCCCTACTGTTATATAAATGTGTATTTTTGAATGATTATTTTGCAAATATGTTTAGAATGGTATAAAAAGTTCCTCAAAAAAAAAGAATTCAAATTTTGATTTATAAGTCGAGATTTTTATTACTTTTATCATTATTTTTTGAAATTTAAAAAATTCATATTTAATTCTTCTCATTTTAAAAAATTATATAATTTAATAAAGAAACATTTTATAGTAATCTAAACACGTATGAAAAAATAATTCAAATAATTAAAAGGTTAGGGATAATTAGATAGTTTTCAAAATTTTAGAAAATAACACTTACTAAAATTGCATCCATAAATTTTTGTAAGGATCAAAATATGTCCTTTTTTTTATAAAGACTAAGAATAAAATATAAAATATTTATTGGAATAAAAAATATATTTAACCTTAAAATATTCTCCTCCCTTGTCTTTCTTCCCCCTCAAAAAAACCTCCAACCAAATGAATCCTAAGGATTTCAATTAAATTATTTAAAATTATTTTATTAATTTTATATTTAATTATCATTTTATTAATTGATTAATTAAATTATTTAATAATCTATAACGTATATAAAGCTAAAATTTAGTTTCGTATTTTTCTACTAATTTTATCTTTATTTTAATGTATAATTTATCCAATAATTTCCATTAAAAAAAACCACTACTATTAATTTTCACATAATTTTCTCTTATTAACTTCCTATTTAACTTTTACTATTAATCTTTTATATAACTTTTATTTAAAATTATATTAAATAAAAAGATATTATTTATATTTTTATGTGTGCATTAAAAAGGACACGCGAGTGCCCGTCTAGACGCTAGTAATAATATAAAATAAATAATTGGAAGGAAAAAAATCAAATTGGCCATAGTCTCACGGGTGCATGAAGTGCATTTTGTGTCATAAGTAAGGTAGTTTAGAAATTAAACTATAAGATAATTTGGGGAAAATTTTGGAAACAATTAAGATTATTATAATAAATAAATAAAATTATTTTAAAACACAAGAAAACATGCTTTCTTTTCAAATAATTTCCAAGGCAACATATCTTAATTCCTTTTCTTTCACAAGTAGACACTCCATGTGATTATGAACCCACCTCTCTTATTCAATAATTGTTGATTGATAATGATCTTTGTTCTAATAAATATGACAAAATTAAAATGCTTCAAAATGTTTCTCTTTTATTTTTGTAGAAAACGCGTTTTGCTTTTCCTAAAAATGTTTGATTAAAAACTGCACATGATTGTCTTTTCGTTGAGCCTTCCATATCAATTAGTATTATTGCTTTTCCTTTTTTTGGTTTTTTAACATTTTTGTTTCTCCTTCTAATCTTCTAAGGTATTTGCACCATGTTATTTCTGCACTCCATTTGTACATCAATGCATATACCAATATATTTTTTTAAATAAAAATATATTTTTATAAACAGTAAATGAACCGTCCATAAACAATACTCATGAACATTGCGTGAACAGTGTAACCGAACAGTATCTGTGAATAGTAATTTAAAATAGTGAAGAAAATTGGTCAATAAAATGTAAAAAATTAGTTAATAAAGTGATGAAGTTGGTTAATAGACGCTCAGAGTTAAAAATATTTTTAATAGTAAACTAAATTTGGTTAATGAAAAATAAAAAGTTGGTTAATGAAGATATGAAGTTGGTTAATCGTATAATTTTATATTAATATTATTTAATTTAAAAATTAAAAAAATATTAATTTTTTATATATATTTCACTGTTAACCATATTAGTGAACAGTGAAATACAGTTTAGGTATAAAATTTGGCATAAAAATAACATTTTTCTTTGCACTATAGTTCTAATTATTCTATATGATTTTCCTTGGATTAGTATTTCTGAAATGGAAACTTCTTTGAGCTTAAGGAAACAATTTGATTTGTATTAAATGTGATGTAAAAGGAAATTTGATTTTTATTTTAATAATCTGTAAAATAATACAAACGGATAATAATGATGAATTGGTAGTGTAAAATTTTTTATACTATTAATACATAATAATTAATTTCATATTTTTATTATTTTGTTTTATGTAATGTAAACATTAATCTTGTTCCCTTGAAGATATTATTTGGTGTGAGAAAAAAAGCTAGCTTTCGTAATTCATTGATGGACGTATATGTCCACGAGAAAGGGAATATTTAGCTGTGCAGCATAAAACAAAAAGGAAATTACTTTATTTTGTTATCAGATACTCAGGAAATTAAAGTACAAAGTATATGACAGCATTATTTGTACCTTTATACGTACAAATGATTTCAAACTATACTATAAAAATGATTTACACCTTCAAAATGATTTACACCGGCATGTTTTTTCTTAGATCTGTTCATTCATTGCATTATATATCTCAACTCATAAAAATCAAGAACAAAAATCACACTGAGTTCATAAGCTATGAACTCCCATTCTATAAACATATACCCGAATAGAATATGAGAGTGAAAGTCGAAGCATATTTGAGTTATTAATTGGCAGGTAAGTAATTTTTTAATTTAGAGTTTTTTAGAATTTTTTGAATATTATTTTATGGAAATAAAGAGAGAATACTAATAAAGAGTGTTTTTCTACTACACTACAAATGAAAACCATAACTCACATAAATTATAGTAAGGTTATTTCTTTGTTTTCAATATTTTAATTTGTCCTCTCATCAAATTAAATATTGATTTATGATATCTGCATAATAACTTTACCTTTCATACATTATGCATTTATGCTGACTTAATATTAATTAGACCCTTTAAGTATTACTAATTAAACAATGATTCTAATACCTTAAATGTTATATTTGTTGATAGGCCACAAAGTTCTAAGCCAAATAAGCTTATTAGGGAAAGGAAAAAGCCCTTTTGGTTTAAAGATTTTTTTTATTATTAAGTGAGGGTATCTTTAGTATTTTATCCTTAATGGATTTAAAATAATTCTTATGTTGGCCCATGACCATAGTTTAGAAACTCTAGTATTTATATTGTAATATTGCCTCTTTATAGAGGACAAAGGAGATGATATGAAAAAACTGTTTTAAGTTTATCTTTCTTTTGAGTATTCATATTTGATATTATTCTAGTGTAGATCTATCATTGGTGCTTTCATTATTGCATCTCAATCCTTCCATGGCTCCCCCCAAACCACCTAATCCTTCCTCTAAGGAACTTATAGAGGAAGTTGTACAAATCTCCACCATCCATCTAAACAATGCTATGAGTGAAACTCAAGCACAAATGGATGAGAGATTTGACAAGCATGCTGCAGATCTGGCTCAATTAGCCCAGCAAGTGGGACAGATTCATACAAGACTGGACAATGACAAGACTGTTGAAGATTCTAGATATGAATCTCTCATGAATGTTCTTAACAAGCTGCTAAGCAAAAAGACCTTGTTCCTGCTACAGTTCTATCAGGAGCAAGCTCCTCAGGTATATCCCAAAATTTCCCTCCTATTTTTGTGGTTTCCACTCCATTGACCCAAAATTTTACCCCTACCCAGTCCCCATTACGCCACTCTCTTATTTTCTCTAACTCTCCACTACAACCTACTATTACTGTTCAACCGCGTGCTACTGTAGCACCGACCCCACCACCTTACCCACCATACCTTTCAACCCATATCCCAATTGTTTCATAACAACCCTATGCTATCACATATCTGCCCCAAATTCCCTATACCCAAATCCCTAACATTCCACCATTACCCCCTTTTCGAACACCTAAACTTGAACTTGTTATGTTTGATGGTTCTAATCCATTGGAATGGTTATTTCAAGCGGATCAATTTTTCAGTTTTTACAATTTACCACCAGAAAATTGTTTATCATTGATTTCTTTTTATATGAAAGGGGATGCTTTATCTTGGTTTAAATGGATGCACCAGAATCACCTTTTAATAGATTGGTTTTCCTTCATAAGGGCTTTGGAATTACGCTTTGGTCCCTCTACTTATGACAACCACCAGGCTGAGTTATTTAAATTGAAACAAGAAGGATCTGTTGTTGATTACCAAACACGGTTTGAAAAATTAGGGAACCATGTTTTGGGATTACCACAAGAGGCTATTTTGAATTGTTTTATTTCTGGATTAAAAGCTGAAATTCGTAATGAAATGGCGATCCATCATCCATCATCTATTTCAAAAGCTATTGGTCTAGCAAAACTCATTGAATCCAAGCTACATGATCCCAAACAAAAATCTCCAAAACCATACTCAAACACTTTTAACCGCATACCATCCTACAACAAACCTCCTACTGACCCAAAACCATCTACCACCCCTTAAGCTACAAAAAACTTCCTATTCGGCGCCTATCTAATATCCAAATGCAAGAATGCCGAGCCCAAGGACTTTGTTTTAATTGTGATGAAAAATTCATCCCGGGCCACAAATGCCTTTCAAACAGATTTCTATTACTTCTTGCTGAAGATGATTTATCAGATCCCACCCAAGGGGAAGATAAGTCTCAAGAAGAAGCTGCTGGAACCGATTCAAGTAACACCTATTTTCAATTATCTCCCCAAGCCTTGACAGGCCAGTTTTCACCCAAAACACTTAAGTTTAAAGGCTTGATTGAAGGACTTCAGGTTATGGTCCTAGTGGATACGGGCAGCACTCATAACATCCTTCAACCAAGGATTTCCCACCATCTTAATCTCCAAACTACCCCTATTCCCCAATTTTCAGTTATGGTTGGAAATGGATCTCATCTCCAATGTGAGGGCATTTATAACAATGTCAAACTTACTTTACAAAACAAGCCCTTTTCACTTCCATTCTACCTTTTACCAATAGAGAGTGCAGATGTTGTTTTAGGCATGGCATGGTTACGCACTCTTGGACCCATCAATGTTGATTTCTCCATCCCATATATTACCTTCACTCACCAAGATACACTAATTACCCTCAAAGGCAACCCAAAAACTTTACCCTCCTTAACAATCATTCACCAACTTCGCCACCTTATTCACACAGTCCATTGCTTCCCTCCAATAAGTCTGCTCATACAACCAATCCAATAAGTCCCTTCCAAATCCAAACTTCAATCACCCCAACCCATTGAACCACCAACTGTTCCTCAACCCACCAATTCTCCTCTCGACCCTAACATTATCAGTCTCATTGAAAAATACCCAACTGTCTTCCATGGATCCCTAAGCCTTCCACCTTCTAGACCTTATGACCACCATATTCCCCTACTTCCATCTACTGCACCTATTAATGTTAAGCCATACAGATACCCACACTCCCAAAAAGAAGCCATGACCTCCCTCATTCAGGATATGTTAAGGAAGGCATCATTATCCCTAGTAACAGTCTTTTTTCCTCTCCAGTCCTTCTTGTAAAAAAAAGGATGGCAGCTGGCGATTTTGTGTTGATTATCGCGCCCTAAACGAAGTTACAATCAAAGACCGCTTCCCTATTCCAACTATTGATGAACTTTTAGATGAGTTGGGTAATGCAACAATATTTATCAAGATAGATCTACGCTCAGGTTATCATCAAATACGAGTTTCATCGAAAGATACGCATAAAACAGCGTTTTGCACATTTGACGGTCATTACGAGTTCCTAGTTATGCCCTTTGGTCTAACAAATGAAGGGGAGAAAATACTTAGAAGGGGGGGGTTGAATAAGTATATAGAAAATATTATGGCAATAAAAACTCAAAGATTTTTATCCTGGTTCGTTGAACTCAACTACTCCAGTCCACCCTATCAAGAGTAATTTGCCTTTCTCCACAAGGACTTAATCCACTATTAATCAAACTGATTACAATAGCAAGCACTAAGAGCAATTGTTCTTAGTCTTCTCAAGAACTACTAACCACAACTGGGTCTTCTCAAGGAACTTTTACAATCAAATGTAAAACTAAAACAAGTGTTTAAATGCTTCTAAGTAAGCTATATCACAACTGTGATTTACACTTAAGTTTTAAGAACATATGAAATAAATTCAGCAAAGAGAATAAATTGTATAAGAGCTTTTCAATGAATTTCTTTCAATAATCCGTCAACTGAAGAAGAGTGTTGGAGACTTGCTTTTATAGGCACATAAGTCCAAGACGTTTGCACTTTGAAGACCGTGTCTGCAAAGTAGCTGTAACTTTTTTGTCTTCACATCACTTGACCTTTCCTAGAAGAAGAACGTTCAGAGAAATCCTTTTTGCCTGAGTTCTTGTGTCTAGCATAAATGAGGAAATAGTCGTTTGGCCTAACCAACAGACATAACTTTGAATTCTTCTTCAACAAGTTTCTAATTCTCAGCAATTAACATCAGGGCCTTGAGTGATCAGAATCTTTGATGTTCATCAGAGTTTGCTAAATCAGAGCATTGCAGCAAGTGTGCTTCAGCGTGTAATTATTCAGAGCAGAGTTTGGGATCAGATCCTCAATACTTGCAGCGTACAGTACTATCAGAGACTTCTGAAAAACTGTGCTTGAAACTCTTCATACAAAAGTCTTCACACTATGCTCCAGATGCTTCTGTAGCTTCTACCTCAGATCCTTTTGTATGCAGCACTCAGAATCTTCTGTAGGCATCGTTCAGATTCTTCTAATAGATGCTTCTGACGCTTCAGAGCCTTGCATAGTTCCATGTTCAGATCTAATTTGCTTTCAGAAGTATATAAACATTAATATCTGCAACAAACATACTTAAACAAATTTTAGAGTATATAATTTCTTAATACAAAATTTCGTAAGAGTTATCATCAAAACATAGAGATATAACTAAGAACCAGTATGTGTTCTAACAATCTCCCCCTTTTTGATGATGACAAAAACATAAGAAATTTTGTTCAATAAAGCAATAATTATAACTCCCCTTGAGATTTTGAATCTCCCCCTGAATTGAATACTTAGAAGGAGTAGAAACTTCCTTTTTTGCATGAGTATTCTTTTCAGAATCAGAGCCTGATTGTTCCAAAAAGTTAGATCTTGACTTGGATGAATGTTTCAGAATCAGAGCCTGATTGGTTAAAACTTGATATGGGGATCTCAGAGTTACTTTAAAGAATTTGTCAGATTTTTCATATGTTCTAAAATACTAAGAGTTCTCGTTAGTTATAATTAGATATGTATGAATTTCATTTAGGTAAAGTTTATTTGAACAGTCAGAGTTTCATTTTCTCCCCCTTTTTGTCATAATCAAAAAGAAAACTTTTAAAGACAAAATAAAAGGAAATAGAGAAAAGATACATTCAAGTAGAGAAAACATCAGAGTCATTCATTCATTCAGATAAAAACAGACAAATCATCAAATAAGAAATTCAAGTACAGGTGCACAAACATCAGATACAGAAAACATAAGACTAGATTTGCTTGGAAAGAATCATCTTCAAAAGTTGAGTGAACTCAGATGAGGATTCTTCTTGCTTTGTCATCCATTTAGCCATGTTCTCATTCTTTTGATCTTGCTTAGCCATCCATGACTTGATCTCAGATTGCCCAGCTTCCAATACTGCAATCTTATCTTCTAAGTCTGGGTTCTCTTTCTTGATCTCAGATGAAGAAGATGGAGCATATTTTGATGTAGGATCAGAGTCAATAATCATTGGAGTTGCAGAGTCTGGAGCCACAGATGCAGAGGGTTTGTTTACAATTGTCAGAGCCAATGGATTTTCTTCAGAAGCAGATTCTGCAGGAGTTTCTGTAGCAGATATTCCAGAAGATGAAGATACATCCTCAAGAAGCAAAGGTGCAGATCTTTTCATGTTCCATACCATGGTTCTGGCAGTCTCAGCAAATCTGATCTTTGCATCATTAGAACAAACATTCTTCAGATTGGAAGCAATTGTATTGAATCTGGAAATGAAGCTATTCCAGATAGCATCAGATTCTTCTGCCTTCATGGTTGACAAGCATCTCTTCTGTACAGAGCCTAAATTCATCTTTATTTCTTTCATAAAATTAGCAAATAGAATATCAACGTTTAGCCTAGGTTTTGGTTTGAGAAGGGCTTCAAGAGTTGATGATTTGGGTGGTTTAGGTGGAGTTGGTATGGTGAAATGTGGGATGATGAACAGAGGATGAGGGTAGGAAGGAAAAGATAGATGGTCAGATGATGAAGTTTCAACCATAATAACAACCAAGAATATATATCAAAGTTTTCTCACTAGATCTTTTCTGTCACGGTGAAGTGGTAGCAAACACAGAACCGGAGCTCTGATGCCAACTGAAGGTGAGAAAATACTTAGAAGGGAGGGTTGGATAAGTATATAGAAAATATTATGGCAATAAAAACTCAAAGATTTTTATCCTGGTTCGTTGAACTCAACTACTCCACTCCACCCTATCAAGAGTGATTTTCCTTTCTCCACAAGGACTTAATCCACTATTAATCAAACTGATTACAATAGCAAGCACTAAGAGCAACTGTTCTTAGTCTTCTCAAGAACTACTGACCACAACTGGGTCTTCTCAAGGAACTTTTACAATCAAATGTAAAACTAAAACAAGTGTTTGAATGCTTCTAAGTAAGCTATATCACAATTGTGATTTACACTTAAGTTTTAAGAACGTATGAAATAAATTCAGCAAAGAGAATAAATTGTATAAGAGCTTTTCAATGAATTTCTTTTAATAATCCGTCAGCTGAAGAAGAGTGTTGGAGACTTGCTTTTATAGGCACATAAGTCCAAGACGTTTTTCACTTTGAAGACCGTGTCTACAAAGTAGATGTAACCTTTTTGTCTTCACATCACTTGACCTTTCCTAGAAGAAGAACATTCAAAGAAATCCTTTTTGCCTAATTTCTTGTGTCTAGCATAAATGAGGAAAGAATCGTTTGGCCTAACCAACGAACATAACTTTGAATTCTTCTTCAACAAGTTTCTAATTCTCAGCAATTAACATCAGAGCCTTGAGTGATCAGAGTCTTTGATGTTCATCAGAGTTTGCTGAATCAGAGCATTGCAGCAAGTGTGTTTCAGCGTGTAATTATTCAGAGCAGAGTTTGGGATCAGATCCTCAGTACTTGCAGCGTACAGTACTATCAGAGACTTCTGAAAAATTATGCTTGAAACTCTTCATACAAAAGTCTTCAGACTATGCTCCAGATGCTTCTGTAGCTTCTGCTTCAGATCCTTCTGTAGGCATCGTTCAGATTTTTCTAATAGATGCTTCTGACGCTTCAGAGCCTTGCATAGTTCCATGTTCAGATCTAATTTGCTTTCAGAAGTATATAAACATTAATATCTGCAGCAAACATACTTAAACAAATTTTAGAGTATATAATTTCTTAATACAAAATTTCGTAAGAGTTATCATCAAAACATAGAGATATAACTAAGAACCAATCTGTGTTCTAACAACAAATGCATCATCTACATTTCAATCTGCTATGAATGAACTGTTAAGACCTTACCTTTGACGGTTTGTTTTGGTATTCTTTGATGATATACTCATTTTTAGCTCATCCATGAGCGATCACTTGGTCCATTTAGATATCACTTTAAATGTTTTAAAGTCCAATTCATTTGTTGCAAAATTTTCAAAGTGTGTTTTTGCAGTTAACAAGGTGAATTATTTGGGTCATGTTATATCAGATGGTAGTGTTGCTGCAGATCTAGAAAAAATTCAAGCCATAGTGGATTGGCCGGTGCCACGTTCTCTCACGGCATTGCGGGGTTTCCTCAGTCTCACCGGTTTCTATAGACGCTTTGTGCGCCATTACGCCACTATCGCCGCTCCTCTCACCGATTTATTGCGTTCTACTAAATTTTCATGGAGTACAGAGGCTGCTTTGGCCTTTACAGAATTGAAAAAGAAAATGACCGATGTGCCGGTGCTGGCTTTGCCAGACTTCACAAAGACATTTATCATTGAGACAAATGCTTCTGGAGTTGCAATTGGTTTCGTCCTCTCTCAGAATGGCCATCCCCTCGCCTTTTTAAGCAAAAAAATGTGCCCCCGTATGCAGTCCAATTCTGTCTATGTCCGTGAGATGTACGCTGTAACAGAATCAGTCAAAAAATAGCGTCAATACTTAATTGGTTAGAAGTTTCAGATTTACACAGATCAAAAGAGTTTAAAGGATCTCCTAATGCAATGAATTTAAACGCCAGAACAACAAAAGTGGGCTTCAAAACTTCAAGGGTTCAATTTTGAAATCTTTTACAAACCTGGTCGATCGAACCTTGTAGCAAATGCTTTAAGCCGCAAGTTTTCCGCTCAAGAACCTCCTCTTCTAATGGCTCTCTCGTCTGCCATGCCCGATCTGGTCACCCACCTCCGCCATTACTATGCTACAGATTTGGAAGGACAACAGTTAGTGAAAAACACAACTCAGATGGAAAAAAATAACTACACGTTTTCCAAAGGACTACTGCTTTTCCGAGAAAAACTTTACATACCTTTTAATCAATTACGGTTGTCACTCATTGATGAGTTTCATAGTACACCAACTTCGGGTCACTCGGGTGTCAAACCAACATTTGCTAGACTTGCTGCTTCCTTTGCTTGGTCGGGACTCCACACCGAGGTTACAAATTTCATTAAACACTGCATAGTTTGCCAACAAAGCAAGTATCAAACACAGAAAAAGAAAGGATTGTTGCAACCCTTACAAATACCAAATCAGGTGTGGGAGGAACTTACCATGGACTTCATAACTCATCTTCCAAATTCCTTCGGTCACACAGTGATCTGGGTCATCTGTGATCGACTCACGAAGTATGTACACTTCATTGCTCTTCCAACTCGATACACTGCACAGGATCTGGCAACAAGATTTTCTGTTGAGATTTGTCGGCTCCACAGTATTCCTAAATCGATTGTCTCGGACAAGGATCCTTTGTTTTTGAGTTCATTTTGGAAACAACTGTTTAAAGTTTAAGGGAAAAAGCTTAAATTTAGTACGGCTTACCATCTGGAAACAGATGGATAGTCGGAAGTTGTGAATAAAAGCTTAGAAACATACCTACGGTGTTTTGTTAGAAACCATCCCAAACACTAGTTCAAATACTTGCATCTGGCCAAATTCTGGTTCAACATGACATATCACTCGGCTATTAAGATGTCGCCATTTCAGGCTCTATACGGGCGTCCACCTCCATCTATCCCAGATTACATCAAAGACTCCGCCACCATTGATTCTTTGGATTCCTCGTTTCAACATCGCCAAGAAATTTTGAGTCAGCTCAAACACAACTTACAAAAAAGTAGGAAAAAAATGGAGACTCAAGCCAACAAAAAAAAGACTCGATATTACCTTTCAGACAGGAGATCTTGTACTGCTTCACTTGTGGCCTTACCGTCAACAGACTGTGATGAAGAGAACGTCACAAAAACTTTCGAAATATTTCCATGGACCATTCAAGATCACCTGATGCGTGGGAGAGGTGGCCTACGAACTGGATATACCATCATCTTCCAGGATCCATCCTGTCGTGCATGTGTCTCTCCTTCGACCTTTCTTCGAAAAAACGAACCAACACCATGCACAAGATATTCCTTTACGCATCTCTGATATCTTCTTGCAAGACAAAAATACTGTTGTTGTTAGATCTGATAAAGTAAGCCAATAATTTTCAAACGAAGGTGGAAACACAAAGATGGCTACCGAAGAACAAAACAATATTATTGTACCTGCACCATTGATGACTGAAGCTGGACATGCAAAGCAAAGAGAGAAGCTATTGGACAAAGAGAAGAGTTTGGAAACAGTATCTCTAAGCGGCGGAGGTACTTTGGATACCATAAAGAACTCTGAAACTAGGGTTACTTCTCCTTATATATGCCCCACTAACTCTCAAGCTCAATCTCCAAGTACCATTACTGACCCCACAACGGTCACTTCTTGGAACTGCCTCTCTCCTTCACGTGCATTTAACCATCATGAATCCCCCTTATCTTTTTTTCCTAGCCCCCACCTACCACATGCTGCAAACTTCCCTTCCCCATGCCACATTAATGCCCCTCGTTTCCTCCAACCATCCTTATCCGCCAACTGTACCCCACCTTTTCTTTCACCCTTATCAGCCAGTTGTACCGCACCAATACCTATCTCTTTCTCACCAATTAATCCCACCACCTCGTCTGTTACAGATTCTCCTTCATCATGGGCCCCTCACAAAATAGTCACATGGCCCAATCCATCTTTGAACCTTGAGGACAAGGTTCCCATTGAATCAGGGAGTATTGATAGGCCACAGAGTTATAAGCCCAATAAGCTTATTAGGGAAAGGAAAAAGCCCTTTTGGTTTAAAGATTTTTATCATTATTAAGTGAGGGTGTCTTTAGTATTTTATCCTTAATGGGTTTTAAATAATTCTTATGTTGGCCCATGACCATAGTTTAGAAACCCTAGTATTTATATTGTAATATGGCCTCTTTATAGAGGAGAAAGGAGATGATATGAAACAGATGTTTTAAGTTTATCTTTCTTTTGAGTATTCATATTTGATATTATCCTAGTGTAGATCTATCATTTGTCACCCAAGATTCTAACATTCTCTCACCGGTCACATGTGTAACTTTACCTTCATGTTAGACTTTATGAGCTCAAAAATTTGCCATTATATACTTCACGCATATCCAAATTATCTCGTACATTAGTCACCCCAGTATACAAAACCAAAGTAATTTTTGTTATATCAATCATAACAAAACCCATCAATGATTACTAATAGTGACATAACTAAATGACATAGATTCGTAGTGAAATGTTGTTAAGTGCAAAATTTGACTTAAATCAAACCATCTTTCTTTACATTTTTCAAACCAATTCTCATGTTTTAATAGATTTATTTCCTGTTCTTGTTTGATTCTTCAACATATTGCAAATACCTTTGGATTCTTTAATGTGTGAATTATTGTGCAGGATGTAGGCATAAAACATCAATGATTAAGACACAAATGATTGGTCAAGGAAGCCAAAAAATAGAAGAAGAATTAGCATTTTTGCTGTCTGAACACCAACGAGATGAAAGTGAATGCTCGTTGTGCGAGGTCCTGGCAAAGGCCTAGTGAAACATCCCAGATTAGAGGCAGTAGAAAAAGGACCCTAAGTTTGTTGGGAGAATTTGTAGCGAAGAGCTTGTTGGGCGAAGAAGTGTTCGCACTGCGAACTCAGATATTTTTCAATGGCGGTTTAACTGTTCCTGAGACACTTGAAGTTCTTAAAAGTGGTATTCGCTGGGCGAAGAAGGTGTTCGCTAGGCGAATAGGACAAATTTTTGTTTTACTATATATGTACTTTTTTCACTTTTTAGAAACAAGACATTATATTGTTATATCAGAACTTTATTTCTCTTCATTTCAAACATATTTTAGAGAGAGAAACACAAACCCTAAGAGGGAGAAGGTAAGAGCTTCGATCTCTTGTTGGGGTTTGATGTAATCTTTTGATACCTTATGTATTTCATCTAATATATGTATTGTAAACTAGTTTTGATTCAATATTGATGTTGTCTTTGATTTCTTATTTGTGGGTCTTGACAAAACCTTTTTCAAATCTTATATCTTAGGTATTCATCTATCAATGAGCAAACTTTTGACATAGTATTGTAAGTTGATATTCACTTGTATCTTTTATTTTATTGTGTTGATTAGTAGCACGAGTAGGATCAATATAGTATTATGAGGATGCGTGATAATAGAGATGAAGAACTATGTTCACTTACATTTGGAAAATTAGTTGAATGCATGCAAAAAGGGTTAAACGTATCTATGTATTATGATCATGGCGTTTTATATGAATCAATCATGAAGTTGATATGGATGTTATCTTTGTTTACCTATTTATTTTTTATTTGAATCGCTATAGAAATATGTTAGAACACAGATTGGTTCTTAATAATATCTCTATGTTTTGATGATAACTATTCGTAAATTTTGTATTTAAGAATTATATACTCTAAAATTTGCTTGAGAGTTTTTACTGCAGATAGTAAAGAAATTAACACTCTAGAAGCAAATCAGAATTATATACAAGAAATTAACTAGACTCTGAAGCACCAGATGCACTCATTAGAAGATTCTGATTGCTGCTTACAGAAGATCCTGAGCGTAGCCTCCAGAAGGATCTGAGGCAAGAAGCTCCAGAAGATTATGAAGCAAGCAGAAGCATCTGAAGCAAGTCAGAAGCATCTGAAGCAAGAAGAATATTGTATGAAGAGTTTTTCAAAGCATAGTTTCTACAGAAGATTCTGAAAGTACTCAAGCTGCCAGTACTGAAGTTCTGTTTCAAATATGCTCTGATATTTAACACGTTGAAAGCACACATGCTGCAGAAGACTCTGATACAGCAAAGTTTTGATCATCATTAGAAGACTCTGACCCAATCAGACTCTGATGAACTTGCTGAAAACTGAAGAAGAAATATTCAAAGATTATATCCGTTGGAGTAAATCAAACGTCTCTTTCCTTATTTGTGCTAGACACAAGAACACAGACGAAAAGGATTTTTCTGTGCTTTCTTCTTCTAGGAAAGGTCACTTGATGTGAAGACAAAAAGGCTCAGACCTTTTTGGGACACTCTTCTCAACGTTCAGCTCTCCTTGGATCAGCTGCCTATAAAAGGAAGACTCCACCAAATTCTTCAGTTAGACATTTTGCTGAAAAGAAATTACAACATTCAAGCTCTCATACTTTCATATTTATTCTTAGAATTAATTGTACTTAAACTTAAGAGAAATATCACTGTTGTGATAAAAGCTTTTTAGAAGCATTCATACTCTTGTATTAGATTTACATTGATTGTAAAGGATTTCCTTAAGAGGATTCAGTTGGAATCAGTAGCTCTTGAGAAGACTAAGAATAGTTGTTCTTAGGTGTTACTATTGTAATCTGTTTGATTAAATAGTGGATTAAGTCCTTGTTGAGAAAGGCAAATCACTCTAGGAAGGGTGGACTGGAGTAGTTGTGTTCAACGAACCAGGATAAAAATAATTGTGTTTTAATTCTAAGTTTTAATCTTTCATACTTATTCAACCCCCCTTCTAAGTATTATCTCACCTTCAGTTGGCATCAGAGCTCCGGTTCTGTGTGTGCTACCACTTAACAGTGACAGTAAAGATCCAGAGAGAAATACTTTGATATATATTTATTTGTTACAATGGCTGATAATACAATATCCAACATTAATAATAAATATGAAGAAAGGGACAAAATCAACACCAAACCCCCTATGTTTGATGGGGAGAAATTTGATTACTGGAAAGACAGAATTGAGAGTTTTTTCCTTGGATATGATGTTGATCTATGGGATCTAGTCATAGATGGATATGTTCATCCCACAGATGGGAATGGCAAGAAGATAGACAGAAAATCTATGACAGATGCTCAGAAGAAAGATTTTAAAAATCATCACAAGGCCAGAACAATATTATTGAATGCAATTTCTCATACTGAGTATGAAAAAATTACAAACAGGGAAATTGCTTTTGATATGTTTGAATCCTTAAAAATGACTCATGAGGGAAACTCTCAAGTCAAGGAGACAAAGGCTCTGGCTCTGATCCAGAAGTATGAGGCCTTCAAGATGGAATACTCTGAATCTGTTGAAGCCATGTTCTCCAGATTTCAGATCCTCACAGCTGGGCTAAAGGTTCTGGACAAGGGATACTCTACATCAGATCATGTAAAGAAAATCATCAGAAGTCTACCTACCAGATGGAGACCAATGGTGACTGCCTTGAAGATGGCTAAAGATCTGAACAAGATCTCTTTAGAAGAACTCATCAGCTCACTGAGGAGCCATGAAATTGAGCTTGAGGAAGATGAACCTTAGAAGAAAGAAAAAGGTAAATCTGTTGCCTTAAAATCTAATAAATCTGCTAAAGCTTTGCAGGTTATTGAAGAAAGCTCTGAAGAATCTTCTTCTGAAGAAGAAGATGAATTATCCATGTTGTCCAGAAGGATTAACAGACTCTGGAAGTACAAGGGAAAGAAGTTCAACAACTTCAGAAGATCTGAGCATAGAAAGGAATCTTCTGGGCACAGAAGATCTGGCAAGAAAGAAGTTGTATGTTATGAGTGCAAAGAACCTGGGCATTACAAGAATGATTGCCCCAAACTTCAAAAAGAAAAACCCAAGAATAAGTTTAACAAAAAGAAGAAGGTTCTGATGGCAACATGGGATGACTCAGATGAATCCGAATCATCTTCTGAATCAGAAGAAGAATGTGCTAATGTTGCACTGATGGCCAACATAGAAGATCAGGAGGAAGGAACCTCAGGATATGAATCAGATTCTGAATCTGATGATGACGCTGAAGAGGTAATGGCCAAAATTACTAAAGAAGAACTTATAAAAGTTTTATCAGAAGTTCTTAAAAGTTATAACAATATCAAACTCAAATACAAAAAGCTGAAAAGCAATCTTGAATCTGAGATTGATCTTCTGAAGACAGAACTTGTTGAGCAAAAAGAAATTAATCTGAAAATCAAAAATGACTTTGAAATAACTCAACAAGAATCTGAATCTGAGACTAAGTCATGTGAAAACATTTTAGAAAAATATGACTCTAGCTTTCAGAGATTCCTTACTAAGAGCATAGACAGAAGCAAGATGGCTTCTATGATCTATGGTGTTAGTGGGAACAACAAAAGAGGTATTGGATATGAATCTTCATCTGGAAGTAATCCAAAATCTGTTGACAAACTTTTCATCAAGAAGACACCTCTGTATTCTCAATTTAAATTTGGTCACTTAAATGACATTAAACACACAAGCTCTGAGAAGAATGCTTATGTGTTTAAACCCAAGGCAAGTCAGAATAAACATTATGTTGAAAAACAGAAGTTTAGACAAACCTACAAACCAACTAACCCCAAAGGACCCAAGAAGATCTGGGTACCTAAAAACAAAATAATTCATGTTGCAGATGTTCTTAGCAGCAAGGTCAGGACGCCAATCATGGTACCTGGACTCTGGATGCTCACGACACATGACAGGAGAAAAGTCTATGTTCCAAAGCCTGGAACTTAGATCTGGAGGTGATGTGAAGTTTGGAGGGAACCAGAAGGGCAAGATCATTGGATCTGGCACTATTGGAAATGGTAAACTTCCCTCTATTACTAATGTTTTACTTGTTGAAGGGTTAAAGCATAACTTATTGTCCATAAGTCAATTAAGTGACAATGGTTATGATATTACCTTTAATTAAAAATGTTGTAAAGCTATTAGTCAAAAGGATGGCTCTATCCTATTTAGTGGTAAGAGGAAAAACAACATTTATAAAATAAATCTTTCAGAACTTAAAGTCCAAAATGTTAAATGCCTCTTGTCTGTTAATGAAGAGCAATGGGTCTGGCACAGAAGATTGGGCCATATTAATATGAGACGTATATCTCAGATTAATAAACTTAATCTTGTCAGAGGACTCCCTAATCTGAAGTTCACTTCAGATGCTCTTTGTGAAGCATGCCAAAAGGGGAAGTTTTCAAAATCTTCATTTAAATCAAAAAATGTTGTTTCTACTTCCAAACCACTAGAATTACTTCATATGATCTGTTTGGACCAGTGAAAACTGCATCCATCAGAGGCAAGAAGTATGGATTAGTCATTGTTGATGACTATAGTAGATGGACATGGGTAAAGTTCTTAAAACACAAGGATGAGTCACATTCTGTGTTCTTTGACTTCTGCAAGCAAGTCCAGAATGAAAAGGATTTCAAAATTATAAAAGTCAGAAGTGATCATGGTGGTGAATTTGAAAATAAATATTTTGAAAAATATTTTTCTGAAAATGGCATTGCTCATGATTTTTCCTGTCCTAGAACTCCACAACAAAATGGGGTTGTAGAGAGGAAAAACAGAACTCTGCAAGAAATGGCCAGAACCATGATCAATGAGACAAATCTGGCAAAACACTTTTTGGCAGAAGCAATCAACACAGCCTGTTACATTTAGAACAGAGTGTCTGTAAGACCTCTTCTGATGAAGACTCCATATGAACTGTGGAAGAACAAAAAGCCCAACATTTCATATTTTCATCCTTTTGGATGTATTTGCTATATGTTAAATACTAAGGATAATCTGAATAAGTTTGATTTCAAAGCACAGAAGTGTTTCATGCTTGGATATTCTGAACGCTCTAAAGGGTACAGAGTATACAACACTGAGACACAGATTGTGGAAGAATCCATTCATGTCAGATTTGATGATAAGCTTGGCTTTGAAAAGCCAAAGCAGTCTGAAAACTCTGCAGATAGGGAAGTAGTCTTCATTGACTCTGAAGTTCCAGAAGCAGACAAAATTCAAGTAAAGGAACCAGAAGCAACGCCAGATGCTACTCCTTTAACTTCTCAGATGAATAATCTAAACATTTCTGAAGAATTAACTATTAGAGGACCATCATCCAGAATTAAAGCTTCTCATCAAGAGGATGTTATTATTGGAAAGAAGGATGATCCCATCAAAACAAGATCCTTTCTAAGATCATCTGAAGCATCACTATTTGGACTAGTGTCAGAAATTGAACCATCTTCTGTAGATGAAGCTCTGCAAGACAATGATTGGATTATTGCCATGCAAGAAGAGCTAAATTAATTCACCAGAAATGATGTATGGGATCTAGTTCAAAGACCTCAAGGATTCAATATAATTGGTACAAAGTGGGTCTTCAGAAATAAGCTAAATGAGAAAGGAGAAGTTGAAACGAATAAGGCAAGACTGGTTGCTCAAGGGTACAGTCAACAAGAAGGTATTGATTACACTGAGACATATGCTCCAGTGGCAAGGTTAGAATCTATATGCCTTCTTATTTCATTTGCTGCACAAAATAACATCACTCTGTATCAGATGGATGTTAAAAGTGCCTTTCTTAATGGTATTATAGAAGAAGAAGTTTATGTCCACCAACCTCATGGTTTTGAAAATGAAAAATTTCCAGATCATGTTTTCAAACTAAAGAAATCTCTATATGGTTTAAAACAAGCTCCCAGAGCTTGGTATGAGAGATTGAGCAATTTTCTTCTGGAGAAAAATTTCATCAGAGGCAAAGTGGATACAACACTCTTTTGTAAATCAATTAAGAAAGATCTTCTAATTTGTCAAATTTATGTAGATTATATTATTTTTGGATCAACAAATATTATGCTTGGAAAGGAGTTTGCTACATGTATGCAGGCAGAATTTGAAATGAGCATGATGGGAGAACTCAGATTCTTTCTAGGAATCTAAGTTAATCAAACTCCAGAGTGCACTTACATACATCAGACAAAATATGTTAAAGAACTTCTGAAGAAATTTAACATGTATGATAGTAAGCTGGCAAAGACTCCCATGCATCCTACTAGCTCACTAGGCAAGGAAGAGGTAAGTAAGAAAGTAGACCAGAAGCTCTACAGAGGTATGATTGGTTCTCTTCTTTATCTAACTGCTTCTAGACCTGACATATTGTTCAGTGTTTGCCTGTGTGCTAGATTCCAACCAGATCCTAGAGAATCACACTTGACAGCTGTCAAGAGGATTCTAAGGTATCTGAAAGGTACTTCTAATGTGGGTTTGTGTTACAGAAAATCTTATGATTTCAAATTAGTTGGATTCTGTGATGCTGACTACGCTGGAGACAGAGTGGAAAGAAAAAGTACTTCTGGAAGTTGTCAATTTCTAGGAAGAAATCTAATCTCCTAGTACAGCAAGAAGCAACCCACAATTGCACTTTCAACCACAGAGGCAGAATACATTGCTGCTGCTGGATGTAGCACGCAGATGCTCTGGATGAAGAGTCAACTAGAAGATTATCAAAATTTTGAAAGTAACATTTCTATCTTTTGTGATAATACTTCTGCTATATGTTTGTCCAAGAATCCCATTTTACACTCTAAGGCAAAACATATAGAAATTAAGCATCATTTCATCAGAGACTATGTTCAGAAGGGAATCATAAATTTAGCCTTTGTTGATACAGATCATCAATGGGCAGATATTTTTAAAAAACCCCTTGTTGAAGATAGATTCAAATTTATTCTGAAAAATATTGGTATGGATTTTTGTCCAGAATGATATTTGTCAGAAGCAAATTTTTACAGATGCAAAAATGCCTAATGTTCTGAAGTATTTCTTCTGATTGCTTATTTATTCTGCTTAATATTTTTTTGTGAAACTCTGAACTAACAATCCTTAGAAGATCTGAACGTTGGTTAACGTTTCATTTCTCAAAAGAATTCAGAACACATGCAAGCAAACACGTGTCACACCAAATCTGAAGAGGTGGCGTGTACATTACTGAAGAGTCGTTTGAGGTGAAGTTTGAATAGTGAAAATCTTGATTTTCCCCCCAAATTGTCAGAAGCAATTAATGTTTGAAATGATTATTATTCTTTTCATTTAATGCTTGTTAAAACATGCAAATTCTGACTGATGGTATGCCTAAGTATTTTAGTATAAATACATGACTTATCTTCACTTTCACACTTTTCACAATCTCAGAAAATTATATGCGTTTTCATCTCCTCTTTTCTCTGCATAAAAACCCTAAACCTAAGTGTGTGACAAAGCATTCTTCAATGGCAACTTCATCATCAACAGCTGCTCAATTCCAATCTTCAATGGCTGCAGTAACTTCTGCAAACATGGGTGTTGCTCCTTATTCTCCTCCCAAAAGAACTCTTTTAACCCCTGTTGAGAAGTTGGAGGTTTTGTGTGAATCCATGGTAGAGTTTGATTCACTTGCTGAAAATGGCTTTGAATTTTGTTCTATTATTGGTGCTCAAGGATGGGTTAAGTACTTTGATAGACTCTTTGGACCAATTTACCCCCTCCTTGTGAAAGAATTCTGGATCTATGCCTCAGTTTACCCCAAGTTCATCCTATCTTCTGTACTGGGAAAAGAAATCATTATAACAAAAGATCTGATCAGAAAATTAATTGGATATGAAGAAACAAATGGTGTTTCCCACTTGCCAGCTGGGCGTGTGGACATGGATGAGGTGTATGAAGAAGTTATGACTGCTGGTCAAGCTTCTAACAAATTTAAGGATCTGAAGCCTGACTACAAGATCTGGGCCAAGATCTTCATGGGATGCATCCATCATAGGAAGTCAACTAATTCTCCAGACTATGTCAATAATGAACAGCTCTATTTCATGTATTGCCTCAGTCAGAGCACCAAGGTAGATCTTCCATATATTCTTTTTATGCATCTGTGGAACCATATAAATGCATCTAGAGAGTATGTGAAAGAGAAAGGACAGAAGATCAGAACCTGGATCCCCTTTGGAAGGTTGATCTCAGATCTTCTAACTGAGAATGGTTTGGTCACTGCTCTGTACGCTACTGGAGTTATAGAGGAATTGGAATTTATAATGGGAAAGCCTCTGAATGCTAAAAGTCTTCAGAGACTCAAAATAGTTGATGAACTCACAACAGCTCCCAAGAAGCTGAATGTGTCTGAACTGAGTAAGAAGAGGGTTCCTGTAGATGACTTTCCATTGTTCTTTGCTGAAGAGCCCATACACATTGTGGTTATGTACATTGATGAATGTAAGAAGGAAGGAAAGCCTGTTCCTGCAAATGTAATTCAGCTTGCAAGACAACCCCTACCAGATGTAGAAAAAGAAGAAGAAGAAGAAGCACAACTACAGAGGAAAAGGACTCAGCCAATAGCAGAATCTGCACCTGCTCAGAAGAAGGTCAAGATTGCTGAGAAGCCAAAGAAGCTCTTGAAGAGAAAAGAATCTGAAAACACTTCTTCTGTACCAGCCAAGAGGATCAAAATAAAAGGTACTAAATCTTCTATATCTTCTGCAAATACAATTGTTATAAATGATTCTAATATTAAGTCTGTTCCAAAACCACCCTCAACACAAACTACTTCTGTTACTGCTCCAAGTTCAAAATCACCACAAAAACAAACTTCTATTCCAACACCACCAACAACAAAAATCACTTAAACACCAACAGTCTCTGTACCAAAATCATCTCAACCAAAAATCCAAATCAAACATTTTGTTCCACAAAAACAATCCTCACAGAAACAACCATCAGAACAACAACCTACAGAACAACAACCACAACAATCTGTACACCAAAAATCATATGAACAACCAGAAAAACCACAAGAATCTCAACCAGAAAAAGCCTCTGAAAATCCACCATCAAAATCATATGAACCCATTGCACCTGTTATTTCTGAACCTACAAAAATAACTTCTGTTCCAATTTCATCAGAACCAATCACAATTCCATCTGATTCACCCATCTCAGAACAACCATCAAAACCATCTGAAATTCCTTCAGAATAAACCAACACTTCTGAACCTCACATCCATGAGACAGAAGTTCTTGATGTCACACCCTTAAAAACGGTGTTTCAAGTATCCTCTACTTCCTGCACACCAACCACCTCCTCAAACTCCTCAGAATCAGACCTCCACCCAGATTTTCTAATCTCTCCATCTCAAAAATACTCTGAGGTAAACCAACCTGAACCTACTATACCTTCAAAAGCTCCCATTCCAGATCCTATTCCCACACCGGCACCATCATCTGAAATATTGATCCCCAATTCAAACCCAAGATCTTCTATATCTTGTGCCCAAGTATCATCTCTATTTCACAATTTGGCTTATGGCTTCAAACTCAAAGACTTTTATAACAGAGTTGAACCATCTGACCCCATCAACCCTCTGAAACCAAAACTCACCATGACCCTTCCATCTGTGATTCTTGATTACATAAAATCCATGTCAGATGTAGGATCTTTAGCAACCATATCCTGTTCTGCAAAATCTGATAAAGCTGTTGCTTCAGCTCTACCACTTAGATCTGATAACAATGTTGCATCTGATGAACCACCCAAATCTGCCTTCCAAACCTACTCAAATAAACCTTTTGATGTAGTTACCCTTCACACCAGAGCAAAACCTCATTTGCTAAATGCCTTAATCAGATCAAAAGAAAAAGCTCCTGAGATACCCTTCATTCCATACTATCCTCCTCCTCTGATCTCCATCCTAAAATCAATTTTTCCACCAACTCCCCAACTTAAACCCGTAACTCTGGAAACTCTGTTACGTCCAAAGCCCAGACTTAATGTTGATCATTTATTTCAAACTTTTTTGCATGAAATACAGATGAATTTAGGTACTGTACAGAAGAAATGCTCAGCAACAATGCATGCCAAAGAATCTGACATCATCTGGAATAGATTCATCAACAGATTCAACTCTGTGGCCTCAAATCTGAAGAACATCTGTTCTGATGATGCGAAGCTCAGATTTGCTGAGGCTGCAAGGACTTTATTCTGGACTGTCAAGAAATCTGAACCTCTGCTTCTTACAGATGCTCCTCCATCATCAACAGAATCTACTGACATTGCATCTGAGGAAAATCCGTTGGCTATGACTCTGGTAGACCCTCCTTCTAATTCCAATGCTCCAGACTCTACAGAACCAATGGAAATTGACTCTGTTCAAGCTCCAGAACCTAATCATACTTCTTCATCTGAGATAAAGAAAGAACATCCAGATTTTGAAGATAAGATTGTTGCTCTGGAAGCTGGCCAGTCAGAGATCAAGTCCTGGATGGCAAAGCAGGATAAGAAGTCTGAGGATATGACAAAATGGATGTCAAAGCAAGATCAAAAGAATGAAACTATGGCTAAGTGGATGTCCAAGCAAGAGCAATCATCCTCTGAGATTACAGATCTATTGAAGATGCTTTTGTCCAAACACTCTTAGATTTTCTTTTTTTCATTCTAATGTTTTTGCATCTATTATTTGCCTATGTACTTTATTGCTATATCTTCTGATGTTTGCCTATGTACTCTTGATCTGATCTTATGAATGAATCAAAGTTTTCTCCATTGAATTATCTAATTTACTGTTTCCTTTTATTTGTCCTTTTAAAGTTTTTACTTTTTGCTTATGACAAAAAAGGGGGAGAAAATATAGATCTGAACTGTTTAATATAACTTCACCAGAATGAAACTTCAGATATATCTATTCTATCTAACATTTAATCTGACTATTTCAGAACATTTGATAAGTACATTCTATAAAAGAAACTCTGAGTCTCTCAGATCATTTGACTATTATCAAACTCTGAATCTTAAATCTGCAAGACACTCTGACCTTCAAATGTTAAAAGAACAAACAAGATCTAACTCTGAAGATTACTCAAAGACAAAAGGGAAGTTTCTATTCCTTATTTGTATTTAACTCAGGGGGAGATTCATCATCTCAGGGGGAGTTATAATTTTAATATTTTCACTTAAACAAAATTTCTGATGTTTTTGTCATCATCAAAAAGGGGGAGATTGTTAGAACACAGATTGGTTCTTAATAATATCTCTATGTTTTGATGATAACTATTAGGAAATTTTGTATTTAAGAATTATATACTCTAAAATTTGCTTGAGAGTTTTTATTGCAGATAGTAAAGAAATTAACACTCTAGAAGCAAATCAGAATTATATACAAGAAATTAACTAGACTCTGAAGCGCCAGATGCACTCATTAGAAGATTCTGATTGCTGCTTACAGAAGATCCTGAGCGTAGCCTCCAGAAGGATCTGAGGCAAGAAGCTCCAGAAGATTATGAAGCAAGCAGAAGCATCTGAAGCAAGTCAGAAGCATCTGAAGCAAGAAGAATATTGTATGAAGAGTTTTTCAAAGCATAGTTTCTACAGAAGATTCTGAAAGTACTCAAGCTACCAGTACTGAAGTTCTGTTTCAAATATGCTCTGATATTTAACACGCTGAAAGCGCACATGCTGCAGAAGACTCTGATACAACAAAGTTCTGATCATCATTAGAAGACTCTGACCCAATCAGACTCTGATGAACTTGCTGAAAACTGAAGAATAAATATTCAAAGATTATATCCGTTGGAGTAAATCAAACGTCTCTTTCCTTATTTGTGCTAGACACAAGAACACATACAAAAATGATTTTTCTGTGCTTTCTTCTTCTAGGAAAGGTCACTTGATGTGAAGACAAAAAGGCTCAGACCTTTTTGGGACACTCTTCTCAACGTTCAACTCTCCTTGGATCAGCTGCCTATAAAAGGAAGACTCCACCAAATTCTTCAGTTAGACATTTTGCTGAAAAGAAATTACAACATTCAAGCTCTCATACTTTCATATTTATTCTTAGAATTAATTGTACTTAAACTTAAGAGAAATATCACTGTTGTGATAAAAGCTTTTTAGAAGCATTCATACTCTTGTATTAGATTTACATTTATTGTAAAGGATTTCCTTAAGAGGATTCAGTTGGAATCAATAGCTCTTGAGAAGACTAAGAACACTTGTTCTTAGGTGTTACTATTGTAATCTGTTCGATTAAATAGTGGATTAAGTCCTTGTTGAGAAAGGCAAATCACTCTAGGAAGGGTGGACTGGAGTAGTTGAGTTCAACGAACCAGGATAAAAATAATTGTGTTTTAATTCTAAGTTTTAATCTTTCATACTTATTCAACCCCCCTTCTAAGTATTATCTCACCTTCAAAATATACTCTTCAGATATGGATCTAGGATGACTATATGTTAGGTTCTAAACTCTAGACATAGATATGGGCTTAACATTTGCTTGAGTATCAGTTCTTAATACTCTGTGTTATTGAGTTGCGTGAGACATCACCAATGAGATAATATGGTTGTTCTCTTGACTTTGTGTTTGACATAACCTCGATTGTGAATGATACGTGAGGATATCGTACAAATGATTGATTTGTGTTTAATTGGTTAGAAGAATGCATGTGTTATCAATTGATGAGGTCCATTTATATTTTAAGTCTTTACTTTATATTTGCCGTCTTTATATTTTCTGCCTTTATTTATGGTAACGGTGATCTTTCAACCAAAATTTCACAACAAGCTTAGAAATATAGAGACCGTTGAAAAATGTTATTTCCGTTGCACTGACCCCTGTAAAGACGATATAAATCCCGGAGGAAATCCTTCCAAATCTGAATTTTTGCTTCTTGCCACTTTACTGCAGTTCGAACAAATGTCTAGCATGAAAATCACAAAAATATGGTATGTACATGTTGATTTTCAATTTGTCTTACTACACTTTAGTGAGATCATTCAATAACCTTATTGAAAAAGGTATAAATAGTTAAATATTAAACTTTATAAACCAGATAAAATATTCAAAACCAGAGTATGCTTACATAATATCAAACATAGAACACAAAATTCATAAAGGACTAACTCTTACTAAAATAAATATTTTTCAAACCGTAAAACCTCCATGTGAGTAGTGTGCTCATGAAATACCCTGGGTGGAAGATCTTTTATAAGCTGATATGCTATCATGGAGTTTGTCCCTAAGTGTTTTATGGAAATCTGTCCACTTGGTACCATTTCCTTAACAACAAAGAACTTGATGTCAATATGTTTTGACTTGGTCGAGCTCCTATTATTGTTGGAAAATAAGTCGGTTGATTTATTGTACAATACAACTTAAGTGGGTTTTCAATTCCTTCCACAATTCTCATCCTAGTGACAAGGTTCCTCAATCAAATCTCATTGTTAGATGCCTCAATACATGCTATAAGTTTTGCTGCCATGGTGGATGAAGTAATGAGAGTTTGCTTGGCACTAAGCCAAGAAACTGCACCACCAGCTAACATGTAAATATAGCCAGAGTGGGTCTTTTACTATCTTGGCATCTAACAAAATTAGAGTCAGAATATACATTAATCTCCAACTGGTCTGACCTCCTATATGTGAGCATATAATCTTTTATTCTCTTTAAATACATCATAACATTTTTGGCTACTTTTCAATGATCCATTCCTGGATTGCCCAAATATTTGCCTAACATCCTAATTATGAATGCAATATTCTGACGCGTACATACTTAGGCATACATTAGACTCCATACAGTTGACACATATTTTTTGCATTTCTTGATTTTATAAGTTTCCTTTTGGGCATTAATTAAGACTAAATTTGTCTCTCTTAGCAACTAGAGTATCCCCTGGTTTACATTCCTTCATGTCAAACCTTTTAAGTACCTTTTCGATATAAATCCTTTCATTTCAAATTTTCTTGATAGATTTTTTTCCATCATATATTTGAATTCCTAATACAAAGGAGGCGTCACCAAGATCTTTCATTTTAAATTATATTAATAGAAATTTCTTGGTTTCGTGAATCATATATATATCATTTGTGGCAAGCAATATGTCATCAACATGCAAAACTAGGAAAACGTAATTGCTTCTACTGAATTTAGGATACACACAATCTTCAACAACATTCACCTTAAAATAAAATGAGATAATTAATTCATGAAACTTGTGGTACCACTGACGAGACGTCTGCTTCAGTCCATATATGGATTTTGTCAGTTTGCAAACCATATTCTTTGAGTCTCATGACACATTTTTCTGGTTGAACTATATAGATTGTTTCATCAACGTTTCCATTGAGAAATGTCGTCTTGACACCCGTTTGATGGAGTTTCAAATCATAATATGCAACAAAAGCCATAATTGTCCTAAAAGAGTCTTTCAACGAAACCAGAGATAAATTATTTTTGAATTCACTTCCTTTTGAGTATAACTCTTAGCCACAAAAAGAGCCTTATATGTAACATCCTTTTTCTACCCCAAAATTATTAAGGCAAAATAACACAAAAATCAGAGTGAATAAATAAATCTCATAAAAATCCACCAAAAGGGCGTACATTTCTCAAAGTTATCAAAATAGGTCCATACTCCGTAACTACAGGTTTTCCCCAAAATACATCAAAACATTATAAAACAGCGGAACTCAAAGCATAAATCAAAGTTTTCCTCAAAAAGGGAAATTAATCAAAATAACTTCAACAGTATAAAATCAACTCAAAGAACGCAACCCAATGTTACATATCAGAGCAAGACCCTCTAAGCTAACCAAAAGGCTAAAACACTCAAAAACTTCAAAAATACTCCTCGACGGCATCCACGACTAAACTAGGTCATCTGCATGTTACCCACATGGAGGTAACATTCAAACAGACAGGGTGAGTAAAACAGTTCATAATAATCAATGTATAATAGTTAATGCATAAACAACATCATAATTATATACAACACATTCATATTCCTCAAATATGCTCAAAGGCCACAACGTCATAATTGATACAAAAAGACTCATAAGTGCAATGCGACACTACTCAATGCATGTGGTACCAATCATCATAGCTCGATGGATACTAGCCCATCAACCCTCCATAGATCCCCATCAATAGGATCAATTCTACTTGAGAACTGGAGCACATCAAAACACTTCACATCCACACAATGGGATTGAAGCCAAAGTAATCGAGGTCCTGAATCGAAGTCCGGATGCACATGAATGCATGATGCACACGTCACAATAATAATCCTCATAATACAGCATATGGTGCATCGTCATTCATCATATTCATCATCATCACATAAATCATCATATCTCATGCTATCACATAATTTATCAAATCATGGTAATTTCATCATGTTAATTCAATCAATACATCATAGAAACCATCATGTCATCGTGTACATATCACCCAAAACCCACTGTCATACTCATGGTAATCCATCACAGAAATCACAGATTCAAACATCACGGCATCGCTGCACACAATCAATATTCGCGAAACTCTGCTACGTTCGCTGGCTTGCTCGCTAGGCGAGTTGGGGCAAGTTTCTTCTCTAGGCGAAGCTTTCTTCTCTAGGCGAGTCTGGGAAAACATGGTTCGCTAGGCGAACAACGCGATGACAGCAAAATCTGCTACGCACCAGAACTAATTTTTACTCAAATACTCATACGATTCACTTACCCAATGCTGTAACACCCCACTTTTCTATACCCCCATATAATCATATAATTATTTAGTCACATATTAAAAATTTCGTCAGAGTATAATTATAAACATATTACAAAACAGGCGTGTCACATTACGCTTGAAATTAAAACATACAACACCTACTCAACAAAAGATATGCAACAGTGGGGTAACTTTGCAACAGAGGAACTTAGTCCTTACACCCACATCTCAAAATTTAGAATAAAAACGGAAAATCTAAACATTGATAACGTTAAACATACACACACACACACACACACACACACACACACACACACACACACACACACACACACACACACACACACACACACACACACACACACACACACACACACACACACACACACACACACACACACATATATATATATATATATATATATATATATATATATATATATATATATATATATATATATATATCATCCAGTATGATTCAACAATATAAGTCATGTTTACATAAACATTCATCAACAAGATACATATACAAATATATCACAAAAGAATCATGTACATCCTAACTACCCGGTGCTACATATCAGAGCCGACCGACCAAAAGAATGAAGACACGCTTCACAAAAAGACCACCAACATACCTACTCTGCAATGCCTCATAGAGCATCATAAAACAACAGAAGGGTGAGAAATATTATCATAACAACAATGCATATAATTATATATCTTAGCATAAAAATACACATATTCTACATTCTCACCACAATTCATCACAACTCACTCATATACATCACAATGTATGTATATATATATATATATATATATATATATATATATATATATATATATATATATATATATATATATATATATATATATATATATATATATATATATATATATATATATATATATATATATATATATATATATATATATATATATATATATATATATATATATATATATATATATATATATATATATATAACCAAGCATATTCATCATGCATACTTTTACAATTCTTATCATTCCACATAAACATACACATTTATGTTTATTCACCAATGCACAATTATAAAGATGATAAACGCAAATCATAGAGACTGACTCATGACTCTATGCAAATGCAATGCGGTACCGACTCAATCATCTCAAGTTTACTCAGGAACTTATTGGAACCATCGCTTGTTACCAATGTAACTCCCCGCCGGGCCTACGATATTCACCCATTGCTCACACCTCACATAGGCACACAATGTTTATGGATTGCTCACACCTCACATAGGCACACAACCCGATTGCTCACACCTCACCTAGGCACACAATCATTTGTAATCATCGCTCACACCTCACATAGGCACACAGCGTTACAACGAATTCTCATTAGAATCACACAACACAAGAATGTACATCATTATGCTTCACATACAAAATGACTCAATACACTCTTGAACTGCATACATATTTACAGTATATTCATGCATTCATCTCATTCTATCACATACAATCTATATACATTCACAATATATTCCACAATCTAGGATTCACGCCATACGGCTACCCATATCATATCATATAATAGCATACAAGTTACACGTTATATATCGAAAGCATACAGTATGATAACACATCAAACGCCTCGTTCACGACGGTAAAAGTTGACAAAATTACACGTTTCGAATTTTCTGCTATAATTGGATCATACACTGACATCAAAACCATTTTACCTAGAAAGAGCATCTCTTTAGCTTTCCAATGCTTCGAACGGAGACTAAAACCGACTTACAAATCAAAAGATATGAATTTTTGAAGTTTTCCGGAAAACCAGAATTTTGCCTAAAAATTGCTACGGGATTTTGCTTTTTGCCTGAAAATCCTACCGATTCAATCATTTCCTTCGAAACAAACACATACTCATACTCACCTAACATATAGCAGTGAATTAGGACCATTAGACACGATTTCTACGACGTCCAATTTCCACTCAAATCCCAAACCATCAATTATCCACAAATGTCAAAAGTTACGAAATCACCTGAATTCAATCAAACAAGTTTTAATAGTCACGGCCTAACATTCCTCGACTAAACTACGTAATTTATTTTGAATTCTAACCGTGAAAACATCGGTTTCTATCAATTTTACCAATTCGACCTAAAAAGGAAATATGTGGAACAACAACCAAAATAATCCAAACAAAACCATACATAATCATACACAATGATAAGATAACAATATTTCACACCATTACCTGATCAAATCGATTCCTAGAAGTGTTCTTGATGATTTTTCAAACTTTCTCTCTTTTCTTCTCTTTTCTTCTTTCTTTCTCTTCTCTTTCTTCTATTTCTCTTTTCTCTCCTTTTTCTATCTTATATCTTTCTATTCTATTTCTTTTCTATTACTTTTTCTCTCAAAATATCTAATAAATCAGTTTCTCACAAAATATCTAATAATTCATTTTCTCACGTAAAATTTTTAACTTAACATTAATTAAGAAATATCTAAAATACCCTCCAACCTAATTTCCCCGAAAACTCTCAAAAACGATAAAATAACACAATATGCAAACATAACATATTAACACACCAATTCCACAAATAAAATAATAATCACCCAAATAAAATAAAAGAATAAACAAAAATGGGAAATCAGAATCGGGGCGTTACAACTTTCCCCCACTTTAGAAATTTTCGTCCTCGAAAATATTACCTGATTCAAACAACTCCGGATACGACTCTCGCATCCCACCCTCTAGTTCCCAAGTCATATTGCCTTCTGAAGCGCCTCCCCACGCTACTTTCACAAGCGCAATATTCTTGTCTCTTAGCTTCTTAACTTCATGGTCCAAAATCCTAATTGGTAAAGCTTCAACCGTAAGTTTATCTCTCACTTCAACCTCGCCCATAGAAATAACACGTGATGGATCCGGAACATACTTCCAAAGTTGTGAAATATGGAATACATCATGCAAATTCGAAAGATTCGGAGGCAATGCCACATGGTAAGCCACAATACCAACTCGTGCAGTAATCTGATACAAACCAATAAAATGAGAAGTCAACTTCCTCGACTTCAAAGGACGACCCACACCCGTAACCGGTGTAACTCTCAAAAACACATGGTCTCCTTCTTGAAACTCAAGATCTTTCCTTCTCTTGTCATGATAGCTCTTTTGTCTACTTTGAGAAGCTTTCATCTTTTCCCGAATAAACTTCACTTTCTCTGTCGTTTGTTGTACCATCTTCGGTCCAACTATCGACCTCTCACCGATTTCATGCCAACACAAAGGTGTTCGACATCTCCAATCATACAAAGCCTCAAATGGTGCCATACTTATACTTGAACGAAAACTGTTATTGTAGGTGAACTCAATTAACGCCAAATAACTATCCCAAGCACCACCTTGCTCGAGCACACAAGCACGCAATAAATCCTCCAACTATTGAATTGTCCTCTCGGTTTGACCATCTGTTTGCGGATGATAAGTCGAACTCAATCTTAGCTTAGAACCCAAAGCCTTTTGTAAACTCTCCCAAAACCTTGATGTAAATCTAGGATCTCTATCCGATACAATACTCGTAGGAACTCCATGTAACTTCACAACCACTAGAACATAAACCTCGGCTAACTTCTCCAAAGGATAACTAATATCAATTGGAATGAAGTGAGCAGATTTAGTAAGCCTATCCACCATTACCCAAATAGCATTATGACCTCTTTGCGTATTCGACAATCCCGTAACAAAATCCATCGATATACTATCCCATTCCCACTCCGGAATGTCCAACGGTTGCATCAATCCACTAGACTTTTGATGTTCCACCTTAGACTTTTGACAAGTTATGCATGCATACACAAATTGAGCTACATCCCTCTTTAATCCGGACCACCAAAAGATTTTCTTCAAATCTTGATACATTTTATTCGCTCCCGGATGAATACTTAAGTTACTTCGGTGTCCTTCTTCCAATATCATCTTTTTCAACTCCGCATCATCGGGAATACAAATACGACCACGGAATCTCAAAACTCCGAAGTTATCAACCTTGAAATCCTCATTCTCATTCATCATTAAATCAACGAACTTCAAATCCAACTTTTGCTTTTCACATACGGTTGCAAGAAAATCATTCGTAACATGTAGCATACCAAGTCTCACACTTCTCGGTGTTATTTCATAAACTAAACTCAAGTCTCTAAAATTATCCAAAAGTTCCCATTCTCTCATCATCAATGCGGACATATGTAACAACTTCCGACTCAAAGCATCAGCCACCATGTTTGCCTTACCCGGATGGTAATTCAATCCAAAATCATAATCCTTCAAAATTTCTAACCACCTTCTTTGTCTCATGTTCAATTCTTTTTGATCAAATAAATATTTCAAGCTCTTGTGATCACTAAAAACTTCAAATCTTGCACCATAAAGATAGTGCCTCCAAATTTTCAAAAAAAACACCACGACCGCTAACTCCAAGTCATGTGTAGGATAATTCTTTTCATGCACTCTCAATTGTCTTGAAGCATAAGCCACAACTTTTCCATCTTGCATCAAAACACCACCTAAACCTGTCAAAGAAGCATCACAATAAACCACAAATGGTTTTGTTGGATTCGGCAAAATCAAGATCAGCGCCTTCGTCAACCTTCTTTTTAGCTCAATGAAACTCTTTTCACAATTAATATCCCAAATGAAAGCCTTTCCTTTATAAGTTAATTGCGTTAACGGAAGTGCCAACTTCGAATACCCCTCAATAAACCTCCGATAATAACCCGCCAAGCCCAAAAAGCTTCGAATCTCCGTAACCGATCTAGAGCCTCCCATTGCACCACCGCATCAATCTTGGATGGATCAAAACTAATACCACTACCGGAAATAACATGTCCAAGAAAACTTACTCCCGACAACCAAAATTCAAATTTCGACAACTTAGCATACAATTGTTTCTCTTTCAAATTTTGTAACACAATCCTCAAATGCTCTTCATGCTCCTCTTGAGACTTAGAGTAAATCAAAATATCGTCGATGAACACAACCACAAAACAATCTAACTGTTCATGAAAAATACGATTCATGTATTCCATAAACACACCCAGCGCATTAGAAACCCCAAATGGAATCACAAAATATTCGTAATGGCCATACCGTGTCCTAAAGGCCGTCTTTTGAATATCCTCTCTTTTCACACGAATCTGGTGATATCCCGATCTCAAATCAATTTTGCTAAAAATACGCGCACCAACCAATTGGTCCATCAAATCATCGATCCTTGGAAGCGGATACTTGTTCTTAATTGTCACCTTGTTCAATTATCGATAATCAATGCATAACCGCATACTCCATCCTTCTTCTTTACCAACAATACCGGAGCACCCCAAGGAGAAACACTTGGCCTTACAAATCTCTTGTCCAACAACTCATTCAATTGCTTCTTCAATTCTACCAACTCCGATGCCGACATACGATACGGTGCCATCGAAACCGGTCTAGTACCCGGAACTAGATCAATAGAAAACTCAACTTCTCTTTCCGGCGGTACATCCGTAATATCCTCCGGGAACACTTCTGGAAAATTACACACCACTGGGAACACATCGAGCTCAAATTTACTCTCCACCGACAATGATGCAAACAAACCGAACAATTGAGCTTCGTCCGCTAAAAGTTTCTTCAACTCTTTAGTGGATAGGAAACTCTCATCTTCATCCTCTTCCAAAGAAGGAAACTTCACTAACTTATGATAGCAATCTATATGAACTCAATTAAATTGCAACCAGTTCATACCCAAGATTACGTCCAATCCCTCCAACGACAAACACGTTAAATCCATAATGAAGTCTTTACCATACATGGTCAAAGGACAACTTACACACACCAAAGATGTAGTTACCGACCCTGAAGCGGGAGTCTTAATAACCATGTCACCACCCCAAGAAGTCACGAACAAATTCAGACGCTTAGCGCACTCATGAGAAATAAACGAATGAGCCGCTCCAGTATCAATAATAGCAACTAAAGGCGTACTATTAACAAAGCATGTACCTTTAATCAAACGATCTGCACTAGTAGTGTCTGACCCATCTAATGCAAACACCTTTCCGCCCGCTTGAGCCTGTTTCGGCTTAGTACACTTAGTACTAATGTGACCCACTTCTCCACAATTATATCACTTCACTACATTCCTCCTACAATCGGTAGTAGCATGCCTAAGGCCTCCACAGTTAGAACATTTCACTACGGTCTTCCCACTCTCAAATAATTTATGACCCATTTCACCACACTTGTAAAACTTAACGGAACCGAAACCTCCTCCTCCAGATCTCTTATCAAAGTTTCCCCTATGCTTGCCCTTATCAACGGGTCTCACATAAGGTCCACTTCTAGCTTGTTGCTTTCCCTTCCTCTCATTCAAACTTTTGTAATGTGTAGAACGAGCCTCGCTATATTTCTCGAAGATTCTACAACATTCTGTCAAATCCGTAAACCTTCTTATCCTTTGATATCCCACAACTTGCTTAATCTCGGGATGCAAACCATTCTCATATTTAATACACTTTGAGAACTCAGCAGTAATTGCAGCATAGTGAGGATGGAATTGAACCAACTCCACAAACTTAGCAGTATAGTCCACCACAGACATACTACCTTGTTTCAATTCAAGGAACTCCATCTCCTTCTTCCCTTTCACACTTTCAGGGTAATACTTCCTCAAGAACTCAGTACGAAATAAATCCCAAGTTATCTCTTCATCATCCACCTCAAGAACTTGACGCATACCGACCCACCAATCGTCGGCTTCTTCCTTCTGCATGTGAGACCCAAGCCTCACCTTATTCCCCTCCGCACAGCCTATGAATCTGAAGATCCTTTCAATCTCTTTCAACCAAATTTGAGCACCATCGGGATCAAATCTTCCTTTGAAGACCGGTGGTTGATTCTTCCTGAACTCGTCATTAGAATTCACGTTCGGCGCACCTTGCACCGCCCTAGCCATTGCTTCCAAAGCAGCAACCATCGCATTGTCGTTTCGACAAGCCATATTCTGATCATTCCCAAAAATAACAACAAGGTTAAACAACAGTTTAACCATCACAACAACAAGACAAACACAACTGACTAAACACTGTCTCTGATACCACTTAATGTAACACCCCCCCTTTTCTATACCCCCAAATAATCACATAATCATTTAGTCACATATTAAAGATTTCGTCAGAGTATAATTATAAACATAGTACAAAAGAGGCGCGTCACATTACGCTTGAAATTAAAACATACAACACCTGCTCAACAAAAGATATGCAACAGTGGGGTAACTTTGCAATAGAGGAACTTAGTTCTTACACCCACATCTCAAAATTTAGAATAAAAACGGAAAATCTAAACATTGATAACGTCAAACATATATATATATATATATATATATATATATATATATATATATATATATATATATATATATATATATATATATATATATATATATATATATATATATATATATATATATATATATATATATATATATATATATATATATATATATATATATATATATATATATATATATATATATATATATATATATATATATATATATATATATATATATATATATATATATATATATATATATATATATATATATATATATATATATATACAAATGTTTACATAAACATTCATCAACAAGATACATATACAAATGTATCATAAAAGAATCATGTACATCCTAGATACCCGGTGTTACATATCAGAGCCGACCGACAAAAAGAATAAAGACACGCTTCAGAGAAAGACCACCAGCATACCTACTCTGCAATGCCTCATAGAGCGTCATAAAACAGCAGAAGGGTGAGAAATATTATCATAACAACAATGCATATAATTATATATCTTAGCATATATATATATATATATATATATATATATATATATATATATATATATATATATATATATATATATATATATATATATATATATATATATATATATATATATATATATATATATATATATATATATATATATATATATATATATATATATATATATATATATATATATATATATATATATATATATATATATATATATATATATATATATATATATATATATATATATATATATATATATATATATATATATATATATATATATATATATATATATATATATATATATATATATATATATATATATATATATATATATATATATATATATATATATATATATATATATATATATATATATATATATATATATATATATATATATATATATATATATATATATATATATATATATATATATATATATATATATATATATATATATATATATATATATATATATATATATATATATATATATATATATATATATATATATATATATATAAAACCAAGCATATTCGTCATGCATACTTTCACAATTCTTATCATTCCACATAAACATACACATTTATGTTTATTCACCAATGCACAATTATAAAGATGATAAACGCAAATCATAGAGACCGACTCACGACTCTATGCAAATGCAATGCGGTACCGACTCAATCATCTCAAGTTCACTCAGGAACTTATTGGAACCATCGCTCGTTACCAATGTAACTCCCCGTCGGGCCTATGATGTTCACCCATTGCTCACATCTCACATAGGCACACAATGTTTGTGGATTGCTCACACCTCACCTAGGCACACAATCGTTTGTAATCATCACTCACACCTCACATAGGCACACGACATTACAACGGATTCTCATTAGAATCACACAACACAAGAATGTACATCATTATGCTTCACATACAAAATGACTCAAGACACTCTTGAAATGCATACATATTTACAATATATTCATGCATTCATCTCATTCAATCACATACAATCAATATACATTCATAATATATTCCACAATCTAGGATTCACGCCATACGACTACCCATAGGATATCATATAACAGCACACAAGCTACACATTATATATCGAAAGCATACAATATGATAACACATCAAATGCACCCGTTCACGACGGTAAAAGTTGATTGCACCTTGTGCTTAAAAGATTTGCAATTGTCTATGTTGTGGCCCGGAGCGCTGAAATGAAACTCGCACCTGGCATTGGCATCATAGCCTGGAGGTGGCACGTCAGTAAGAGGTGCCGACGTTCTCTTTTGGATAAGCTGTAGTTGAAGCAAATGTTGAAGTAATTGGGAATACGACATAGGTGGTGTATCAAACTGCCTATTAACTGTTCTTCCTCGGTCCTGAAACCGGCGTGGTGCATAATTTTGTTGCTGTTGTTGAGGTGCCGATGGAATGGTTATGCTGGCAACCTGTGGCTGTTGTTGAGGCTGAAATTGTTGTTGACGTTGAGCTCTGTTTCTGCTCCTATTTCTATAACTTGTCATTGCATTCATATCACCTTCTCTTTACTTAGGATTACCAAAATTCTTCCTTCCTCCACCGGACGTGGATCCTTCTCCGCTCTGAATCTTACCCAACTTGATTCCGTTTTCAATTCTTTCACCGGTGATAATCAAATCAGAAAAACTTCCGGACATATTTCCAATCAACTTCTCATAATAATTTCCTGGCAATGTTGCCACAAACATATTAATAAGCTCCCTCTCCACCATCGGAGGCTGAACTCTGGCCGCTAGTTCACGCCACCTCTGGGCATACTCTTTAAACCCCTACATTGCTCCTCTGAGACAGATTCTACAACTGAACTCAGTTCGGTGCTAGGTCACTATTATACTGATAATGACGGATGAAAGCCTCTCCAAGATCCCTCCAACTTCTGATATGAGTCGGCTCTAGACCCATGTACCATTCTAATGAAGGCCCTGACAAGCTATCTTGAAAAAAGTGCATCAGCAACTTCTCATCATCTGAGTAGGCAGACATCTTCTGATAATATGATCTGAGGTGTACTCTGGGACAAGTTGTCCCTTTGTACTTATTAAAGTCCAGAACCTTGAACTTAGGTGGAATCTTCAAACCTAGAATCATCCCCAAGTTAGACATATCAAGCCCTAGAGAATTCTGATTCTCCAGATTCTTCATCTTCTCCTCAATCATTTTAAACCTTTTATCTACATCAGTCTTGAAACCTACATCCAAATCTCCCATATAGAAAACACTATCCTGTTCATCCTCCTCCCACTGAGGACCTACTACCCCATGCGCAACTCCCGCTGCACCTGGTACGTGAACTCCTGGTTGATGACCTCCTCCCGAAGGAATGACAACAGTAGGAATAGCATTGGCCTGAGGAGTGCCGTTATCAGCTGGGGGAGGAACAATAGTGGTCCCACCATGCAAGACCCCACTACTATCCACCCTGGAAATTAGAGGCTGGACTAGTGTTCTGAGCTGCTCTTGGCTGTTGGCAACCCCTTGCATGAGATCCATGAACTGAGCCATACGATCTCTAAACTCTTGCAATTCTAGTTGTATCTGATCCATAGCTTTCTGCTGATTCCCTCTGGTCAAGTACCGGTGAATCGTCTGGTCTGCTATCCTGAAATATTGCTGAGAGAAAACCACAGAGAGAGAATAAGGTTAACGGAACCAGGAACACCTGCAATGCAAAAATGATGATAATGATGCAAAATGCAAGCAAGTAAATATGATTCAAGGAAATTCTCCCCTTGATTCTAGTTCCACACAAGAAACAGAAGAAGCAACAGATGGAGCCTCAAAACCCTTCTCATAAATGAAATGAGAGCATCCGTCAGCGTACACAGCATATCTAGAAATACAACAGAGTGATCAATATGACCTCATCCAACAAGCCTAGTGATTGTCTGAATACAAGATAATAACAACAACAAAGAGAAAACTGCATCAAGTAACTCTCCCTTCAGCCACGGTAGCGAGTCTGAAACTCCTCTAACAACGCCTTCGTATCTGGATGCTCAGGCCTTACAACCAATGCCTGAATGAGCAAATCCCTCCTGCTGATAACATCCTTCAAGTCTTGAGCATAATCTTCCCAAGCACCTTCTCCGAAAGCGTCTTTGAGTCTTGGTTTCTTCAATTCCGCTCTTATCTTGTATTCTTCCAACGTTGCCAGAGCTTCTCGTAACCTATGGTCCTTTTCTACTAACGAGATGATTCTCTTGAAGCTTTCTCATCTTTAATCTTGAGCTGAGTCTTCAACCTGTCAATCTGTTGATGGAGCTCATCCTCTCTTCCCCTATTGGCAGTTAGAGCAGTATTCCACTGATTATTGAATTTGGATATCTCCAAGTGCGTTCTTTCCAACTCTTTCTTCTTGTCTTTGAGGATATTGCTAGTGCTCTTCAGATCTTGACCTACTCGATCTTGGGCACGAATCTCTTCAGTCAGTTCTTTCCCCGTCTTGTTTAAGGTCTCTGTCTTTATCTTGGACAGGTAGGCTGCTTCATTATTTTCACTCCACAGTTGAATAACCTCCTTTTCCAGCTCTTCATTCGCTTTGTGTAGCCCTTCTTTCTCAGCCCACAACTGGTTATACTTCTAAATGTCAACTATTGTTGGTTCTTCAGCTACCAAAGGATATAAAGGCTCTCTGACTGGGAATGGTAACATTACCCTTTCAATCCTCTCCTGGATCCACTCAACATATGGTCCATAGGCTCTACAGTCACCCTTACCCAAGGAAGTCCTTCCTCTCTGATGAATTTTACTCCAAGCCTGTTTCAAACTGGTTAGAGTATCACGATCGGCTGACCTTGTGAAATACAAAGATTCTTGTATTTCCTCCTCCTTCGGGGGTTCTCTCAAGGCGTAGCCAAATTGCCTGACAGCAAGAGCAGAATTATAATTGATGCCACCCTTCCTTCCTATCAAAGGAACATTGGGAAAAATTCCACAACTAAAGATAATATCACTACCAAGCAGATCTCTGTTGAACCAAACAATATTCTCCGACGTCAAGCCCATGAGCCTCTCTGACCAATCAATTGTGTCTGACGTATCAACAAAAGGTCCAACCTTAGGAAGATGTGCCATAAACCATCTGTAGAGAAGTGGCGCACATCAGGAGACATTCTTTCCTCTTCTATTCTCATTATTGTAGTGTATCGAATGGTAGACATCTCCTAGGAGTGTAGGCACAGGATTCAGTGAAGCGAAAATATGAAACGCATCTGAATCCACGAAGTCAGGTATATTAGGGAACATGACCATTTTATAGATGCAAACAGCCAGAATAACATTGAAAATGACCCAACATCCCTCATTAGCAAAGTGTTGAGCTCTATTCACCAAGAATGACAGTGGAAAACCAGGGAATCCACCTCTCCATACCAACTTGCCATCCAACTCAAAGACATCCAGATGAAGAGCATTAGCCAACTTGGTCAAATCAGGCTCTTCTTTAGAGTGACAGAAAGGCATTTGCTCTAGGACTGGGACTCCCACTAACTGAGCAAACTCCTCCAAAGTTGGCATCACGACATAACCTAGGAATGTGAAGCAACGCAACTGAGGATCATAAAACTGCAACAACGCGTGAATACCTCCTGACTCATATTTGGAGACCTTGCAGACAAAGCTTAAAATCTTCCCATATTCCTTTCTGAAGTCTACCATAACACTACAATCAGCTACACAAATGAGGCCAAATAGAGGTCCTAACTCAGGCGTCGGGAACTTGTACATGACATTCTTCTTCAGACCAGGCTCCATACTGATGGTGGATTAGATTACTAGAATCAAAGGGAAAATATACACCTGAAACACAAATACATGCAAATGTTAAAATGCAAATGAAAATGCAGATGCAAACAGGGGATCAAGACTGCTGTGTTGCTAACTAAGATGAACCATAACTATGCCTCGGCGAGAAAATACCAGAACATCAGGATTGAAGCAAAAGAAACCCCATAGTATCAAAATCAAAGGTCTGCAGTGATAAGAAAACCAGAAATTCGAGTAGGTTGAAGGTCAATTTTCCTGCATAACCCTCCCACTCACATGGTATGGACCTAATCTGATAAGGTTCGGCATCCTATGCGGTCGTCAGCGTCACATACTTTCGAGAAACAATGATACGTTCACCATTCCTGGTTTGACATCATGGTCAAACAAAGAGGCCTGACTTAACTGACTTCCAAATGATCGGTCTCTAGAGTGGACAGTTTTCAGATCCAACATTCGCTCACTGTCCCAATGCACAGGATAGGATGTCATCAAAGAAAACCTCGTTTGGACGCGAATTTCGTGAGGATTAGTGCATGCCAAACATACAGGTCCTCACTACTCTCCACACTAATGCTATGTATATACTCAAGCCTGGGTATTGGGCTTATCTCTCGATGGAGAAATCCCACCCAACAACACAGCAGCAGATAATAACAATAATGAAGTGCGGGAAATAAAATGCAAATGCCATAAAGTACAGATACAACACATATGTACGTATATACACACCCATAAACATAAACACACAAGCGCTAGGAAAGACTCACATAGGGGATGGGAAATTCCCTAGCAGAGTCGCAAGTTGTCGCATACTGCGAAAAAGGAAGAACCGGCAAACTAGACAGAAGAGTCGCCGCCGAAAATCATTTATCCCAAAGAGAGGGAAAGGAAATGATCGAAGAAAACCTGAAGAAACAGGAAAGACAAGGTCATCGCAACCAAATCTAGGGTTCGGGAGTCGGTTACGCAAGGGGAAGGTATGAGCACCCCTCACGTCCGTTGTAATCAACGGGATCCACGCTTGTTGTCTAATCTATAGGTAAAAACTATCTAATGCTATTGCTAAACGGGGGAACAAAAAGAACAGACTCGATAGGACATCGCCGCCCTATGCCTACGTATTCCCTTGTGCAATGGGAAAGTCAGAGTCAACGTAGTTCGGAAAACTACGGGTGATGGGGGAAGTTTGCTCGCCAAGACATCGTCGTCTTGTGCCTACGTATCCTCATCTGGTATGAGAAATTAGAGTAAACATAGTCCGGGCAACTAAGACCACTGGCTGGTTCAAGTGTTTTAAGGAATAGGGTTAAGTATCTGTTCTAGCAGTTAGGGACAATGCCTGTTTACGGTAGAACGAAGACTTAACACACTCTTTCTAAAAATTAAGTTTGAAACACAATCTTGAAGGATGAAAAGGTTTGAACTTTGTTTTTGCATTTTTTATGAGAAGAAGTGAATTGAGTTAGTTTGTAACTCATGTTGCACTAAAGACTATGACATGAAAGCGAATGCATCACATATCGCCCAAAGGGCATACGCTAAACACTTTAGACAATGTGAGAGGAGACCACTTATCATTTCTCATGTACTTAAGGCTCGTAGCGTACAACAATTATTATCCTTTATTAAGTGACTTAAGATATTCTGAGATGAGAAGAGAAGACACAAGACTCTAAGGGGAACTGATCAATCCTAATGTTTTCATGCAATGTGATCCTAAAGTGGAGATTGAAAAGGGAACTACCTAATGTTATCACGCAAAGGATTGAAAGCCTAATGTCTCTCCTACTCCCATCTTAAACAGAGGGACTGGGAATCCTCACGGATCATGGCAAGAAGCACAAGTAAACATATAGCAATTCAATCACAAGATGAAGATGAAATGAGATATGAACTGCAAATATGCAATAGTGCAACAAGACTCAAAGACAAAGGAGACTCGAACACAAGAGATAACTTAAACAAGTCAAGAAGGATGAGATGAAATGGGAGAAGTAAACTCCTACAACCAATTGCCATCAATCATCAAAGGAGAAAGGTGCTACTCTAAGAAGCAAAAACCAAGAAGTGAGGGAGGAAAGAGTGTGGGGCAGCCACCAACACATAATTGTTGCACCCCAAAATTTGCCCAACATTTCTTTACCTAGCTTATGTTTCATTTCATTCACATTAGCATTATCATTTGCATTTCATTGACATGTGTGCAGGAGATCAAGAGGTATGACTACCAATCAAGAGCTACACAAGACTATGAAGCTAGCTAAGAAGGTTATTCAAGTGTTCAAAGGTTGATATCCTTGTCAGAGAAGTTAAAAGATCCTCAGAGAGAGGGATTGAAACCAAGAGTGTGTGTCTCCTAACTTGAGAGTTGTGGGAAGTCATATGATGATGTTGAAGCCATAAAGTTGGACCTAGAGCCTTGAGGGAGCTCATGAGAAGTGTTGAGGATCACTTTGAGGCCTAGACAGGTCATTGGGCAAGATCAAGAAGCCTCAGCCATGATTGGTGCAGCTAGGGTTTGACTGGGTCAACCCTAAGTCAACTGAGGATTTGAAGAAGGTTGAGACTTAATTCAAGAGCCATGGGATCATGGATTGATACATTGAGATGTTCTAAGGATGATTCCAAGGTTAACTCATTATGATTGAAGAATTTGAGAAGTTTCAGGCTAGGGTTTCTAGGACTTGACAGTGTAAAATCCCCTGGTTTGACCCCTGACTTCCAGGCCATTTAACTCAAGATATGATCTTCATCTCATCTTGACCCCAACATGATTGTTGTAGGGCATGATCTTAGATTTAATTTGAGTACTAGAAGTCCTTGATAGGGTTTATAGAACTCAAGTTACGAGCCAGACAAGTTACAAGTCATTTGAGGCATGTGAATTTGGAGCTTGAAAGTTACCCAACTTGCATGATACTTTTGCCCTAGAAGGATGATTCCTATGAACTTTTAGTTAACATGAATGTTGTTACTTATCCTCTTAGATTTCTAAAGAGTACTAGAAGTCCATGATTAGATTTGTAGAACTCAAGTTATGTCTTTGACAAGTCAAGGGCATTTCGGGTATTTGGGCATTACAGGTCATTTTGAATTATGTGTCCATTTCACTATCTTGCAAGCTTCAAATGAAGTTTTGTTCAACATGAAAGTTGCCCAAAATGATGTTTTTAGCTTAGCCAAGTATCAATAGTCCATTGATATGGATTAAAACAAGCATTGGTTGAAGAAATTTCATAAAAAGACCATTTTAATGAATTAAAAGGGAAAAATTCAAAACAATTGATAATTGAATGATTTCAAGCCAAATTTGTGCTCATTTTGATCGGAAAATAAATTCTAAACCCAATGGCATTATTATAATTTTCATTTTGGGCTTGGTTAATGGTGCTTTAGTTTGTTACTTCAAGAATAAGCTACACATCCAAAATCATTCACAAGGCACAACCAAGGTTTCCTTTTGATTCAAACTCATTCACAATTGTTCAAAAATGGCAAATTGGTACATATTTTGATTGCAAATGACATTCTAAACACAACGGCATTGTTAGAATTTCAATTTGAGTCATATTTAATGGTCATTTTATGGATTGCTTCAAGAGGAATTTACGTACCAAAATCATACCATTAAGCTCCAAACCAATTTTCACAAGCCAAAGTCCAAACCTTACCTTGGGATCCAAGCCTAAGGAGTACTTAAGTGATCTACTCCAAACCAAAAAGAAAAAACTCCTCACAATTTTCATTTTTCATTTTCAAGAATTCTCTCACTCTCTCAATTCTCTCAATTTCTTCATTCTCCAAACCCTCACCCATAGCTCCTTGTCATCGGATCCATTGATTTTTCATTGAAGTCAATGGAATATTGAACATAAACCTCCACCCATCATCATTATTGGATCAAGTTTCGTAATCAATTTTTGTGCAAATTGAAGTTGGATATTGGAGCGTAAGTTGGAAGCACTTATTCGGAGCAATTCAGATTCGAAGTGTTCGATCTTCATCTTCTTGCAAGAATTATTGTGGATCTTGAAGTTTTCCATCTAATCTTGTTCGGATCTTTGCAAATTCACTTGATCAACGATCACCATATCAAATCCCCGATCCGTAGGTTGGTTTTCCGATTTAATTTAACCATTTGATTGTTGTTTTAATTTAATGGCATTAAAATTCTGTTTTGTGTGCTGTTTGATTTTAATTCATATAAAATAGCAAGAATGCTTAGAAAAATATGAGAAAATTCATGGATGATCCTTATCATGTCTATGATCTTTTTGCGCAATTGGATTTTAGTTTCGTTTAATTTTTAATTTGATTTTGTTTTTCTCGTTTAGTTGGATAATAAAATGCCAAAAACTGCATAGTTTCTTGCCGATTTTTGTTCTGGAGTTTGGTATAGAATTTGGACTTAATTCTTTGCTGGTTTGTTATAGATATATTCAGGAACTCCCAGAAATTTTTAGGTAGCTTTAGGTTCTGTTTTGAACTAGATCTTTAGAGGCTTCCCCACTTGATTTCCCTTTTGACCACTTTTGGTGTGTGATTTCTTTAGTGCCTTTAAGCATAGTTTTAGGCTCTGGTTTTTCTACTATAGATACCTAGCACATGTAGGATCCCTTAGAAAAATTTATAGGATTTTAGAAGTATTTTTAGTATTTTAAATAGATTTAATACTTAGGTTGTTCTTGTGATGCTTCTAACATAGCACTTCCCCTAGTTGATTTTCAATGGTAACCATTAGTGCATAATAAGTATCTAATCTATTTTGGTGATGTAATAGACATGTGAGGCCTCTGAATTGTAGAAATTAATTTGGTGTTTTGATCCCCTTTTGGTAGCTTCCTTGAAGCTAGTAGGAATTGGGGTTTAGGAAGAGCTTAGTTGTTCTCTCTTTTTTCCAAATAAATATGGATTGCTTTGATTGCTTTCCATTATCATCCTACGATTCAAGGTCCCTATGTGAAAGCCTCATCTTTCCTTTGAAAGGATGTGTGGCATTTTCCAAGAGGTAGAACCTTTGAGGATGCCTTTCTCTGATGACTGGTTGAGTGTCAGGAGGGATTCCCTTGGTTTCCTTCCTGCTTCTCATCATCCATCCAATATTCTTGGTGTTGTTTCTCTTCTCTTGTGTTGGAGCTTGTTGGAGCATGAAGATGAAGACTTCTCTTGAAGATTGCTTGAAGTTGTTTGTTGACTGTTTGATTGTTTGCTGTTTATCTGCTTTGCTGTTGAGCTGTTTGTCTGCTGTTTCTGCTTGCTATTTTCCTTGATTGATTTACTGTATTGATGTGACTTGTTTGGTATGTTGCATTAGATTAGGTTTCCATATAGATGATTCTAAGCCTAAGAGCATCCTAAAGGTTGAGTTGCTCCCTTTGCTTGTTTGCGTAAGAGGATGAGTTGAGCTCCCTCTGCTTGTCTGTTATTGATTGACTTTGCTTGATTGCCAAGAGGTCGAGTGGGTCTCCCTCTGCTTGTATTACTGCATTGCATGTGCATCTTTACTGTTTATTATTTATCTATTTAGCTGATGCTTTATCTGTTTCTGCATACCATTGACATGATCCCCTAGGAATCTCACTTCCTTTGATAAGGAAGTGATGATTAGAACTTTAGGTTGAAACCTATGCATGATAACTTCTAGGAGTTCCCTGTTTCAAACCTCAACCATAGGATGAATCCTTGGCATGACAACATTAGGACTTGATAGTCTCCCCATAGAGTTCGTTCTCTTCTCATCCCAAAACAAATTAAAATACAGTAATAAAGGTTAACTGACGTCATACGTTATGAGCCTTAAGCTACTTGAGAAAGGGTTGTTGGAGAGTTTCTTTTCAACAGCTTGGATATTTAGTATGGCACCCTTTGGGTGACATGCGATGCATTCACTCTCAGGTCATAGTCTCTAGTGCGATATTAGTTGCAAACATCCATAAAAAACAACTCTTCCGTAAAAGACAGAAAATAAACTTCAAACCTTTTTGCCCCGTGGGTCCATAATTCGAAGGAAGCTTTTTTGAAGAAAAGAGTGTCGTTAACTCCCAGTTCTACCGCAAACGGTAACGCCCAAGTCTCCAAGGGTCGAGCTACGTACGCCAAACTGTTGGAATTGTTTGTTAACCCTATTCGAAAAAACAGATGAATCTGAATCCCCGTAATCCGTGTTATCCCGAACTACGTAAGCTCTGATCTCTCATATTTGTTGAGAGTACGTAGGCACAATACTGACGTATTGGCGAGCCACCTTCCCCCATCAACCGTAGTTAGTCGAACTACGTAGACTCTAATTTCTCATTCTCTGATGAGAATACGTAGGCATAAAGTGCGACGCTTTGCCGAGTTATTTTATTTTCTTTTCAGACCAGCCTTGATAGGTAGATAGTAAATAAACCCGTCAGATAAACACAACAAGCGTGGATCCTATCGAGTACGATGGACGTGAGGGGTGCTAATACCTTCCCCTTGCGTAACCGACTCCCGAACTCAGACATGGTTGCGATGACCTTGTCTTATACCTTTTCGTCAGGTTTTTCCGATCGTTTCCTTTCCCTTTCTGTGGGATAAATAACGAAAGGCGGCGACTCTTCTATTTTTCCAGTACCTAATTTTCGCAGTAGCGACAATAATCAACTCAACTAACAATTACTTCAAGATCAAGCAAAACAAAGTAAGCAAGCAAGCAAAATAAACACCAATGTTCATGACAAACTCAAAGTGTAATCATCATCACCAAATCATCATGAACAAGTGTCAGACCAACTAGGGAAGAGGTGAAACACAAAGGGGATGATCCAAATTCAAAGTCAAAATGGAAAGCAATCACAAGATTGATCAATTCAAATTGAATAACCAAAGTTCAATCAACTATTTCATACTTCAAACAAGTGGAAAGACATGATTCAAAGAAAACATGTGATACAAGTTACACACATATTTGACTCCTTAGCAAGCAAAACAACATCTCAAGCATGTTAATAAGAGCTAACAAAGCTTAAGAGATGCTTAAGGGATCACTCATGATCATATCCCAAAGTTTAGGTCAAGACTAGTATGTGTAAACATGATGAAATCAACTTGAATTTGCAAAATCCATCAAAAATAAAAAAAATCCAATAAATTCCAAATAAAATACCCATAACAAGATGGATCAATCACAAAATAGCAACCAAAATCTAATTTCAAACAACACCTCAAAGCACCACCAATTAAATCCAAGAAGGCAAGGTGTTCCACTTATCGAGTGTGTGTCGAGGGTCAACAAAAAAGCAATGGAAAACAATTGAAAAATGGTCATTAACACCTCAAGTCACCCTAAAAAATACCTTAATCCATCACCTAAGTGGGAGAGAAAATTTGGTCCTAGGGGATATTTGAATGAGGGTAAAAGATCAATTTCAAATTAGGGTATAAACAATAAAACTCATTAAATCTTAAAATCAATTAAAAATATTAAAATTAAATGGAAAATAAAATAAAAGTATTGAAAATTAAGTCAACATCTCAAAATAACAAAAGAATATTTTTTGGTATTTTTTGAATGAGTAAAACTATTTTTAAAACAATTAAATTGAAATAGCAAATAAAATAAAAATAAAAAGAAATAAACAAATGGAAGGGGGTACACTCAGCAATCAGGATTGAACAGAATCCATGTATAGCACGCTTGGGCCTCCCAAAAAGGGGGTGGATTTAGCAAAAGTGCAAGGCTCAAAAGCCATCAGCAACCAAAACTAAGTGAAACTCACCATTTCACTTAAATGAGTCAACTGCCAAGTCAAAGTCCATGGACACGCATGCAGGGTCAAAGGTACACGTCGACTTCACCCTCGAACGAACCAGACGCTGGAGCTTGGGCTCCGATTGTCTTCTCCGGCAAGGGCCACCAGAGCTCAACCTCAAATCACCATAAAAATGCTAAACTTTGGTACCAAATTAAAGCTCCAGCCACAGAGAGCAAGAACCCATCATCCATTTTTAAAAAGGCTCATGCAATTGTGTGAAAACAGACCACGAGTTTTTTTGCACAAACTGAAAACTCAATCAAACAATCATAAAAAGAATGCAAACATTGCCTACAAGATGTAGGGCTTCAGGTGCCCCAATCATGGACCTAAACAAGTGCCTTGCATGAGAGTTTAAATTCAAAGAAGGTTACCTAACGGAGCTGCTCTGTTGGCCCTTCAATCACCTTGCAAGCTTCAGTTTCTGGATGCTAATCTCTTCCTTGAGCTTTGTTGAAGAAAAATTGAGCACTAGTTTGCAAAAGAAACCAAAGAAAACTTCAATTTGAAGAGGGAAAAAGTTTCTGAAATTTGAGAGATAACCCTTGTTCTTTCACACAACAACCTCCTCCTTTGCTCTAGGGTTTCTATTTTGATTTAAATATGGTGGGTTAGGAGCATCCATACAGGCCCATGATGCCTCATTCAAGTGATTTCAAAAATTGTCCAAAAAAACTCACTTTCATGCATACACGAGTTCTGCTCTCTTTCATTCCTTTTGGGGTCAATAAGTGGATGTTAGGGTTGTAGGAATGAATTGGAATGGTTTTGAGAAAGGTAGAATGACATTGCACAAAGTTTGTACCAACACTTTTTTATGGTATAATATTTTGAAAAATGGTTCAATGTTGGTCCAAATGAGGTAAAGATAGGTACGACCAATATATGGTGATGATGTTGTCTCCAAAATTCAAAAACAAGAGCACTTTATGACTTGTAATGGAAGGCATTCAAATCATATTCAAAAATCACCTTTTCATGCTCATTATGGTTCAAATGATCACCCAATTCATCAAACGTCATGGATTTTGAGTTTATGATGAAGCCAAGGCAATGTGGCACAACTTTCATGTGGTATAGAATTGGATTAGAGGCCTTGAAGTTCATGAAAATGGTCATTGAAAAGAATGACCTATAATGAGGTTTCCCAAAATACCCTTGCCTTGTGAAGACCATAACTTGAGCTCCACACATGAGAATAAGGACTTCTAGGACTTTTTGGAAAGCTAAGACAATGGCGAACAACTTTCATGTTCACTTGAAAGTGAAAAAGAACTTGGTTCCATGTGAAAAATGTCTTGGAAGTGAGTTGACTTTGAGTTGACCAGAATTCTTTTCATCTAATGACACCAACTTGTTGAAACCATAACTTGAGATGTACAGACCAAATGGATGAGTTATTATACTCAAAAGAAATCTTGAAATGTGATTAATAAGTCTCGTGTTTGTGAGAAAATGAGTTTGGACTTGTATCATAGTGAAAATTGTCCTTGAAGTTAAGCACCAAAAGAGGGGATTTTACATTGAAATCAAATGAAACCCTAATTTAGTAACTCCTTGAACTCTTGAGTATTATTGATTTGGTCTTAACATAACATTAGAGATGACTTATAATGACTTCCTAAGGCTTGCATGACCTAGAACCAAATCCTGAACCATCTCAAGTCCATAGTTGACTTTGGATTGACCAGATGAAACCCTAACTCCATATCCATTAACTGAGGCTCTTGCAGGTGATTTGAATGACCCTACAAACGCCATAAAGACCCCTCAAGATGCATATTGAACTTTTGAACCATGCCTTATCCAAATAGGTAACCTCATGACCCTTTGGTAATCCTCAAGATATGAGGTGACAACCATACACAAACCCTCTTCTCTCAAGGAGCTATGAGACTCAACTCTGATGATAATGAACCCTTGATGGCTTGAAAATGATACCCTTGATTAAGCTTGAGCAAGAAATATTTTCTCTTGAATGATGAGAACAATCTCTTGATCCCCTATATAGAGCCAATGTTATGCAAATGCAAATGCTAAATGATATGAAACATAAGCCAAGTTAGAAAGAAAAGGTTGGTCAAATTTTGGGGTGCAACAGCTGCTCCTATTCAAACGACTTGGACCTGTAGGGATGAAAAGAGAACTTCTTTCAACGTTCAAGGTAAAAGGTGGTTGAATACAAAATAACCTAGAAACTTTCCAACCGCAAAATAGTAAACTGTAGAATTTTTGATCAGGATCACCTGAGAAATGTATCTAAAAGTTGTAAGGAACCAACTACTGACCACATGTTAGAAGGCTTCGACACGTAGTCGGTAAAAACATTTGTTAAACAAACAGGCTCGACATCTGCCAGTAAGGAACATCTGCTAGCATGTAGGTACGACACTCGGTCGATAAAAACATCTGCTAACAAGCAGGCACAATGCTAAGTCGGTAAAGAACATCTACTAACAAGCAGGCTCGGCATCCGCCGATACAAACATCTGCTAACAAGCAGGAAATGACACTAAGTCGGCTCGATATCCATCGGTAAGAAACATCTGCTAACAAGCAGGCTCGGCATCCACTAGTACAAAACATCTGATTAACAATCAGGCATCTATTAAACAATCAGGCTCGATATCCATCGGTAAAAACATATACTAGTATGCAGGCACAACGCTCGGTCGATAAAAACATCTGCTAACGAGCATGCACAATGCTAAGTCGGTAAAGAACATCTGCTAGCAAGAAGGCTCAGCATCCGCCGGTATAAACATCTGCTAACAAGCAGGCAACAACATTAAGTCGGCTCGAAATCCATCAGTAAGAAACATCTGCTAACAAGCAGGCTTGGCATCCGCCGGTACGAAACATATGATTAACAATCAGGCATCTGTTAAATAAAGTAGGCAACGACACTAAGTCAGCTCGACTCTAAGTCGGTAAAAACATCACTCAATTCACAATCTGAAAGAAGAATTCCGCTGGAGAAGAATGAACTTAACCGAGTAAACTCTATTGGGGAGAAAATGATAAGATGAACACATCTATCAATAACAATTTTTGCTGGGGTCTGGATACCACACAGGCTCATGAAATACACTGCTGTCTGCTGGAGAGATGATTGGTCACAAAAGTTAACAACCTGGCTTATACTTCGAATGCCTATGTTTGAATATGGCGTAATGCTCCATACGAAATGGAAATGCTACGCGTTTGGGAGGATGCTATGTACAATGCAAATGCAAAGGAACCACTCCAGCAAAATAAATGTTGAAGAAGAAAATATACTATCGACTCAGGGGTCGAGAATAAATCAAAACAACAATTCAACTTGGGGGTTGAAGAAACACATCAAGATAACTATCAACTCAAGGATTGACAAAGGGTAAAGGCAACAGCGTCGACTCGGGGGTCGAGAAAATAAAGACAATATCGACTCGTGGGTCGAGAAAATAAAGACGATATCGACTCGAGGGTCAAGAAAATAAAGACGATATCGACATGGGGGTCAAGAAAATAAAGACAATATCGACTCGGGGGCCGAGAAAAAATACTATAGCAAGATATCAACGCGGGGTTGAGAAAATAAAGATAACGATAACTCAGGGGTGAATAAAAAATCAAAACATCAATGCGGGGTTGAAAAGGATAAAGATAACAATGACTCGGGGGTCAAGATTTGTAATAAGATGTCAACTTGGGGGTTGAGGGAGGAAATGATTATGTTATGTATACATATGGTACATGTTAATTGTATTATGCATATGTGAATGCAAGCAGGGGATTGGTTTTATAAAGGTGCCAACGGGGTGGACTTTCGGTGGTTGCCAATATGAATTGGACTTTAGAAGGTTGCCAAGTAGGGTTGAACTTTTGTTTTTTCCAAAAGGGATTGAACTTTATTTGGTGAAAGGATTTGACTTCCCAACACTCGGTATTTGACGATGTTATGATCAGAGGACAGATGTGGATGCTTCTGGTTTCCCAAGTTGGATCCTTTACAAAAGTTATGTACTTGTTCATGAGAGGACTTCAATGTTTTTGGCTGATACGTCATAATGGCTTGCAAATGATGAGCGTAGCGACGTGACCAGTGTATGTTATATATGCGAACGTAGCGACTTAACCAATACATGTTGATTGTGCTTTTGCTCTGCCCCAAGGCTTTTGACACTTGTTGACCTCAACAATTACTGGTGTCTAACATAATCAACTTAAATAACTTGCTTAAAATTTTCTTGTCGCTTAGCATATTAAGAAATAAATACCAAATTGTTGGGAACATCAGTTGAGAGAGAGAGAAGAAATTAAGTGATAGAAAACTGAAAATTATTTATTATTAATACAAAAAAGTTATATAGAATCATGATCTTCGGTTACTTACACGCTGTTAGCTCACAAATTCGACACCTCAGGTATAGGTTAAAATATTTAAATAAAATATTAAAGCCTTTTAGAATGAATAAGATTTCAAGCAAGGAGACCTTCAAATGGGAATTCAAGTGTTTTAGGACTTAGAGGAATTTCCAAAACATTAAGGAAAATGGCCTTCGACCGAGACATTGGCTGAAGATTAGTGAAGGTTTTTGAAGTTCAAATACTGGAGCGAGTGGTTATGCTTTCCTATGACTAAGCAGGACATGTGGCGTTCGATTAGCAAGTGATTGCATGCACTATGACACTTGTCGGAAGCTGATGTTTTTAGGAGGTTATTGGTAGTTATTTTTACTATTATAAATAAGAGTTTTAGATATATAACTCAGTGTATTCTAATTTACTATTTGTACAAGTTACTCCTAAAATTACTCAAAGTACCCGAGTGTAGAGAAACGAGTTCAAGGAGAATATACGTTATGTAAACACACCATCCTTACTTTCAATGAAGTTTAATTTACTTGCTTAACTTTGAAAAGCTTTCCTTTACTTTTCCTACAATCTATCCCTTTGAAGTGTTTTATTTTATTTTGTCAAACCCTTCTCAAAGTGTTTTACCTCATTTCTTGCAATTCTCTATCTTTACTCAGTTTTGGTCGGACTAACACTTTTATGTTAAGTACTTTTACTGAAACACTGTCGAAGTGATTAGGTTAGATAAACTAGTTCAAAACATAACCTTTAGCACATGTCCTAGGATCGATTTGATTGATCCTGTGAGTCACCAAAGTTAGATTTGGAAGATCAACGGTTATTTTCCATTTTTCAAGGAAACAAAATGGCACGCACAGTGGGATAGTGCTAAAGAATTTTTTCTTGGTTTTGCAAAAAATTCGCAAAACTGTAGTTTTATTCATCTTTCGTAAAAATTCTTTACATGTTATTAAGAAGTGGCAAAATCGCCGCTCTAAACGAAGAAAGACCAAAAAGAAAATATATTAGGGATATGGAGACAGATGCAAATCAGCCAAATAATCCTAATCCTCGAGGAGATGGTTCTAACCCTCAGCCTAACACCATTGGTCCTCACGAAGGATTGAGAAATAACATGGTTCCATCCTCAATACCTTCAACTAGAGAGAAAATAGTACCTCTAGCGAGATTGGAACCAGTACCATCAGTATTAGGGCCTGGGTCAACAAGCGTAAGGACTTACACCCAGCCGATGTTGGAATATATTGGACCTCAAGCGTCGAATCCCCAAACTCCGCCAGGAGGAAATTTGACGTCTAGACAGTTTGTCCCTCCAGGGTTCTCACAATTATTACCAAGAAACCCTCCATATGGAATGACAACAACCATAATGCAAGGCCTCCAGAATGAAACCCCCCAATATTCTTAGATAATGTAATGGCTTCGCCATTACAAGGATCAGGGTCTGGGGTGAACATCGGTCGAAACCCCCAAAGTGTAGGCTTGGGATATTCCACACAGGGCCCCAATCACTTCGATAGTGTGTTTGAGACAACAAATGGATGAGAGAAATTTACAAATGGTTCAAACTTTGTCCTAGACTATGGGTGAAATATTTCAGCCTTTGATCCAAAATACTACTCAAACCCACCAACAATTAGCAGTACAATTGACACAGCTGGCTGAATTCATGGGTGTACTAGCCGCTGTTAGAAATACAGCTACTGTGGAAAACATTCCACGACAGGACTTAGGAAACCTACCTGAGCCCAATTTAGAGAATCAAGGGAGGGTCAAACTCCCTAGGGTCGAACTCCCCAGGCTCGAACCAAACAGATTCGAACCACCAAAGGAACAGATACCAATCTCGAGAGAAAGAGACCCAGGAGTAATCATAGTAAATCGAAACCAAGATGTAGACAATGTTATCCAATAGGTTCGACGTAATAACATGGCTATCGACAATAACTTAGCAGCCATGGTCGAAAGGATAATGGCTCGAAACGGGATAAACACTGGTTTTACTAGGCCAAATTACACGTCACTGATAGTGGATTATATTCTCCAGTCAGAATTACCCCTAGGACGAAGGTGCCTAAATTCACTAAATTCTCAGGGGACACGACGAAATCTACTGTCTAACATGTGGCTCGTTATACAATCGAAGCCGGAGAAATAGCTAATGATGAGAGCCTTAGGATAAAATATTTCCATAGTTCTCTCACTAAAAATGCCTTTACCTGGTTTACGACCCTACCCCCTAACTTGATTTGTAATTGGAGCATTTGTTCCATGAACAGTTCTATATGGGGAAAACCAAGATCAGCCTAAAGGAATTGGCTAGCGTGAAACGTAAGTTTTCTGAACCAATAGAAGAGTACCTGAATAGGTTCCGACTACTCAAAGCTAGATGTTTCACTCAAGTACCTGAATACGAGTTAGTCAAAATGGGTGCTGGTGGCCTCGACTACTCCATTAGAAAGAAATTGGACACCCAATATCTGAGGGATATGGCCCAACTAGCCAATAGGGTTCGACAGCTAAAGTGTCTTAAAAACGAAAAAGCCAAATTCAATAAAAGCAAGAAAGCAGCTTATGTCGAATATAACGAAAACATCGAAGGTGTACGTGAGGACCCATTATACTTCGATGAAAGTGAAGTAGATGTAGACAGGGACCTCCTTACGCTTGCAAAGTATTGGCCCCCCACTTGGGAAACGTCTTGTCGAATCTGAGAAGAACGACAAATTCCCAAAGAAAACATACACTTTCGATATCACAAAATGTGACGAAATTTTTTATTTGTTAGTTAAGGATAGGCAAATGATAGTACCACCTGGTGCTAAAATGCCATCTTTAGAACAAAGGAAAAAGATAGGGTTTTGTAAATACCATAATTTTTTGGGCCATAAAACGTCTCAATGTTTTCTTTTAAGGGATTTGGTGCAGAATGCCATCCAAGAAGGAAGATTAAAGTTTGGGGAGAAAGTCGACACTGACCCACTACAAGTAGTGGACGCTTACTACGCGGAGCCCACCGAGGTACATGTGGTCGAAGCTACTGACAGCTATGATTTCTCAATCAACATGGTGGAGATCACTGAGGATTTTGCTGCTGGAGCCGTAATGGCCAAGAACACTATAGGTTTTGGACAAGAAAGTTGGGTGAAGGAGGTTACTGATGGCCTCGACAAGGGTGTTGATGACTCGAGTCAAAAACACACACTGAGTTCAAACTTGATCCTGGTGACCAGAGAAATTGCTGATAGTTTCATTAAGATGGACCAGGCCACTAAAGGCCTGGAGCTGGACGTAGGTAAGCTCAACCTGAGAGAGGACGTCGACGTGAATATGGTTGAAATAATTCCACATGAGACCATGGAGAATGATGAATCAAGTTTTCAGGAAGAACATAACAAAGTGGCTTATTTAAGACACGAGGAGTCCATTGTCGAATTCCTCCACCGTTGCTAGAAGAAGGGATCCAGTTTCATGTTGTGTCCTAAATGTAGTGCCATCTTCGACATGAAAGCTGCCCGGAAACTCGAAGGGGCATGCAAATAAAAACAGAAGTGGGAGAAACCTAGTTTCGACCCTCGAGGTAGTATTACAAGAAAGCCTGAACCTAACATTAAGGCCCCAAGGGCCAGGCCTGCTACCTTTAAGCCATTTGTCGATATTTCTAACGGCAAATGGGTGAGACCTAATGAGGACAGATGTTGCACTCCAAGATTTGCTCAACCTTTTCTTAACTTGGTTTATGTTTCATTTCATTTTGTTCTAGCATTTGCATTGCATAGCATACTTCATTTTACAGGGGATTAAGAGGTTGTGCATAACAAGAGAGGTCTTCTTAGAGCATTGAGCATAAGCAAGGGTTGTTATTCAAGCTTGATTGGTCATTAGGGCATAGATGGATGTGTGTGGGTCAACTCCTAACTTGGAGGCCAACTGAAAAGCATTAGGAGATTGTGAATGCATGATTATGGGTATGAGATGTTGAGAGATCTCATTGAGTGTCTTGAGATCCATTTGGAGCTTATTCAAGTTGTTGGGTGAAGTGGAATAAGCCACAGTTGAAAGTGTTGCAATTAGGGTTTTCATCTGGCAAATCTTCAATCAACTGTGCAATTGAAGGAGGTTAAAACTCAATTCAAAGTCTCTATGGTCATGGGATGTTGTGTTAAGACATATGAGACATCATTTCAATTTCAATTCATCAAGAGTTAAATGTGTTAGAAGTTACTAAATTAGGGTTCTCAGGGTAAAATCCCCTATTTAGTGCCTGACTTCAAGACAACCTATCTCCAGATACAAGTTTCATCTCAACTTTTGACCAACATGGAACTTGTAGAGCATGTTCTTAGCTTTAATTTGAGTACTAGAAGTCCTTGATTGGATTTATAGAACTCAAGTTATGATCCAGACAAGTTACAGGTCATCAGAGGGATGTGATTTTGGTCAACAAAAGTAAACCAACTTCCAAGCCATTTTTGACCTAGAAGGATGTTTCTCCTCAACTTTTGGAAAACATGAAAGTTGTAGGTATTGGTCTTAGCTTTCCAAATTGTACTAGAAGTCTTTCATCTGATTTGTAGAACGCAAGTTATGAGGGTTACAAATCAGGGGTATTTTGGGAAAGTAAGATTATAGGTCATAAAATTATAGGTCCATTTCACCAACTTGCACACTTCATATGGAAATCTTTTCAACATGAAACTTGCTCCAAATAGGGCTATTTTCATTACCAAATCATCTCTTGTCATGGTAGGGGCTTGGATTGAAGAATTGGGATTTGAATTTTTCATAAAGGAGGCTTAAAGTGAGAAATTGAGAATTAATTGATTTGGAACTTGTTCAAAGCAAATTTATGCATTTTTTGAGTGCATTTAATGTTCTAAATTCAATGTCATTTTCACATTTACCATTTGAGGTCATTTGGTTAGCCATTTTCATAGTTTCTTCACCATGAAGTAACAAATTGGAAATCTACCATAGGATAAAAAACAAGGGCTAATTCTTGACCCTTTGATTAACCAAAGCCATGTGCAATTGATTTGGATCAGAATTGAAGCATGTATAGTGGGAAATTCGTGTGTTGGACAAAGCAAAAAGTGAGTGCAAATTGAATTTCCATTCTTTCAAATTAGCCACAATTGGGCCCCCATTTGATCCTAAACCCAACACATAAATATTCTAGATGAAAAATGGATCAGAATGAGGTCACTTTCATGCAAGAGGAGCAAGAACACTTGAAGAAAAAGTGAGAGCAAGGTGGAATTCGAATACTGAGATTCATCAATTTTCAGACCAAATTGAGCATTCAAACACCTCTAATGAAGTTCATGGAATGATTCTGGGCACTTTTCATTAAGCTTCAGCATAGTTTCAAGGCCCAGTGGAGGCTCTCTACTAGGTAAGTTACCTTTCAAATTTTCTCTCATTTCATGATGCCATTATGTGCCATTTTTGCTTGTTTGTAATCTCTGAGTTGTATAGATCATTTTTGTCTATGTTTTGTGACTGTTAGTGACAACTTTTATTGATGGCTTGAAACTTGTTTGATTCGGTTTGATCAATTCTTGAGGTATTTTGCTTAAATTTTTGTGGATCTATGATCTACATAACATGTAGATGATGTTAGGATTAATTTGGTTGAGTTTTGAGGACTTTGAAAATTTATGCACCAAGCTTGTTGTTCACTTTCTGAATTTGTTATGAGGAATTAATGGAAACTAATAGTGGATTTGAGATCCTTGCGAAGAGTAGATGAATTTTCATCTAAGATTTGTCCAAAATGGTTGAGAAATGAAGGCTGTGTTGTTGTGGTGCTATTCGCGGCGGCCGAAACTTGTGGAGAAGATGATCGAAAATTTTTTCCGGCCGACTGAGAAGTTGAGAGGTTAGGGACGATGACGTTTCGTTCTCCTGCACGCACAATATGCTTACTTTTACCATTCACGGTTGTGATTAGAACATATGATGCACTTCCTTTGACTTGATACACATAATTCCATTTGGAATTTCATTAATGTGTTGTCATTATATTAGCCACATGATGTGAATACCAAAAGATCATGCGCGTATCATTACTTTCCACGGTGGTACATTGTTGACCGTTGCACACACAATTGACAAAATTATTTGATTTTCTTGCTGGGCTTTTAAATTCGCGCGCTATTAACACCCCCTTAAGGGCCCAGTCCCGTTTTTGCCCAACTATCATTGCTATTTGTACCTGTTTTTTCATTTTTCTTTTCATTTCTTTTTATTTTGTTTTATTTTGCTGTTTACAATTTAATTCATTAAAATTAATTCCCCAATTATTTAAATTCACCAAAAATAGGTTTTAGAATTTTTGACATGTCTTTTATTTTATAATATTTTTCTTTTATTTTTTTCAGTTTATTTTCATTTAAAAAAGGAATTAATTAATTGGGGATGTTTTATTTGAACTAAATTGTAGCATTGTTTTCTCTTGATTTTATTTCTAGGTGTAAACTCTTTATTTTTACATGAAATTTTTTGAGCATTGCATTAACATGTTGAATGATTGTTGCATATTTTTATTTCTGCTTTTTATCAAGTTTTGCTTAGTGTTTTGGGTTGGTCTTGTGAACCTTTCTCTTTGCCCTAGTTTAGGGCATACCTTGTGTGTTTGCTTTCAATTGAGGTAGCTTGGCTTTGTGTTTTGATCTCTAATTTGGACCCCTGGTACCTAACACCTTGGGGTTCCAATGAGATTTTATTTGGTATTTTTAGGGTCTTTTTACTATTTTTCATGCCTTTTCCATTTCATGTCTACATTGTGTGATCGTCTTTCGCTTATGTGACTTAAGTGTTGACTTGTATGCTTTCTTTCTCTTGTGATGTGTTTGCCTTTGCATTTGTGCACTCTCTCCTCATCCCCCATTCTGTCCCATGACTTTGGAATATTAGTTAAGGTTGCTTGGTCCCTCCTTAGGAGGAACTTGAAGTTTACCTAAAGTAATGAATCCATGAGGACTTTTTCTCATTGTTTTTGTTACTTGTTTTTGATGTATCTCTTTCTTTTTTCTCTTTGCATCTTCATATGCATGCTTGATTGAGATGAGCTTGTGGTGGATACTGCCCCACACATGTTTTCCTCCCACTTTCATCTTATGTGTTCTTACTTGTTGCATTTGTGTTTGCATTCTTCATTTGCATTGTTTCCTTTATGGTTTATTTTTCTTCTTTTGTCTTCCTTCCCTTAGGATTTCTAACCTCTCTTGTTCAAGAGAGATTATGATAGACATTAGGGTTCTAACCATGCATGATAACATTAGGTAGTTCCCTTTCAAACTCAACTTTAGGTGCACTTTGCATGATAACTTTTAGGGTTTGGTCTAGTCCCCCTTAGTTTGTCCCCTTTCTCTTCTCATCTTCAAACAACTTCAATTCACTTAATAAATATAATGAATGTTGTGCCATGAGCCTTGTACTTTGGAAATGGTGATTGAGTGGTTACCTCTCAATTGCCAAGAGTGTTTAGTATACGTCCTTAGGACGATATGCGACGCATTCGATCCTAGGTTTTAGACTTTGTTACAACATACATTATGAACACTCTAATTCAAAACAATTCTTCTTTAAAAAACACAAAAACACTTCAAACCTTTTTCACCCTTTGAGGTTCTTAATCAGGAAAACCTTTTTCATAAGCAAGAGTGTTGTTAACTTTCAGTCCTATTGCAAACGGTAACGCCTAAGTCTCCAATGGTCGAGCTGCATACACCAACTGCTAGAACTGTCTGTTAACCCTACTCGAGTAAAACTTTTGAACATCCTGTGTTCTCGTAAGCCCGAACTACGTTTGCTCTGATCTTTCATACCAGATTAAAGTACGTAGGCACGAGACGCAATGTATCGCCGAGCAACCTTCCCCCATTCTTTAGTCGTAGTTAGGCGAACTACGTTGACTCTGACTTTCGCATTGCACGAGGGAGTACGTAGGCCCAGAGCAGCGACGCTCTGTCGAGACTTGTCTTTTCTTTTTCTTTTTCCCTTAAGCCTTTAGCTAGGTAGTTTCAACACACCCTTTTAGATAGACAACAATATGTGGATCCCGTCGAGCACGACGGACGTGAGGGGTGCTCATACCTTCCCCTTGCGTAACCGACTCCCGAATCCAGACATGGTTGCGATGACCTTGTCTTTCCCTTTTCTTTAGGTTTTTGCGATCGTTTCCTTTCCCTCTCTTTGGGATAAATAACGAAAGTGACGACTCTTCTGTTTTTTTCCGCCGGTTGTTTTTTGCAGTAGCGACAACTGGCGACTCTGCTGGGGACAGGAATATCCCCTATGCGAGTCAATCCTAGCGCTTGTGTGTTTCTTTTGGGTGTGTATATATGTGCTTTATGTTGATTTACTCCCGCATTTTACTTTCCGCATTGTATCATACTTGCTGTGCTGTGGGGAGGGGAGTTCCATTGAGTGATAAGCCGGACCTGGGCTTGAGTACAAACCTAGTATTAGAAGTGGAGACTAGTGGGTGGACCTGTTTGCTTAGCAGACACAGTTCCCTACGGAATTCACACTCAGACGAGATTCTCTTTGACGATTTCCTTTCCGATCCTTAGGATCCGACTGGAATTTGGATTTGAGGGTTGTGGACTCTGGGGACCGATCATTTGGGATATAGCTAAGTGAGGCCTCTTCAAGGGATGATGGTGAACGTATCATCATTTCTTGAAAGTCTGTGACGCTGATGAACGCATAGGATGCTGAACCTTGTCAGTGGATAGGTCCATACCTATGAGTGGGTGGGTTATACAGGAAACTTTGACCTCTAGACTACCCAGTTCTTGACAGTGTGAACCTGTGTTCATGGTACCAAGGGGTTCTTATGTCAGTGATTTGTCGGTACTAAAGCGAAGCGCTGGTTCTTCTCAAGCTACAACACAACAAGGTTGATCCTCTGTTGCATTTGCATTTGCATTTGCATCTCTTCATTAACATGTATTTATGATTGCAGGTGTATATTTCCCTCCTGATTCTAGTGGTTATGTTCTTCGTTTTTGACATGGAGCTTTTGAAGAGGACAGTTGCTTACCGGTTTCCTACCCCAAATGTCAGTTCTTTGAGGAGTATGATTGCTATGGCTGAAGCGAATGTGATGGAACAGTTTAGACAAGATTATGGGAGATTGGCCAGATGTGTCTGCAAACCCTCGTCCTTTGAGATCAGTGGTATCTGCACTCTCTTACAGTTCTACGATGCCTAGTTAAGATGTTTCGTCTTTCCGGATTTTGTTTTGGCGCCTACTTTGGAAGAGTATTCTGATATGTTGGGAGTGCCTATCCGTGATCAGATGCCTTTTTTCCACACAGATGCGAAGCCTGACCTGGCTGTGCTCGCTGCTATATTACAGTTGGACGCTGCAGAGTTAAATGGGAAGCTTGTTGAGAGAAAAGGACCTTATGGTTTTCTGTTACCGTTTCTTATTGAGAAAGCTCAGAAATTTGCTAAGAATGGTTGTTGGATTGTGTTTAGTGCTATTCTGGCACTTTGCATTTATGGCATTGTTTTGTTTCCGAATCTGCCGGACTTTGTGGACATGGATGCTTTTTACCTGCTAGCCTCAGGGAACCCGGTCCCTACACTCTTAGGAGACGTTTATCATTCTGTGCACCACAAGAATGAAAACCAAAGGGGGAAGAACGTCTCATGTTGTGTTCCTTTGCTTTATAGGTGGTTGATGAGCCACATGCCTAAGACTGGTGAGTTTGTGAGCACTGTTGCTACCTCAGAGTGGTCTGAGAGGATGATGGGCTTGACTTCTAAGGATATTATTTGGTTTGATAGAGACATGCTCGACACATACATTATTTATAGTTGTGGCGGTTTTCCTAACGTACCCCTGGTCGGAAGGAAAGGGTGCATCAACTATAACCCTTTTCTGTTGGTACGACAATTCGGATATGCTCTTAGGGACGCTCCAAAAGAAGAAGAGATACAAGAATCTTTGTATCTCACGGGTTTGTTAGAGGGTGATGATTTGACCAGACTTGAACGTGCTTGGTGGAGTATCCATAGGAGAGGCAAAGCATTACTAGGGAAGAGCAACAGTCAGGCTTATGACCCCTATGTGGCTTGGATTCATGAGAGGGCCGCAAAGTTCTTGATGCCATATCCTCCAGCGGAGCCTATTTTCCCTCCCGTGATTGAGGAGCCTACTATAGTGGACATCTAAAGGTATAATCAAGTATGTCATGAAAAGGAAGAGTTGCAGAAGACAAATGAAGAGTTGGAGAATGAGATGGCTCAACTCAAAAGTGAAAGGAACGAAGCAAGGTATTCTTTGAAAAAGCAAACTGAGTTGGTGAATAAGTTGGGAACAGACTTGACTCAGGAGACTAAAGACAGAGAGCACACAGGCCTAGATTTGAATGCTTCTTACCGTGTTCTTGCCACGAAGAAGGAAGAGTTGAACAAAGCCTATTTGTGGATCTCCAAGTTTGAGGCTCAATGGAACGCTGCCATGTCTACTAGCAAGCAGCGTGAGGACAAGTTGAAGGCACATATCATCAAACAGAAGGCCCAGCTCAAAGCTAAAGATGAGGAGATCTCAAAGGAAGCCGCACTCAGAAGACATAGTGACTGCAAACTATATGAAGCGCTTGCAACCTTGGAAGAGAATAGAGAGGAAGCAAGTGCTAAGAGGCGTAGACTTGAGGAGGTTTTTGGGAAGGAGGACTCAGTCGAGGATCTTCAGTCCACTATCAGTCAGCAAGAGTTGCTCATACGTGGTTTGCTCGATAGGCCAGACCATCCGGATACACAGGCGTTGTTGAAGGATTTCCAGTCTCGCCATCCAATTTGATTTGTTTCTTCGTAGCGTAGACTTTTTTGTATGGATCATCACCAGGTCTGTTGGTTGAGGTCCTTTTTTGGTTGTACTTATTTGCTGTTTATACTTTGCCTGTGGGCTTATATTTGTATATATGAGGAGTTTTATCCTATGCTTGTCTGTAGGGCTCTCCGTTGTCTTGGTTGTCATTCCGAAGCTAGAATCATGGGGGAAATTTCCCTATTTTCATATATACATGTTTGCATTTTAGCATGTTTCTCGCATTTGCAGGTGCATCAGAACTGTTAACCTTATCTTGTTTCTTGTGCCACTAGTGTTTCAGGATTGTAGTTCAGATAACTCACTGCTATAGTACTAGAGGAAACCAGAAAAGACTGATGGATCAGATGCAGGTAGAAATGCAAGAGATGAGAGATCGTATTGCACAGCTGATGGATATGATGCAAGGGGTTGCGAATGGTCAGGCTCAACTTTAGACTTTGGTGCAACCTCTGATGACACGAGTGGATAGTGATGGTGTGCTACACGGTGGGATTGCTTCTAACCCTCCTCGCCATGAAACCCCTCAGGCGGGCAATTCAATACTAACTTTAGTCATCCCTACTGCTGGAGGAGGTGGTCACTGTGCTGGTGCTGGAAATGAGACAGGTTTTAATGCTGGTTTTGTCAATGGTGGTAATGGTAACAGAAATGGCCACGGCTTTGGTCTTGATACTACAGGTGTCATACATGGTAGTTTGGACCACACTTGGAATGAGGATAGGCAGGAAGATGTATTCACTCCAAAGTTTGTAAATGCTGTAGGATCTTCTGAGGCTGATAGAAGGATTCAATTGATTGAAGAGAAGATGAAATCCCTCGAATGCCAAAATTCCATGGGGCTAGATATGTCTAACCTGGGGTAATCCCAGGCTTGAGAGTGTCTCACATATTCAAAGTTCCCGACTTCGATAAGTACAGAGGCACTACTTGCCTGAGGGTTCACCTGTGCTCGTACTATAGAAGGATGTCCGCGTACTCGGACGATGAAAAACTCTTGATGAACTTTTTCCAGGATAGCCTGTCCGGCCTCTCTTTGGAGTGGTACATGGGGTTGGAGCCTACTAACGTTCGTAGCTGGAAAGAACTAGCCTAAGTTTTTGTAAGGCACTATCAGTACAATAGTGACCTTGCACCAAATAGAGTCCAGTTGCAAAATCTTTCCCAAAAAAATAACAAATGCTTTAAAGAATACGCCCAGAGGTGGCGAGAGCTTGCTGCTAGAGTGCAACCACCCATGGTAGAAAGGGAGCTCATTGACATGTTTGTTGCTACTTTACCGGGGTTGTATTATGAAAAACTGATAAGCAGTATGTCGGGGAGTTTTTCAGGCTTGATAATCACCGGTGAAAGGGTGGAAAACGGCATCAAGCTCGGAAAGACTCAGGCGGGCGAAGTACCCTCATCTGGAGGAGGAAGGAAGGTATTTGGGAACAAGAAGCGTGTGGATGGTGTTAGCTCAGTAACAAGTTTCAGAGGAAGAGGTAGGGGTCGGCCACAAAACCAATATCACCAACAGTAAGTTGCCAGTGTCACTATTCCTGTGCCACAACAACAACAACAACAAAGACAGTATCAGCAACGTCAACAAAATCAGCAGGTGTACAGAAGGTACCAAGATGGAGGCAGGGCAACAGGGAATAGACATTTTGATGCGCCTCCCATGCCATACGCTCAACTTCTGCAAGCATTGCTACAACTTCAATTGGTTCAGAAAAGGACCATGGCTCCTTTGATCGGACAACCTCCACCTGGGTATGATGCAAACGCCCACTGTGAATTTCATTTGGGTGCTCCCGGACATAATATAGACAATTGTAAAGCGTTCAAAAATAAAGTGCAAGATTTGATTGACAGCAAGGCGATCAATTTTTCTAATGAGGTCCCCAATGTGGTACAGAATCCCATGCCGAATCACGGGCAGACTGGGGTTAATGCAATTCTCAGGGAGGAGGTGTTGAATCTGGTGACAGATGTTGATGAACTAAAAACTCCACTGAAGTTTGTGAAAGACAAATTGCTGGGAGGAGGTGTATTCCAAGGCTGCAATGAGGATTGCGCTGTTTGTTTAAGTCATCCTGAGGGATGTGTTGATTTGAGAAAGTGTATTCAAGGAATGATAGATGAGGGGACATTGCAGTTTAAACGAACCGCAGAAAAGAAACTTGTCGAGGAAGTAAACAAGGAGAAGGATGAGGTCGCTACAATCTCGATCCCATATAAGACCATAACCATTTCAGCGCCTCCTAGGCCACCAACAATCACTATTACCAAAGCAGGACCTGTGCCTTATGAAAGCACCAAAGCCATCCCGTGGAACTACGGGGCCGAGGTGTATTGTAATGGTCAGAAGATAGATTTGAAAAGTTTTCCTGTAGAGTCAGCAGAAAATGTTGTAGGAGCAGGGGCAATTACCCGAAGCGGCAGGGTCTTTGCATCGCCTAAAGTGGTGGCTGAAAAAGCAGATAGAGGGAAGGGTAAGATGGTAATCGAAGAAACTTCCCAGTCTGGTGAAAAATGATCTTTGGAGAATGATGTGGAGGAAGTCATGAGGCTGATACGCAAAAGCGACTACAATATAGTCGAGCACTTACAGCAGACACCTTCCAAAATTTCGATATTATCGCTGTTGTTGAGTTCCGAAGCTCACAAGAATGCATTGATGAAAGTGTTGAGCACCGCTTTTGTACCTCAGGAAATATCAGTGAATCAACTTGAAGGGGTCGTCGGGCATGTAAACGTGGGAAATGGCCTTGGATTTACAGATCTAGACTTAACACCAAGGGGCAGAAACCACAATTGTGCGCTGCACGTTTCTGTTGAACGTAGAGGAGTGGTTATGTCTCATGTCCTTGTTGACACAGGGTCATCTTTGAATGTGTTGCCAAAGAAGGCACTTATGAAGCTAGATACTCGAGGAATTACCTGTACACCAAGTGATTTGGTTGTACGTGCTTTCGACGGTACTCGGAGGTCTGTCATCGGTGAGCTGACTTTGCCTATCCAAGTGGGCCCAGAAGTTTTCGACGCTGTATTTTATATCATGGACATTCAGCCCGCTTACAACTGTTTGTTAGGCAGACCATGGATCCACTTAGCTGGGGCTGTTAGATCGACTCTGCATCAGAAGTTGAAATACATGGTTGGTGGCAGTGTTGTAACAGTATGTGGAGAAGAGGACATCATGGTTAGTCACCTGTCTTCTTTCAAGTATGTCGAAGTAGATGGGGAAATTCATGAAACCCTGTGTCAAGCGTTTGAAACCGTGCAATTGAAGGATAAGTCTCCGGTGGTGAGAAAAGAGCCTGAAGTGGCTATGTCTTCTTTCAAAGAAGCGCAGGCTGCAGTGCAAGCTGGTGCAACCCAGGGATGGGGGCAGGTGATTGATATCCCTCAGAAGCAAGACAAATTCGGTCTGGGGTACCACCCATCATCTTCACAAAGCACGCCAAGGTTCAAGGGGCCGATCACGTTTACTAGCGGGGGTGTTTTATTTAAGAGGATTAATGTCATTTCTAATGATGAAGCTGGAGACAGTGACTGCGATATGGATGCCTGGATTAAGCCATGCATTCCAGGACAATGTCTATGCAACTGGTCCATTGAGGAATTTGTCCAAGTGACCAATGAACAATAATGCTTTGTTTTTCAATTATTGTACGACCCTATGTTCTACCTGGAGTGTAGTGGTTTGTTATTTCAGGGCTTGTCTTGTTTATGTTTGAATATTGTTTCATCTATTAATCAAAGGGCGTTTTTCCATTCAAATTTTGAGATCTCTGTTTTTCTGGTTTTCATTTTTAACAGTAAAATGACAATGTGTTTGTTTGCATATCATTTGAAACACTTAACCATTTTCATTGCAGGTCTCATATCATTGCAGATGACACCAATCAAGAATCTTCTATGACTCGCTTCGACTTTGATAACCCGGTATTTCAAGCTAAAGAAGAGATTGATAAGGATGAAGACTTGCCCGAAGAGTTAGCTAGACTCTTAAGACAAGAAGAGAAGGTCATTCTGCCTCATGAAGAAGAGATTGAGGTCGTCAACTTGGGTTCTGAGGAGGTCGTTAGAAATGTCAGGATAGGGGCTACATTGCAAGAGGACATCAAGCAAAGGTTGATAGAGATGCTTCGAGAGTACAATGACATCTTTGCTTGGTCCTACGAAGATATGTCCGGACTTGATACTGACATTGTGGTTCATCGATTGCCACTTCGGGAAGAATGTCCACCCGTCAAGCAGAAGCTTAGAAGGACGAGACCAGACATGGCGGTAAAAATCAAAGAAGAAGTTCAAAAGCAGTTGGACGCTGGATTTTTAGCTGTGACAACTTACCCTCCATGGGTCGCCAACATTGTACCTGTACCTAAGAAGGACGGTAAGGTACAGATGTGCGTTGATTATAGAGACTTGAATAGGGCGAGCCCAAAGGATGATTTCCCGCTCCCCCACATTGACGTATTGGTCGACAATACGACTCAATTCTCAGTGTTTTCCTTCATGGATGGCTTCTCCGGTTATAATCAGATAAAAATGGCACCGGAAGACATGGAGAAAACAACATTTATTACACTGTGGGGAACATTTTGCTATAAGGTGATGCCGTTTGGGTTGAAAAACGCAGGGGCAACTTATCAGCGGGCAATGGTGACTTTGTTTCATGATATGATTCATCATGAGATCGAGGTCTATGTTGATGACATGATTGCGAAGTCCCAGACGGAGGAAGAACATCTGGTCAACTTATTGAAGATGTTTGAAAGGTTGAGGAAGTTCAAATTGAGGTTGAATCCAAATAAGTGCACTTTCGGAGTTCGGTCCGGAAAGCTATTGGGTTTTATTGCCAGCAGAAAAGGAATCGAGGTAGATCCTGCAAAGATAAGGGCTATTCAAGAAATGCCAGCGCCGAAGACTGAAAAAGAGGTTCGTGGCTTCTTAGGGAGGTTGAACTACATCGCTCGATTCATATCTCATATAACGGCCACGTGTGAACCAATGTTTAAACTGTTAAAGAAAGATCAGGCGGTTGTTTGGAACGAAAATTGTCAAAGAGCATTCGACAAAATAAAACAGTATTTGCAGGAGCCTCCTATACTGATACCCTAAGTTGCTAGAAGACCATTGATCATGTATTTAATGGTTCTGGAGAATAGTATGGGTTGTGTTCTCGGTCAACACGACGGGACAGGGAGAAAAGAGCATGTGATTTATTACTTGAGTAAAAAGTTCACAGATTGTGAGTCCCGTTACTCGACGCTTGAAAAAACATGTTGCGCACTCGCTTGGGCGGCCAAACGTTTAAGACAGTACATGCTCAATCATACAACCATGCTAATTTCAAAGATGGATCCGATTAAATATATCTTTGAGAAGCAGGCACTTTCTGGAAGGATTACCAGATGGCAAATGGTATTGACAGAATACGACATCCAATACGTTTCCTAGAAAGCCATTAAAGGGAGTGTTCTGTAGGAATACCTTGCTGAACAACCGATTGAGGATTACCAACCGATGAGATTTGAATTTCCTGACGAGGACATTATGTACTTGAAAGAAAAAGACTGTAATGAGCCATTACCCACTGAAGGTCCGGAGAGGGGTTCTCAATGGCAGATGATTTTCGATGGCGCAGTTAATTCACATGGTAGTGGAATTGGGGCAATTATCACGACTCCTCATGGAACTCATATCCCCTTCACTGCCAGATTAACTTTCCCTTGTACCAACAATGAGGCCGAGTACGAAGCATGTATCATGGGTTTGGAAGAAGCTATTGATCCGAGGATCAAGAATCTCGATGTATATGGCGATTCGGCACTAGTTGTTAATCAGACCGAAGGAGAATGGGAAACTCGACAGCCCAATCTGATCCTTTACAGGGATTATGCAAGAAGACTGTTACCATTTTTCGATTGTATGGACTTCCACCATGTGCCAAGAGTGGAAAATCAAATGGCAGACGCTTTGGCTACATTGTCTTCAATGTACAAGGTTAATTTTTGGAATGAAGCTCCAAGGATCGTTATCTCACGCCTCGACAGGTCCACTTTCATATTTTCTATTGAAGGAGCTTCCGACGGTAAACCGTGGTTCCATGACATCCAGAATTTCCTTAGGAATCAAGAGTATCCACCAGGGGCATCGACCCAGGATAAGAAAACTCTTAGGAGATTGTCTGGAAACTTCTACCTCAACCCAGATGGTGTGCTGTATAGAAGCAATCATGATCTGGTACTACTCAGGTGTGTGGATGAAAAAGAAGTAAGCTTGCTTATGGAAGAAGTCCACGAGGGTACGTTTGGCACGCATGCCGGCGGACATGCCATGACTCAGAAGATACTGTGAGCTGGTTATTTTTGGCTAATAATGGAGTCGGATTGCTTCAAATTCGCGAAGAGATGCCATAAATTCCAGATTTATGCTGATAAGATTCATGTGCTGTCGTGCCCGTTGAATGTAATGTCATCCCCTTGGCCGTTCTCCATGTGGGGCATCGATATGATTGGAAAGATCGAGCCCACCGCTTCCAGCGGACACCGTTTTATCCTGGTAGCCATTGATTACTTCACCAAGTGGGTGGAGGCAGCTTCAAACGCTAATGTAACCAAGCAAGTGGTAGCGAGATTCATAAAGAAGGACATCATCTACAGATATGGAATTCCTGAGTGAATAATTACTGACAATGGTGCAAATCTGAACAATAAGATGGTGAAGGAGTTATGCCAGAACTTCAAGATTGAACATCACAACTCAACTCCCTATCGGCCGAAGATGAATGGCGTTGTTGAAGCGGCCAACAAGAACATCAAAAAGATAATGCAAAAGATGGTTATTACATAAAAAAGATTGACATGAAATGTTACCTTTCGCCTTGCACGGTTATCGTACGACGGTACGCACATCAACCGGGGCAACTCCTTTCTCACTAGTGTACGGTATGGAAGATGTCCTACCACTAGAGGTTGAGATTCCTTCTTTAAGGGTTTTGGTTGACGTAAAACTTGATGAGGCAGAATGGATCAAGAACAGATTGAATCAACTTAGTCTGATGGGTGAAAAGAGGCTAGCATCAATTGCATATGGTCGTTTGTACCAGAGTCGAATGAAGAAAGCTTATGATAGGAAGGTGCGCCCTCGAAGCTTTCAGACGGGCGATCTTATGCTAAAAGCTATTCTCCCACCATAATCAGATCACAGGGGCAAGTGGACTCCCAATTACGAAGGTCCATTTGTTGTACGAAAGGTTTTCTATGGAGGAGCCTTAGTACTATCCAACATGGACGGTGAAGATTTTGCATCCCCTGTGAATGCAGACGCAGTTAAAAAATACTTTGCTTAAAAGAGACCCGCTGGACACAAAAAGAAAAGTCCGGGAAAAAATGGGGCATCCCGGCGAACCATAAAAAGGAAAAGAGGTTCGGGCAAAAATTAGGGATAAAATTGAAAAAGATGTAAACCCGCAAAGTCGAAAACCTGAAAAGGCGACTTTGGCAAAAATGGGTATCCCGGTGAATCGAAAACCCGAAAGGGCGGTTCAGGCAAAAGTTAGGGATTGAAAAGCAAATGACCGCGTTCTGCGTATGAACTTCATTTCTTAGTGGATTGGGAGAACCTGAGGGCCGTTTATCCAAATCAATCTCTTCTGAAGACAAAGCATCAAAAAGCGCCAGGGTCAGGCGAGTCATAGAGGAATCAGCTCATGGTGTTTGTCTGCGCCACATTGCCGACATTGCTGTACTTTTTGTTTAAAATGTACACTTTTGTATTTGCTTTTATGCTTACTTGTAGTTTTGCGCAACTTCCTCTTTTTAGGAGTTGCATCTGTTGTAAAACTTTGCCTATTCACAGGCCGATTATCAATAAACATATACTATTCAGTACTTGTCTGTGCGCTTTGTTTTTATGCTTTTACTGTTTTGTTTGTGAAAAATGGCCGATGTTTTTGATGAACTTGCATACATAAACTTGCAGGCCTTGACCAATAATTGCTAAAAGTTTGATATTAATTTAACAATGTCACGGACGATGACCAAGATAGGCTTGTTGTATAGGATGTCTTGTTTGTATGTCTTTTGCAGGGTTGTTGCCCTTGGGGCAAGGTTTTATGAATATGGTGGATTCATCTATTCCCCTAGACAGTGTTGTTCTCCAGCAGTTGAGGTTGCATCTCTATCCCAGTAGAGTTACATGCAGTGTTTAGCATGTCCCTGGCAGTTTTCCAGTTCGCTTTTAATCCTCCGCAGAGTACGGGTAGGTGCTTACTCCCCAGTGAATCAAGATTCGGGTGTATCCCCACAAAGTAGGTGCCAAGTCTTCCCCAAGCAGTGGCCTCGTACTTCTCCCTCTCATTCAATCTGATTATAGGAACTCAGCTTTCAGCAGTACAGACTGAGACCTTTGACAGAAGTCTTTGTTCCCCAAGATAGTTGCGTCTAGAAGGGCTGTTCAGAGTATTTTTGTTCTATATCAGGTAAGTTAGGTTGTTTAGCCTGGTTGTTTTAAGTACTCGGTGAGTTATTTGTTCTTCAGAAAGTTTGTATTCCGGAGAGTCAGCCCGGGCTTTCCCCTCAGCAATTAGTGATCTGCATCCTTAGTTGAGTTTGGATTTTCTGTTCTTGTATGAACTTTGTCCCCGGTAGGGGAGCCTTTCGAGGCCTTTTCATTTCGGTGTAAGTCCAATCGTTATTGGCATGGGTAAGCCGTTCCCTGCAGGGTTGTTTGCTGTTCCTGACAAGATGGTTTCTATTTCCCTAGCATTTATGTTGTTGTTTCAGTTCCGTTGCATCTGCATGTGTGCATAGCATCTACCCAAATGCGTAGCATTTCCATTTCGTATGGAGCATTACGCCATTCTCAAACATTTGCATGTGAAACATAAGCCAGGTTGTTATCTCTTTGTTTCAGGTGTATCTCGCAGGTGATGGGTCTTTGTGTTGCACCCTAAAATTTGACCAACCGGGTCCCGTATCTGGCTCGATGTTTCGATGCATTTCGCATTAGCATTTACATACTGCATATAGTGCATTTTCTCAATCATGGTGATTTTATCGGGATTACAGCCCTGTTGTCGCATTTCGGGTATCTCAGACTGGTTCGGGTAATCGAAGGTTATTTTGGGAAGTCGCGCGCTTCCTGGGTGTTCTCAGCTCACGCAGTGATTTTGGAGTTTCTTGGTGTCGGGGTTTACTGTTTTGCTTCGATCTGGTCTCGCGCTCTTTTTTATGTTGGTTATTTGCCTTTGTTTGCATTTTTTTAAGGATTTAATAGCCTCTTGTAGATTTTAAATAGGTTTTATAGATTTTCTAGAATTTAAATAGATTTCTTTTAATATTTTTAATAGTTTTAAATCTTTTTTAGAATTTATAAATTGTTTTTAAATAGATTTTAGAATAATTTTTTTTTAGAATATAATAGTTTTTTTTAGATATAGATTTAATAGATTTTATTTTTTTATGTAGAAGTTAATAGCTTTTTAGAGATTAATTGGATTTTTAGAATATTAGAAATTAATAAATGATAGTTTAGTTTTATTAATATTTGTTAAATAGATATTAATAGTTTAGTAGCTTTTAATTAGTTTTTTGGAATATTAGATGTTAATTAGACATTATTAGATCTTTATTAGGTTTTAATTGTTAGAACAGGATTAGGGTAATTGTTTAGATATTAAATAGTTCGTTAGATTTTAATTAAGTTAGTCTTAATTCACTCACTTTAATTTTCGTTTTCAACACTTATTGTCATTAGTCCATATTAACGTTGCATTAATCAGTATTAATCCATTTAGTTTTAATCCAATTAACATTTAATTTGTCATTAGTCTTTAATCCATATTAGTCCAGCTAATCCTTCAGAGTCTCACATTGGGCGATTTATCCAAAGCTATCAGATAAGCCCAATTCACGCAAGTCCAAAAAAAAATCCTTGTCATATAAAGAGCTTCACCACGTGTTATGATCAGGAGGGGCCACTTCATTTTTCACCTTCACCCAGAATGTGACACCTCACTCCCAGTTCTCTCCTCTCCCTTCCACGCGTATTCCACTATCTTCACTTCAGTAACGCGTGGCGTCCATGCATACAACCCTCCCTGCCACTTGTCCTCACCGGAGCTTCACCGGTTGCATGGCTGGCGGCCATGCAACCACCGCCCCACCAAACTCTGGCCACCTCTAACTAACTTCCGGCAACCGTAACTGTTCCTCCTCCGCCTTAACCACCTCGCCGGAAACTGGAAAAAATACCAGAATTCATCGTTTCAACCAATCTTCATCTTTCTCCTCTAACATTCATCTTCTCCGATCTAATTCACCAGCAATATCAATATTCTTGCAACTCCACCCAGAAAACTCCGATGATCATCATTGATCTTCACCGATCATCAACAACCTTCTATGATCTTCCTCCGATCTTCGATATTGCCAAACTCGTATCAAGAACATCAGAAATTGTCATCGATCTCCCGAACGATCAACAAGATCTCCATCAGAACTTCTTGCGTGTTCATCCAACAAATCTCCAGAAATCTCCAGAACTTCAAAGCGCGCTCACATTCATCTCGTCAACACTCTCTAGATTTATGAGTAAAACAACGAACATTCATCAGCACACGGCCTTCAACGTCTTCGATCAACCTTCAACCGGAAGCGTAAGATCTTCACATGCATGATTTAGCACCAAAGCCTTAAGATCTTCAACCAAACACGCCTCAGCTTCCAAACATCTCCAGGATCAGCCACGCATCTCCAGATGCTTTGTCATCCAGCATTCATCAGGTTTTTCCTTCAAACCGTTGAAACTTCACTCTCGGTTTATTCTTCAATCGGCGTCCGGAGACGCAACGACCTTCGGTATCTTCCAGATTTCCTCTGAGCGTGGTTGTTATCGGCTCGCTGATGATTAACAGATTTAGAATGTTTTTTTTTGGTTTGAGATTATCTGAGAAAAGATTTTGTGAGAAAGGTGGAGGAGTTTGTTTGAGTTGAGTTCTGGGATTGAGTATCTAAGGGAGGGAGAAAGATTGGTGAAGGTGAGAGAGAGAATTCAGAGAAAGATTGAGGGCGCCGTTTGATTATGTGAATAGTGGTTAGGGGAAAGGGATTGGATTAGGGTTTTGTTGGTATGGGTGGATCAGGTGTCTGGGCCTTACTAAGCCCGCCGTTGGCATTTTCTTCACACACCCCCGTTTTCGTTTCTCTTCTCCCCTGTGTGTGAGTATAACTGGGCTGAGCCCATTCAGCCATGCACCCCGTTTTGGCCTTTCCCTCCCAGTTTTTTTTATTTTTCTGAATTACTTAGTGGGCTGGGCCCAGTTCTTGTATTATTTTTTGCTTGTGCACCCCTTCTGTTGCAATGTACCCCCCTTGTGTTTTTCTTTATTTTTCTCTTATTTTCTTTTGTTTAGAGATTTTAAAAAAAAGAAGAGAGAAAAGAATATATGGAAAAAAATAGTGCAAAAGAATATATAGAAAAAGAAAAAGAAAAAAGAATATCCATAAAAGAATATTGAAAAAAAAGAGAATAAAAGAATATTTGAAAAAAGAATGAAAAAGGAATATGTGAAAAATACAGAAATAAAAAATAGAGAATATATAGATTTTAATATTTTTCGTTTAGGATACAATTTTTCATAGAGTTTATTTTGCACCCTTTTAGAGGTAGAATTAAAAGTCCATTTGTTAGGGGACTATTTTCCATTAGATTTTCTATGATAGATGGATAGGATTTTTTTTGAAGTTTATTTTCCCGTGTTCAATCATTGTAACCCATTTTCAGAATATTAATAAAACGAGATTTGTGCTGTGGTCCCGAAAGTGGCTGAACTACAGCTGCTCTGATTTCTCGTACTGAACGAGAATATGTAGGCATAGGATGCGATATCCTAGCGAGCACACTAACAACTAACCTTCTGTTCTCTCGCTGCTGTGTGATCGAGACTTTCCCGCCGACGACTGATTGTTTTCCCCTTTCTCTTGCCCGAGTGCATTTGAGACCAGACCGTAGTTCTAGGTTCCTATAGGTTCCCATACCTCCCAAAACAACTTAATATCTCACTTCCTGTGTGTGAGAACACCCAGTCTAGCCGTAGTTAGCCTGAACTACGAAAGCTCTGATCTTCCATGCTGTGTGGAAGTATGTAGGCACAAGACGCGAAGTCTTGGCGAGCCAATTCCCTGTAGTTTCCCGAACTACGTTGACTCTGACTTTCTCTCTTGAGAATACGTAGGCATAGAACGCGACGCTCTATCGAGTCAATTCCCTTCCGTTTAGATTTAGCAGCCGTAGATAGATTGTTTTTGCATCCTTTAGACAAACCAAGCAAGCGTGGATCCCGTCGAGTACGACGGACGTGAGGGGTGCTAATACCTTCCCCTTACGTAACCGACTCCCGAACCCAGGTTTGGTTGCGATGACCATTCCTTTCCCGTCTTTGCGGTAGGTTTACTTCGAGCGTTTCCTTTCCCTCCTTTGGGATCAATAACGCGCGGTGGCGACTCTTCTGTTCAGCCGGCGCCGATTTTCGCAGTAGCGACAGCTGGCGACTCTGCTGGGGATCCAACGTCCCCTGGCTGCTAAGGACTGCGATAGTTCCTTATGCATGTGGGATCCAACGTCCCCTAAGAGAGTCAATCCTAGCACTTGTTTGCTTGTCTATTGGGTGTTTATTATTTCTGTATTGCTATTATCTGTTGATGTTGTGCTGTTGGGTGGGGATGTTCCTTTGAGCGAGAAGCCAGACCCAGGCTTGAGTGCACCTTAGAATTAGAGTGGAAAGTAGTGGGCGCGTACCGGCTTTGCTTGTACTAGTGTCCCGCAAAATCCACACTCAGACGAGGTTCTTCTAGTTGGCCTCTTGTCCCACCCTTTGGGTGGCTCGGGTTGCTGGTTAGTTGGATTGTTGACTCTGGGAGCCAATCATTTGGAAGTTAGCTAAGTGAGGCCTCTTCAAGACGTGATGATGCCACTCCTTCTGGGAATCGTATCGTCAGTTTTGAAAGTCTGTGACGCTGACGACCGCATAGGATGCCGTACCTTGACAGATCTAGGTCCATTACCTGTGAGTGGGAGGTTTTTTTTGCAGGAACCTTGACTTCCAGCCTACCCGTTATCTTGGCATCTCTCTTCAGAGCAAACGTACTCCGTCAGCAGCGCAGCAGTGTTCAGATTGTGTGGGGGCTGTGATCCCGTTGTTTGCTGCATCTTGCATATCATTTGCATAAACGTGTTGCATCATATTGCATATCATCCTCCAGTTAGCTAGAGTTCTGATCCAGCCTTTGTTTCCTGAAGGTGA